>VWPW01015955.1:0-83928 GCA_013389825.1 Crypturellus undulatus | reverse complement strand
GCGCCCGTGGGAGTCGGGGGGGGGCCCACGCGCGGTGCCCGAGCCGGGGTCCCCCGCGGGCCGGGGGGAGCAGCCCGCGTCCGCGGCAGCTCTGCCGGCCCCGCTTCTATTGAAGAGAAGTGTTGTATGGACTGGGATCATGCCCAGCTTATCTTGTCCTCCTGGGGGGACTGGAAAATTCCCACATCTGGATTGGAGAGGGAGCCTTTTTTTTTCCCCCGGGAGATATTTTCCG
This sequence comes from Crypturellus undulatus, assembly GCA_013389825.1. Lineage (NCBI taxonomy): Eukaryota > Metazoa > Chordata > Aves > Tinamiformes > Tinamidae > Crypturellus > Crypturellus undulatus. Next base: position 83,693 of record VWPW01015955.1, on the reverse strand, counting down.
CAGACCAGATCTTTTAGGGATGTTGGATGCCGAAACCCCGTGCATCGTTGGTGTTTGGCCGAGGGCGAGGTATGACATATGTATGCAGAGTCGCCTCATGATACGTAATACCTTCTTCAAGGCATGTTTAGCTGCTGTGGCAGCATCTCGCTGCAGGGGCCAACCCACGGGTGCTGGCGTGGGGCCTCCGCCTCCTCCTGGCTGCGCGGCTCAGAGGCAGTTAGCAGGTGAGCTGGTACCTCAGGGACTGACACTGCTTTGTATTAGAAACCTCTGCAAAACCAGGGGGTATGGAAGGGAGGGAAACGATCTTAAAACATCGGTTCTTGTCCATGACCTTACACTGTCCTCTTTGAAGCCTTCATTTCCTCCAATATATTCACTGCGGGACCACCACGGGCAGGAGTAAGACAAGAGCAGATCTGGGCTAACATACCGACCTTAACCTCGTCTGTTTCTGTATCATCACTCATAGGGATAGAGGCATGAGCAAGGACTAAGTAACATTGACAACAGTTGTTCAAATGACATAATAAAGTATTTATTTAAATATTCAGGCAGATACATTTGCCAGATAACGCTCCCTGTGCAATAACACTAAGATTAGGAATCAAAGGAATTTGGAAGACAAGGCAGTAGCATTTTCTCCAGGGTTCATGTATTCCAAGTACATCATTTTGTCAGGACAGAGGAGGTGTTTTACATAATTCCTGAAAATGTATTTACACATTTCAATATGGTGCCATTATTGTGCTCACAGACAAGATAAAAACAAGTCCCAGTAGCTGTAACAATAGCAAAATACATCAAATGACTGAACAGATGAGACTCTGTATGGTCTCTGTTATTCTCTGTGCTTCATTTTAGAAAGATGTTTGCAACATCAGGTTTCTAGTAGAGACAGATCAGGTATTTCAGGCCCAGTCCATCTGCTGTGCCCTTCCCCCCTTAAAAAATGGAAGATGGACAGTTTGATCACAAGTCTAAAAGAGATTTAAGAAGCCAAATATTTACCTTATTAAAATAAAACAAGAGGCATTCTAGATAATCAGCCTCCATGAAATGCTAATCACTTTTCTCACCTTTTCCTTTCTCCGGGACCTTTTGTTAATTCTGACTGTTTGAGCATCCATTTAGCAATTTATTCCCTAATTTATCGCTAATAAAGTAAAATAAAAGTAGCTTTCAGAACTGTCACGATCCTAAAACTGTGGTTCAATTTAAGAGGCTGAGTACACAGCAATTCTTTCAAATCAGAATCTAAATATTTAACAGATACTTATCACAATAAGATCCTGATGGTGCACTGACTTACATGCAGTTTAGACAAAGAGCCCCAAAATTTCACTATGAAATTTATATTGTAGCCCACTTAGCTAATATTAGAGCACTTCACAGGAGAGTGTGAATTTTATGAAAGTCTATAAAAAGTTTTATCTGCTGCTACTGCTATTCAAACAGAAGTAACACAGAGAACCTAAGATTTCTCTGTTTGTCTGGATAAGAGTTTATGGGCCCATTGCTCAAAATCTCTGTTTTTTTTTCCAACTATATTAGCTGGTCTAATAACCTGTATTATCTCTGTCTACAATGCTTGTACAGTTCTATGTCCTCCATCAACCCTGTACAAAGTTTAAAGTATATATTGGAATGGTTTCTTGGAATTTGCCAAAGATAGAACATTTAACAAAGCCTCTGAACACAGCTGCTGTGATTGAGAAGTTAAATAGTTGGTATTACTTACAGGCAGGATTCAGGGCTGCTTGCAGGCAGGCTGCATTAAGGCTAGCATGGGATCTGAGATGAAAGGCAAGGTCTGCACACACGTATGGAGATGAGTATGAAGCATATCTGCATGGTAGGCAGATTTGTAGAAAAAAAATACTTGCAATTGTCACAGGGAGAGTAGGTGTGAAAAACAGCCAGACCTCACGCACAAAATACAAGCAAGTGGCCTCTTATGGAATAAGGAGGACTACTTTTTGATTTTGCTTTGAATTTCTAAACAGTCATAATATTGTAGACCAGAGAAATGCAGAATTCAAAAGAACATGACACTTTAAGCTTCACAAGCTATTATTTACAACAAAGAGCTGAATTTTCTCTGTCTGAAGTTCAGGCAAAACTGCTGCTGAAGGGCTGAGATGAAGCCTGCAGTCAGGGGTCCCCTTGGCTCTGCTCTGGGGTACAGATGGGGGACCCACATCCTTGCTCCCACGGGCTGACCAGGGAATGCTCCCATTCTCAGTCAGTCACCGTGCTAAAAACTAAAACATGGACTTGAAACCTTTGCTTAATCCTTACAAAAATCACCTTCTCTCTTTTTAAAATTCCCTTTAACTCCCTATTTCTGCGTCATCTGGCAAGATTCTTTTATTTTTTCAGTAGCCAAGAAGCCTCTCAGGCCTCATGTTTTCCCTGCTCACTGGAATCGGGGTGAAGATAAGTCATTTCGAGTGTTGTGAGACTCTAGCGTGTGTGCCTTTGGGATGCAGGGTGGGTCTGCGGGGTGGCCGAGGGCAGTCGAGCCCCAGCCGTGCAGGGGAGGATGTCGGATGCAGCAGCTCATCTGTCACAAGTCACCTTGAGCACGAGCTTGCCCTGTAAGGACAAGAGCAGCCTCTGACGGGCATCTTGCCCTGGCCCCTCGCCTCCACCTACAGACCCAGTGCTGAAAAGTGATGTGCTCCAACCCAGCAGAGCACAGCACATGCCTTCTTTTTTTTTTTATTATGCTTTTGCCTTTTAAGAGGTGTTCTGTCCAGGTCTTTTAATAAAACATTTTATATTAAAGAAAACAGTGCACAGATAGTCATGCAGATTTTGTTAAGAATCTCTTTAAACTGTGAAATGTACTTCAAGGAGTTGTAATACAATTTAAACATTGAAACAGAGCTGGAGTAATTTAACATGACAGAAAAAAACATATATGCACAGCTGCAGAAAAGCTGCAGTACTTCGAGTTTGCCCACTAGATGTAGCTGAAACTCTGCATTTCTTATTGATTTGAGAAAAATCTTTTAAAAGAACAGCCTTTTAATTGGATTTATAATATACATTTTAATCGAATGAGTAGTAGTAGTCAGAATGAACAATGCTTCTGGACTGGAGCCTTTTCCTAATTCTTTATATTTCAAGAATTATATTATATTTCAAGAATTCCACAATACCGTCACACAATTTAGATGAATATGCACAGAGGGACTCTGCACAGTTTCCCCACCTCTGGTCCAGGATTCTTCTTGACATGATTCATTTTACTTGTAAATATCACACACAATGAAGTCCTCTCCATAAAAATCTACTATTAGATTTGAGGGCTTGTTTTTGATTGCTTTTGTTATGTTTTATTTTGCTGTCCACCCCAGCATTATTACCAGTGTCTCTATTAAAAAGAGGAGATTAGTTCCACAGAAACTAAGTGAAGCACTTCTGAAATCCAGAGCCAAGCTCTCCACTATTATTCTGGCCTAAGGAAGTCAAGGAGAATATTTTGCTTCCTTGCTTCTCTTTTAGGTCTCTGTAGTACTTGCTGTACATAATAGCTTTGCCCTAACTGATGTCTTTATCTTTTGCGGTAGACAACGGATAGCAAAAAAAGAAATGTGAAGAAGAAAGAAATTGGTATGTAAGCCACATTCAGGAGATACATTCTCAGATTTTTATTTTTTTTTTTTTAGTTTTCAAGAAGTAATGATATTGATTTATGAATTGCGAAGGTTAATAGGAATTAAGATTATTTTGTCCACTGTGATTTGCCCAGATAACCTTCATCGCCAAAATCTAGATTGATGATGCTCTAGGTGAAATTCTGACCCAGATAAGTGCTTGACTAGTGATATCTTAGTCAAAGAATTGAGGCTTGACTAATAGATTACACAGGTACCCTTGGAGACCCCTTTAAAATGTGGGCAGTCCTTGATGCTGAAACTACCCTGCATATTCTAGGTCTAATCCAGTTACTGTAGTGTTCCCTTAAGCTACCCCGCAGTGTCAGTAGGCCTAATAATGCTCCAGTCATTTTAACAGGACTGTTCGTTGCTTGGCTAGGGTACACAGATCTTGTAAATGCTTCTTGAAGATCTGGAATAGTAGAGCTGGCGTCCCTTACTGAAAAAGTTAAAATACGGTGTGAGCATAATACTACAGATGCAGATAACAGCCATCTTCTGTAACACCAATCACCTTGGGTATGATGCTAATTTAAGATGGGTCAGGATTCAAGATATTGTGATGACCAGGTACCAATTCAAGGTCCTTAGTAACTATACTCATAAATAATATCATGTATTTGAGTATATTCTTAATGTATGCTTGAGGCAGGAATGAATTGCAAGTCTAGTCCATGTTTTCTGTTCCTAGCATATTGTTATTTATTATTCTCGTAATAATTCTAATAATGATATAGAGGGATGACAGATAAATTTTCTGATGATGTCTTCCCTCAGCATCAGGTGAAATAGCCTGAAAGTGTTCTTCTTTGGTTTTCTTTTTTTTTTCTTTTTTTTTTTTTTTTTGCATTGCCATGGTAGCAGGTGACCTGTAACCACTGAAGAGGTAAGAAAGGAACATAGCTGGAAAGCTGCTAAATCTGATTAACCAATTTTTCTTAAAATGTTTATTCCCCAAAGTGAAAAGCCTGAAAACAGAAAACTGCTTTTGGTCAGTGGCTTACGCAAAGCTCTTTCATTGTGAGGAAATTGCATGTTACTTTTTAAGGAAACTTAAGTATATGTAGGCTGAATTCTCTACGTTCATGCATACTACAGCTTAGGGATATGGATATTTTCCTCCTGTGTTTATTCCACTTAAAAAGTAAAGAAAGAGAAGTATATTATATTTGATCTTCCAACTGATTCAGACTGCTAGTGAGGCATCCATTATTACCAGGGCTGGTCTCATACTTTGTTTTAGAAATGCAGTCTGCCAGCTTATAAAAAGGCAGTTACTAGATTCATGATTCCTCATCATTTGTTGCTTGAGGTGGATGAACATGCTAAAATGCTAGATTTCTCTCTTCCACTTTTTGGTTAAGGTTACCTGGAAGATCCATGGCCTGTGGGTCTCTAGGAAAGAACAGAATGACAGAACAGGACTTTGACATTGATGAAGCATTAGAAGGACCCAGCTAGTCAAACATTAGCTGGTGACATAAAAGGAAAGAAAACACACGCCAGATTTAAATGAATTGTATGTTCTCTTTGTTTGCTTTTGGTTGACACACAGGAAGTTTCTGGGGGACTTATTGCTCAATACGTCCTCCAATGACTTTTTCCTTTTTACATTTGTTTGGCAAATAAGTGAGGGAGAAGGATAGGACTAAGGATTGATATTTCTTTGCATGCTTTGGTTGGTGAAATGATCTACAACCTTACATACAGTGACTATCCTGCCTCTACTAGATCACTCTACTAAATGATCTCCCAGTTACTAAGGCTCATAGCAAGCACTTTTTTTTCCCTCTGTGCAGTCTGTGTATGCAGAGAAAAAACTTTCAAGTTCCACATCTACTCCTCAATACAAGAAATGTATTTCTTGTCTTGTTCTTCACTCAGTACTGATGGTCACTGGCAGGCTGTTTCGTAGAGTTTGCACATTAAAGTGCCCCTAAAGTTGATGTGAAGTTTGCCATAGTAGAGGGATACTCTCCAGTGGTCTCTTTCCAACAGAAAATCTGTAAAACAGTATCTCTGAGTAAATGTACTTCTTACCTTAAGAATATTCTTCAGTGTAGTACTAGGGATGACTGGCAGGTTGGTAAAGTTATAGAGATTCACTCTCTCACCCACTATAGCCAATGGTGTCTTTCTCAGTGAGTGCTCTGAAACTTGTTCAGGGGATCCAAGCTCATAAAAGAGATGCTGATAGAATGAGCATAAATCTAAATGCATTCATTAACCCCATTTATCCGCATTTATTGCTCTCTCTTTTTTTTTTTCTTTTTTTTTTTTGGCCAAAATTGCCTAGCTGTATGGTTTAACTCTCCTTTTCTCCAAATATGCTTCTAATTCTAGTAGTCATTTATAAAACAAGCATGCCACAGTTAATGGCCCATCTTGTTCCCATCTGCATGATGTTGGGCAAGTTATTGTTTATTATTTATTAACATATACAGTTCATGCCTCGGTTTATCCTTTCAGTGAATACAGTATGCTTTGTGGCTTGTTGCTGTTTGATATTGAGCTTGCTTATTGAATAATATTAGATCCTTGCATGCAAGCTACTACAGAACTGCTAAATAGCTGATTTTCCCTGCCTCAGCAGTTCCCCGTACTCAACCAGTTTGGGAGTGTTCAGTCTACATAATTGCTCTGAGATTAGAGGGGAACACATCAATCAAAATCATAGGGTCTCTTAGAGTGTTTCATTTAGTGGGAAAAGAAATAATTCATAACAATAGTAGAGTTTTGGAAGTTACCTGAAGATAACCAAGATTACAAATTATATATATATGCCATGTATACTCCCATTGAAGTTCATGATCTAAATTAGGGACTAAATTTGCTTCTCACATAATATGACTTGCATAAGCATTTTTGTGTATACAGAATGAATATTTATTATATTCTAAAGAAAGTATTGACATTGGTGTCACCTTTGTCATATTTGTCTTTCAGCTCATTAAAGTATGTAAATCATTCTGATTTTCTTTTCTTTATTCATCCCTTTACTTTTTGAGTTTGATATTCTTCCTTTGTCTTTACTCATTTGGCCTCCCAAATGTGGCATGCTTGAGAAGGTAATTCAGCCTAGGCAGATAGAAAATCCTTATCCACGCATACTCTCAAAGCTGTTCCATGCTTTTGATCTGTTACTCCATTAAGACTTATGAAGAATTTTACATTCTTCCTGTAGTAATTCTCTTTCCATGCATGTCTTAAAAAGGTCATTGATCTTTACACCACCAGCAAGTTTAGACATTACAAGGTTGTAATGTCTGGGCTTCGAATTACTGTTAATTCTTCCCAAACTAACATTTCATTAACCATTCTGTCGTGTAAATAAGGTTTCCATTGTGACTTAATTCGCCATCACTATGTCTATTATTTTCCCTTTCTTTCTACATACCTTTGTCTTTCAGCACAAATGTCCTATCATTTACAAGCTCTGTTCAAATATTACTGCAGTCTATGTCATTCTCATTGTATCAGTCTCTTCTTCTCTCTTGTAGTCTTAGACAAGTTAGTCATAACACTGGTGTTGCTCAGCACTCTCAGCTCCTAGCTGAGAGCTGTCAGCTAACATTGTCACCAGAATTTGGACCTTGTCCTTTCTAGAGAAAGATGCTTGGTTCCAGTTCTGGCATGCATTACAACCCAGGTACAGCCTGTACAGCCAAGACCATCAGCACTCCATCCCTAATTTCCTTTATTATCTATTCCACTGGCTAGCAGGTGTTGCCTGTGCAATCAATGTGAGTTCCACATATGGAGCAGCTGCAGGACTGAGCCTTTAATAGGTCTTTTCCATTTCTAATTTTTACAAACCAGCTCTAGCAGCAATCTAAAAAAAAATGCATGTTGATAATGAAACTGAGGAAAGTAAATATCATTTAGCAAATGGAAGGGGGGTAGAAGAGGGTGGAGAGAGAAAAAGCAGCTTTATATAAGGCAAGGCAGTTTACATTATCCTACTGGAATAGCTAATTTTCTTCTCTACAACTCCCCCTACACCAATGTACCTTTGGCATTTAAATTACTTCCAAATTACATCTGATAAGTAATTTACAGCATGATTACATATGAATTGGGCCCTGAGATTTCCCCTGGTGGGATCACAATATATCCAGACTTGGCCCAACTCTCTCCCACAGTTTGCTGTTTAAAGATCACTTTTAACTGGAGGGCCATCAGTTTTAACTAAAATTGGACTAAGGATACAATTTCAGGGGAAAAAAATCTCATATTGGATTTTACATTAGCTCATAATAGTGTAAATCAGCAGGATTCAGGTTAACTGAAAACTAACTGGAAAAAAATACTGCTCTTTTTCTTCCCACTAAATTACCTGTATATATTGGAGAAGGATTGTTTCCAGGCTGAAGAGATGCATTCAGGTGTGACTCCATACACTCCCCACCCTCCCCTGGGGTACTCCTTTAATTTATGTATGATTTTTCAAATAAAGCTATTCACCAGCTTGCCAAATTCTTCACATAGCATATAGCATAATGTATTTATGGAGAGTCTATCTCTTGGGCAAGCTGAAGTGGTGGAAATTGCCTGTAGAAAATTGAAACCCTGATAATTGATTTTGCTTGCTTCTAAGGTTTCAAAAGACTTGAATCTTCCAAGAATAAATCAAAAACTGTTCAGTAGCAAACCATGGGGAATTCCTCCAGATTCTTAGAGTGGTTTCCTTGCTAAAATTCAGAAATTATATTCTTACTGGTGTAAATTTAGAATTAAATTATTTGCTTAAAACAGTTGTCTTTTACCTATTGGGATTTTCTATGATGTCAGGTAATTTAACTGTGCTGTTAATTGGCATTTGTAGCCAGGATCTATGAATTGTAGAACAGAAAACCTGATAAACCTTAGGTATATGAGAAACCCTGGAGGTCATAAAATCTTATTAGAAGACAAATAATAACCTTCCAACTCTGTTGGGATTGATTTGGAACCAGGGAATCTGTAGAAATGTGATGCAGCATGTAGCACCTGATTTATGTATGGAAATGCAAATATGTAATTTTCCCTTTTCTTTTTAGGACAGGACTAACCAAGAGAGAAATATTCCTGAGTAGCTCACCATGCAAAACATCAGATTTGTCCAGATGTTTATAGCGTTTCTACAGAAGGGAATTAAATCCTTTGGAGATGAGTCTTGGCAAGCTTAACCATGGGACATGACAGGCTCTCCCAACCCTGGTTCAAGTATAGCTGCATACAGCAGGAAAACACAACCAGACTCAGCAAGCTTCTGCATTCTAGAGCACTGCTTACACATCACTGTGTACAGGATGTACACATCACTCTTCCTTCTTAAGACCTTTATGAAAGCTATTTCTTAAAAAAAAAAAAAGGGAAAGCTTTAAAGTTAATTTTAAAGTTAAACTTTCATTGTATATCTAATATACATAAATTTATCATGGTTTAAGTATAGTATAGTATATTATATAAGTGTATTATGGTATAAGTATTCAATGGTGTATATTTAAACACAATGGGCCATTATTTGCAATTTTATTAATAGAAGTATAGGTATTGCAGGTACAGTATAATTTGAAAGACTTGTATCTTTCCAAAAATAAATCAAAAACTGTTCAGTAGCAAAACCATGAGCAACAACACTAGTTTCTTAAAGTGATTTGCTTGGTAGAGTCCAAAAATTATACTCTCACTGATGCAAATTTAGCACTTCAGTGCCAAGCCATGGCAGTCCACTGCAGTTAGCATCCAGGTGTACAATGTGATTAGGAAAAATTGCTTCTAGATTTTATTGCTCTGCAGGCAGACATGGTCTGCTGGATTAGAACATCTACAGTTGCCTTCCAAATGCTGCAGACTGCTCTCTTCTGGACAATGCACAAGAAAGGAGACCCTCCACAGACCCTTCATACACCCTCCTTTGAGGAGACTGGAAAGCAGGCTAAAGTAGTCTGTGTGGCTTCCAAGGGATATTAGAGTTTCTGCAGAAATTAAGCCTTCATCCAGAAGGAAAAAAAGTGAAGACTTGTAATTGCTCATAGTGAAAAAAATATATATATCAAAAGCTTTTTAATTGACTTTAACCAATGCAGCATTATCTGCAAACAGAATTTGCATTTTTATAAGCCCTTGAGCATCTGAGAGCAAGGCTGTAAACTTGAACTTGTAGGTCTTTCACCTAAACCTTCCCATGACACGCAGAAAGAATTTTAAAAACCCACAACTAATACTTTCAGTGCCAATGACTTTAGCAATGCACTGGGTGTGGGGGAGCAGCAGCAGGTGAGAGCTGAATGTTGCAGTTGAGATAGCTGACCTGTGAGAAGAAATTAAAAGTTACATAAAAAAAAATAAATAAATAAAACAAAAATAAAGAAACCAAAAGCTTGAACTTGTCCTTCCATGTAGTAAGGCTGAATACAAGTGATAACTATAGGTAGAAAAATACTGGTTAGATGATTTTTTTTCTCTAAGAAGCCTGTTTCTCCAGTAGGTTTAGATTGATTTTACACATGTGTAATTCAGAAACAGGCTAGAAGACAAAAAATCCTATGTAACATTTCCACTGTTTGCACAAGGAAGAGTGTATATGGTTATGGATCTGTAATCCAGCTCATAGGATATAACTGGAAAAGAAATTCTACCTTGTAGCCGGAAACTCTGTAGTGGGTTTAGCTTTAATGTGAGGAAGTTACATTTCTTCTCTTTCCTGAGGATTAGAGAAAATGTTTAGGATACTGAGAGCATTCCAAAAGCAGAAATCTCAACAGCAATGCAGATTTCATAGTCAGCATTTTCATTTTGAGGAGCATGCTCGATCCTCAAGTTTAGTCTCAGTTCATCATCAGGAGTGACCATCCCAGCATGCAGATTCAGAATGCCCAGTATTTCAGTATATAAATTTACTATATGACAGTTTCAACATACACTCTAAATTTCTCAGTCTCCATTTCCTATCCCATTCATTAAGTGGCTGTTTTGATTCACAAGCTTCTCTTGTCCGAAATCCAGCAGATCCCAGAAGAATTTGATTTTCTGTAGCTATACATATATACTACCTACATAATCAAGGACACTGATTTTATATGGCCCTATCTCTTTCCTTACTGTATCAGAAACTTTTTTCTTTACTTGCATTTTTAGGAACTATTCAGAATATGCATCTCTCAATTTCTTGTGGCTAATTTTTCTAATGATGACCCCAACTAATTTCCTTTTTTCAGTACCCTCTGATGTCCCAAACATATGACTAAGGCATTGCCACCCAGTGTATCATTGCATGTTATTTGAACTGTGCTAGCAATCTGTGTGCATGGTCTTAGCCTCTTGCATATAAGCTTCAACCCCATTGAAAGAGGGTAAAGCTGAATGTGTCTTACTCATGTTTGCCAAGGAGCAAGAACATCCTCCAGTTATTTACCACAGCTCACCTGCTGCTTAGCAGATCAGTTGTATATTTTGATCCCAGAAACCCTGGAGTTGATTTTATTTCAAAAGAAAAATCAACAAGGGGCAATAACAGGGGAATTCTCCAGTCAAAACAGAAGAAGTACAAAGAGCCTGTACAAATACCCTTATCTTCTGTTGTATTTTGATCACTCGCTCTGTGATATCGCAGACAGCCTCAGAATTTTATCTTCCCTCAAAGTATGTTCAGCCAGTTGCTAACTCCCTCCAAAAGATTCTCAGCAGAAGTTTCCAATCTTGTAAGGCTCCCTTTATTATTCTTAAATCTGTGACTTCCTTGGGAGCACTACTGAGCTGCAAGTGTCTAAAGAAGATACAATGAACTGATTTTTCCTTGAGTCCTGCATCCCCATATAATATAAGCTGCCTTTAGCAAATAGTAAAATTACTAGAAATTGCAAATTATTAATGAGAGACAACGCAGGGTCTTTCTGTGTGTTCTTTCCAAAACTCATACACTATCCGCACAAGTATTGCAGTACCTTCAGTTCTCCTCAGGAAAAGTCTGGGGTGCTGGTAACATATGGAGCATTTCTTGAGCCAGTACTCTTTGATTCTGAGCTATGCAGTACTGTTTTCTCTTATATCCTTCATAAATCAGATGTAAAGTTTTTCTGCATCCTCTAATGCCATGCAACACTGGTGAGCTTGAGTGCATACTCTAAGTCACTGTAGTATACGTGTACGCTATTGTGAGCCTTAATATATTTTTTGTAGCCCGTCCCATTTCTTCACTGGCCAAAATTTCCAGTACCAGCCTATTGTTTCTCACTTGCTTGTGTATTTGCACATTAAACTGACCTGCACCACAGAGAGTCCTTAGACCATCTGATATCTCAAGTTGAGGCATGAGTAGTAGTGGGGAATGGGAGTGGAAGATGCTGGTCCCTGTGAAAAAGCCTGCAGTTGAGCTCCCTGGTAAGTGCTCTGCTGCTTACACAGACTATTCTGGACAGCGTTAGCTGGCACAGTAATACACAGAAAGTAGGTCAGACAGGTTACCTTGGCAGCAATAAGAACGTATATTTGAGGGCTACAGGATTCAGAGGGACAGCTATGCCAGTCATCTCTTTAGCACTGCTTCTCAATGGCAGGACATGGTACATTCAATCAAGAGGCACCGTGGTGGCTGTAGGCTGGGACACTTACCCTATGAGGGGAAGTTAAGGAAGTGTTCAGGTAGGAGAATAAATGTTTTCAGGGGTACCTAACAGTGGCTCCCCAGGATCTACAAGATGATTACCAAGAAGACAGAGCCAGACTCTCCTTAATGGTGCAGTGTAGAAGAACAAAGGCAAAGAGCATAAGGTGAAGAAACAGAGCTTCACACTAGATATAATGAGAAACTTTTTCACCCTGAGGACAGTTAAGCAGAAAAACAGGTTGCCCAGAGAGGCTGTGTAGTATCTATCCTTGGAAGTTTTCAAAACTAAGGCCAAGCCCTGAACAATGTGGTCTGAGCTTATATCTGACCCTGCTTTGAGCAAGAGGTTAGCCTAGAGACCTCATGTGGTCCTTTCTTGCCTGGATTATCCTGTGACTCTGTGATCAGAGGTCAATCGTAATAAATCCAGGCTGCAGAGAGCAGACTCAGCTGAGAGCTCGTATCCTGGAAAGTCATACCAATCTTTTTGGCGCAGACAGAAAAATTAAAAGTTTGACCAGTCCACGGTCCATACAGACAGATTTCACACAGCACAGTCCATCAAGTCCTTGAACGATTGAAATATAGCTTTAAAGGATAGCAGCTACATAGGAATCTTCCCTTTCCTTTCGCTTTTTAAGAGCTTGAATCTTTACTCACTCATCCTATCTCTGTCAGAGGAGTGAATAGCCAACATAGCTGGGTCACACTGCCAACTAGCAGGCAGCCTCTCTGCTCGCCTATCAGAGCCCGTCCCCTGCAAAGCTTGCCTTCAGTCTCTGGAGTGTTTTTATCCTGCTGTGTCATTTCGTCCTTCCCCCCTCACTTGGTCTTCCCATCCCTCTTCTTCTGGTGTCAGGATTATAGTACAAGTGTCCTGTTGCTGTTGTGCCCTTGCCTGAGATTTCTGCCTGACTTTTTTTCCACTCCACTCAGCTCTTCTCCTTGCTCTGGTAAGTCTGATGAGCACAATGGCTTTAATGTAAGTGCTTCCCTTTGGGATTGTCAGCCCACGTTTTCTAGGAATAGCCTTAGAAGCCTTAAGTACCATGTGGCTAGTAATAGCCTTAAAAGCCTTATATACCATGTGGCATGTGTAAAGAAAACAGGCAAGTATCTAAGGCCGTTAGTGAAAGTGAGACAGACTTATCTAAAGAGTGACTTTGGTAGAGCTTGCCTTTAAGTGAGAATAGGGGTCATAGCTGTTTTTCTGTAGCAGTAAGCGGTTGAGGCTCAGGTGCCACAAGAGACATGAGGCAAGTGACATCAGGAAGTCTCTGAATCTAGGTTCTTTCCATGTCTGTATTACATGTGCCACAAAGCATCCAAATTCTGCTTTTTTTTTTTGTATTAGAAAAAATGCACATAAATTTAAGTGTGGTATGTAATTAATAAAGTTGATTTTATCACTGCTTTTTGAAGTAATATACAGGATAATGTCTAGGCTGTAACAAACACACATATTTTTCTGAAGAGTAAATGGAGGTATACTAGTATATGTCACTTCTGAATTTAATACTTGCTGCTTTAAAGTTTTGCTGTAGTTCAATTTGCTGTAATATCAAGGTAATGCTCTAGGTTTTACCAGCATATGCTGTCTGGTCTAATTACATGGTACACTTTGTTTTAGAGAATTCGTCTGTGTGTCTGTGTGTATGTGAATTTTGAGCATAAAGTGCTAAATACCATTACCCATTTTAGAAGCACTTAAAATAACTTCTGGCTGCAGAGCAGGTGCCATGTGTCTTTCTAATGGATAGATGAGGAGGCAAGAACTAAATATAGACCAGTTTGTAAACCCTCTAGAAGTTTAAGCTGCAAGAAGGGAAGGATAAAGAAGGAAGGGGAAACTTTCTTTTTTAAAAACAAAAGATAAACAAAACTCCATGACAAGATGCAAAGCAGAGATAAAAAGAGAATGTTTATTTGAGCTGTGTCTGTGCTGGGACAGTGTCTCCTGCGACAGCAGCCGTGTCCGCTCTGGCAGCACAAGGGGCCGGCTGACACCATGGCTGCACGCGTGACTTTTTCCAGCTGCACAGGAATGACTGTGACAGCTCTGCTAAATCAGGCTCTGGCTCTTGCTGACTGACCTTTTGCTTTAGAAGGACCAACTGACTTCAGAGCACAGTGAATGCAAAATTTGCTGTAAACGTGAGATGTTAAGGGATGCCCTGAGAGCCAAACAAACTAAATGTGTTACCAGACCCTACTTAGCAGCACACTTTTTCTCTTGCTTCTGACTGCAGTTCTGGCTGCACCACATGCTTAGCCTGTTCTGGCGTCTCCTAGCCCCTTTGGCAGATGTAGTCACTGCTGTCCCCAAGCATCAGTCCAACTGGGAGATGGCAGTGCACAGCCAGGCATGTTGCTGCAAAGAGGCATCACCCTCAGACGGTGTCTGCCCCTTCCCATCAGAGACCAGAGCTTGCCTGTGTCCCAGCATGCTCCCCTGCTCTCCTGGTTTTATACAAGTGCTTTTAACTGTGGCAGGACGTGATCGGAGAGGCCAGCACTGGCCCATCATTGGGACCCTCTTGCTGTCAGGGGTTCTTTCCACTTCTGCCATGTGGAAGAGCAGAGGAACATTTCTCTGGACAAACTCTGGGTCTTGTCTGGGTTGTGGTAGTAAAGTGCAGTTAACAGCAGTTAACAACTCCCAAACTACCTTTCCACTACTTGTGGTTCTGTGTCTAATGCCACACATCAGAGTCCAGCAAAGTAGCTTTGTTTGTCCTAACGTTGTCGCTGAAAGAGCTGGCTTAGAGTTTTTAAACTGGGTTGGGAGTCAAGGAGGAATACAAGCTTGGGATCTGGGCTTGAAATTCAATCTAGCTGTATCTTAAGCAGAGAGGACTAAAACTCAGAAAACCACGGCTATGTAGGAACAACACATACGGCTATGTAGGAACAACACATTGCCATTGCCATAGTATTAACTCTATTTTCCGATTTAAAAAAAAAACCTTATTAACCATCTGGTGTGAATATTTCTAGGTAGCAACTACAACTATCTGGGATCGAGCTTCCATCTGAAAAACAGGGGCATGAAAGATACTGATCTGACAGTCATGGAACAGGTCCAGGATTTGTTAGTACAGTAGGAAAAGAGTAGACATTATACAAGATTCAAGATCAATCAGCTAACTGGTCATTCCTCCAACTCCTTGTATAAAATAGACTATGTTCCTGTTGAACATTTAGAAGCCAACAGTATTAGCAGTAGTAGCAGGAGTTACAGAAGTCAAGAGGCAGACAGTCGAAATCGAGCTTAGTCTGTTGGAAGTCAAGGAACTAAGGAATTCCCCTGCTGTGCTCAGACAACCAATTTTTAGGCAATACCATGTCTAAGAAAGTATTTAAAGTAAGCACTTTGGGGCTTGCTGAGTTTAGCACCAGAAGCTTTTTATAGCCTGATAAGAAAGAACTCCTGATATGCATCAAGGTTAAACACGCTGGAGCAAGAGGAGGACCAGGGCCAACTGCAGTAAAATTTTCCAATATCAAAGGCTGTGAGTGGGTTGTTTTCAGCAGAAAATAGCTGCTCTGTCTACCTAAATATAAATCCCATTACATTATCAAAGCAGTTGAATAAAACAAGATGCAGAAGCCTTAACAGACATTGAGTTTATACTGAAAGTAGTAATCAGATCTCTGGTTAAAAGAGAATAGTCTCTCTGACTAAAAGAGAATAGAGTAAAAAATTAAAATATTTACCTGTCTGTGTAACTCTTCAGTACGATCCAAGATGTGAGCAAGGTTCATCACTCTGGGTATTTTCTATGGCTCACCTCTACTTACCACTTCAGATCGCTAGCCTGAATGTCAGCAGATGTAAATTGCAATGGTTTCAGAGACTTTCTGGTCAGGAATGATACAGATTATACTAGGGAATCTTTCCTCATAGGTGAATGTTTAGACAATTTGTGTCCTTGATTCAAAACATCTAGTTCTTCTTTAATTCACCAGTATGTTTTATTTATTATTGAGAAACACATCTGATATGAATCCTATATGAACCTACTGTATTTTGTGCTTGTAGCTGCAGACTTAGTGATTCACTTTTAGCAGGAAAAATTTAGCTAGCCTGTGCTGGTACATGAATGATTCCACTAGGACTTGGGTAGAAAGTCAAGGCAAAGTGTCCAGGTACAGCAAGGGCCAGTTGCTCTGCAAGAGACAGGGAGCTGGAAGGCAAGCATGATAAAAAGAAGACCAGGGGACTCATTGACACACAGGCAGGATATGGAGCAGCAACTCAGGGTCAGACGGGGTCCGCACAGAGCACTCAAGGTCAAGCACAGACCAGCAATCACCCAGCACGGACACAGTGACAAGGCAGGTCCAAGGGTAAGCTGGGAAGCCAAGCCAGAAGGTCTGGCTCTGGGCGAGAATCAAGGAGGTCCAAGACTGTGCACAGAGGTTGCTGGTACCAGCTATGATGAATGGGGCCAATGGTAAAGCTGAAAAGCAGCTCCAAGGGAAAGAAGGGGCCAGCCCTTGCTTCTAGCTTTCTTCCCAACAGCTCTTAGCAGTGGAAGTGCCAGCCTTGGACTCTGCCAGCTAAACGCCTTCACGTAACCAGCTGAACTCCTGGGAACCGGATGTGCTTGAGGCTTTGGCAGCAAGAATCATGTCAACCTGTGCCTACTTACAAGTGGAGACATAAGCAGAAGAGAAATTCATATATGAAAATAGAGCATTTAGTGACCCAGTTTGCCTTCTGTGAAAAATATACTACAAAAATAACTATTTCTTATTAGCAATATGCTTAATTAAACTTTTGTTCAGGAATGGACACAGATTTTTCTAGACAAGAACTGGTGACTCCAGCTTTTCTATTTAATTGACGACCAACTGCCAAATAGCTCAAATTAATTAATATAATTGTATACACTAGTCTGAACATGTCAGAAATAAGCACATATTTTGCAGAGCTTCCAGTTTAGTATTTACAATAATGACACCGAGTTTGGATTAATTGGCAATTCTAGTTAAACCAAATCATAAACTGTACTTTAATATTCATGCTAACTGGAATTATTTGCCTAAATCACATATTTTGGGCTTATTTTTTCAATATTACTAGGATATCAAATCCTACTGATATAATTTTTAGTTCACTTTGCAGTAGCGTTATGACTGACAAAAGCAAGAAATAAAATATCAAATCCATCCATCTGACAGCATTCATGAGACAAGCTCCAACTACCTGCACAAGCCATGAAAGTTATTTGGTTTTACCTATGGAAGGACTCAGGGGCATTGTTTTGTAGCTAACATCTTACAGGCAACAGGCACATCCTGAACTATACTCAAAGCTTTCAATTATGGACTCATAATTAATAGTGGGTAGAGATGATAGTACACAGATGTCCAACTGTCTTATCAGGAGGCACAACCAAATAGCTAGGCAATGAAATCTTAAGATATGTTGCCCTAGTAATGGCAGTCACTGCAATTGCAAGCATCACTTAGACTGCTAAGAGCTTAATAATATACACTGAGTCACGTATTGCAAAAAATTACATCTCTATCATCATACACTGCCTTTGGCCAAGTGAGTTTATGATTTTGAAAACTGCAGCAATTTACATGCCATGGAAAATACACATTACTGTCAGCTGAGCAGAGAACAAAACGTTATTCTGTTAGATCCTTGTTTTCAAGGCAAGTTGTCTTCAAAGGGAGGAAAGCAGCCACCCTACACGCTGGAACAGAAGCGACAAAGCAATCTTCCTCTCTTTATTCCTCACCAGATACCTGACTGGCACTATTGTAAATCATATTTTTCAAGGGATAAACAAAAATCAGACTGAGACAGAGGCAGAAAGGGCTCAGGGCTATAAATAGTATCAAGCCTGTAGCCAAGCAGCTGTGTGGACTAGTTCCAGCAACAAGACAGATGCGTACGCTGCTCCTCTGCGCTACAACTGGAGGGCAATGCAGTAGTAAAGGCAGCTCAGGCTGTGCTCTGATCTGCTTCCTCTGTAAGCTGACTTTTCAGACTATTCACGGTCAAAGATGTTGCAGTGCTGCCCCACTCCTTGCAGGACCAGCCTCTGGGGAGTGAGGATGTGGGAAGCTCTCTCTGACTTGCTCCTCACCGTGTGATTGAAGCGTAATTGGTGATTATTGATTCAAAATGTGCCAACAGGTGAGAAATATAAAATGAGAATGGAGCAAATGAAATGTGAAGCTGTTGACATGCTGAAGGTGTCAATTGCCAGCATCCCAGCTAAACAAATTGAAAAAAAGTAAACAATAGCACATAATGTGTTCAATGATATAAATGTCCGGTGTCATTTTGGGTATCACTTCCAACAAAAGCTTTGTTTTTTAAGTACTGGTTTTGTGCAGGCTTTTCCTCTTGGAAGGTCTGAAGTTTGCTTTTCTGCCTGAAGATTAAACACCTTGGTTGTTCATGTATTTGTGACATATTCATTACGCCAAAGCCAAGGGATAAGCTGTTCTCCCTAAATTCCCCACAAAAGCACTAATGTGCTAGACAAGCTTTGTGAATGGTTAGATTTCATGTGTTCATTAACCCTACATTTGTTTGCGGTCAGACACTACACCAGGCATGGAGAACAACCAGTCGTGTGATCCCTGCTCTGAGCAGCAGCAGCTCCTCGCTCCTAAGGAGAGCGTGTCCACCTTGCCTGAGCAGAACGGCCTTGAGGAGCCGGACAGGGAGAAACTTGCCTCCAGCTCCCAGCCACCGGCTCCATCTCCCGAGGGCCAGCCCAGCAGCCGGCCAGGAACGACAGTCTGCGACATCTCGGAGGAGCTGAGCCGGCAGCTGGAGGACATTATTAAAACCTACGGGTCGGCTGCCAGTCTGATGGAGAAGGAAGGCACTGCTAAAGGAACTGGCAAGCCTGAAAAAGGAGAATCAGCCAGTAATGAGGATGCAGAGTACGAGGACACAAACGAGGAGACTGAGAAAGAGAAGACAGCTCCCGGAGATGCTTCAAGAGCAAAAGAGCCCAGTGGTAGCAAGGAGCAAAAGCTGGAGAAGAAAATCCTAAAAGGGCTAGGCAAGTATTATATAGCAGCACAGCAACCCATTGCTTAGAACAGAAATAAAACCGCTACAAGTCTTGCTGTTTCCCACATTAAACCTTCCATGTATAATAGGAACTTCCCATATACCAATGAAAAGCATCATGGTTGTTACCAAGAATTACATGTTGGCTATATCAGATATTAGTCTTTTAAAAAAGATGAAAGCAGATATTAGTCTTTTAAAAAAGATGAAAGCTTAGGATATTATTATATCACATGATTATTATATGATACTGGGACCCATAAAGTACTTAGCCAAAGCTATGCATCTTTGGAACAGACAAGGAAGTTGCCTCTTAGTCTAAAGAAAATCCAAAGCTTGTTTATAGGTGAATGTAGTTTTTTTTTCTACCCTGCCTCTTTAAGTATGACTTTTCACCAGTCATAACAGCTAATGGTGCTATTATGTAGAATGGCAAAGTAGGAAGCTACAGAATAAATTCTCTGTCATACCCAAGTTATTTTCCTCCAGGAAACATCTGGACTCATCACAGTCCATATGGTTGTTCTTTCAAAGCACAGAATCTGTTCCCCTTAGCCTCAGCCTACATTAATTGAGCTAGAAAGAAGTCTATGACTTTCCAGAAAGTTTGTCCTTTCTGCTTGGCAGCCACTAGAGAGCAATATTGTTACATTCCAGTCTAGCTATCTGTAATTTATTTACCTTCTTACCTTTAACTCCTACTAATCTTCAAGCATCTCATTTGCATGAGAACTCAAATCCAATAGCAGATTACGCCTACAGAAAAACCATCTTAACGGAAAAGCCACTGTAGAACATTCTTACAGAAAATGGACTAAACATAGGACTCCAAGAACAAGCAGTGTTCAAGCTCCAGTTTGTACTCAGAACTGAAATTAACACCAAAAATATGAGCCTAGAAGCAGAACAACAATGTCTGCAGAGTGATTTGTCTTATGTGTGCTACTTATGTATGCTACTGGGCTGTTAATGTATTGTCTCTGGTATTCAGAATCTCTTCACCAAGTCAGGGAAGTGATTTATACCACTATCATGTGTCTCAGGCCTGGTTAGTAATACCTACTGCTATCTGATTGTTTCCATCCTCACCATAGTGTCCATACCTAACTTATTCTTCTTTATATCTTGTATGGATTAAGCAGAACAGGAGTTGAGTACACCAGGTTTATTTTGCAACTGTGATGAGATGAAGCATTTGGGTCTTCTGAGTCCAGGTCCTTTCCGTCATATACCAGTCAACTGTGTCACATGCATGACCCAGCCATGTTACAAAAAATGTTAAATGAAAAGCAGATAATGTGAGACAAAGCTAATTCTTTTCAGTTGCACTAGGTATCTATGTGCCATTCGCACCTTTAAGAATCTACCCTCATGGCTAGAAGACAGCACATAACTGTGTTCTAGAATAGAGGAAAATTCAAGCACATGTTTTTTTCTTGGGGGGAGAAAGACACTAAGAATCCATAGGAATATCAGCTACAAACTACCTCTACCATTAAGTGTCTGTTTCTTTTCTTCTAAGGGAAGGAAGCCACCCTACTGATGCAAAGTTTGAACAAGCTGAACACACCAGAGGAGAAGCTGGACCTGTTATTTAAGAAGTATGCTGAGTTGGTTAGTACAGCTCTGGTTCTTTTCTGAGCAAACTGTTTTTAAAGGAAGTTGTAGAAACTGCATGTCATGCAACATGGTCAGACTTCATTTAGTAGTTCTATAAAATATGTCCCCAAATAATTCTGAGGGCTAAATAACAAATTAAGGATGTGCAGAGTATAAAAGAAAAATTTAAGGAAGACAGGCTTGACTTTGGATTAAATCTGAAAGGGGAACTTCTTAGAAAGTTGATGAGACAATATATTTGTAGTTCAAGATAAAGCTATGTAAATACTCCGGGAATAACGGAGCATAACTGAGGGTGTGGATTCACCAGTTGAGAGACTTCAGCCGTAACAAAAAAAAAAAGACTAGTAAATCTGTTTATGCACCATTATTGTTAATATACTTTCTGTAAGTTTTTTCTGTAAGTCTTTAGTTCTTGGAACATAATTTCATTTTTCAGGAATTTTCTACTCTAATCCTCTAAATATCTTTCCATTCTTCAAGATCCACATGTTTCTCCTGTCACACGAACTGCTTTCATTAACAGATTACCCATGATTACTTTATACTAAATTCTCACTTGATGAGCCCCCAGTCCATTCACTGGTGTTCATATAATCTCAATTCTTGATGTAACAGGCATTGCAATAGGTCAATAACCTTTTAAACGGTGTTAAGTTAAATAAGGCACATACACAAAGCCTTTTCTCTATCAGCATCTCTTCATGATTCTCATTTTCCTTGCATCTTACATCATTTTCAACAGCAAAAACAAGTAGGTAGTGCAAAGTGTTCAATAATGTTTCACACTGCACTTCTTAATTCTCATAAAATTATGCAGTGGAGAGTTGGATCNTAGTCCTGAGCACCTTCTTGTCCTCCCTTCTTGTCCACATGTACTGTGAGCTCCCAGAAAAGGCAAAACCTNCCCATTACTGCGATCTAAGATTCCACATGTACTGTGAGCTCCCAGGAAAGGCAAAACCCCTGATCATCCAAACCTTCTTCATCCTGGCCCACACTCTGACCATTGTCTGAGGTAAATCCTCTGTCTTATAAGGTGTAGGGACCTCAAAGGGAGGTAGCTTCAGACTTTTCATCTGCAGGCAATGTGGATGCAACAAGCTTTGAGTATTAGAACATAGCATTCAAGCCAACACTCCAGTATGGTTATCACATACAGATAACTAATAAAGACAAGATAGATGCAGCCTTTCAGTAGCATGTTGTAATGCACAACATTCAAGAATGCCAGAGAATCCAAAATCTGTGCTCATATGGTTCATCCTTTCTGACTCTGAACACTGCTGCCATGCACCTGCTTAAAGGGACTATCACTCTTCAGGAAAAAAAATATCATGTTGGAAGAAAAATGCTATAGCGGTAAGAATTACAATAATATCATCAAAGACTTGGATACAGCTAGAGAAGACAGCAGGTCAAGATTGTGACTTAAACTGTTGTCAAATATAGTGGAAAACAACAGAAGTCAATAGCAGGTAACTTGTAAGTGGGTCTGCCCGAGGCTTTTGTATCTCCTTCACTGTGTGCTTTCTTAGGCAGATTAATACAAATGGAGGT
Organism: Crypturellus undulatus; assembly: GCA_013389825.1. Taxonomy (NCBI): domain Eukaryota; kingdom Metazoa; phylum Chordata; class Aves; order Tinamiformes; family Tinamidae; genus Crypturellus; species Crypturellus undulatus. The sequence goes on along the minus strand of VWPW01015955.1, from coordinate 61,201 downwards.
CTGAAGGGTTTGTACATTAGCAAGCCAGCACAGAGAGGAGATGAGTGGAATCTGCTTTCAGAAGTTAGTGTGACACTCCACAGCTGTTAAGAATGACTGGCACTATTGTCTTTTCCTTCTGCAAGTTTTAAATAAATCTGCATTTGCGCCTGTTGATTTAAATACATAGCAATAATTTAATCAGAAGAGAAATAATACAAAGTTTGATATAAAATGTTGGGCAGTAGAAAATCAGAAAACAGAGAACGGAGGCTGATCATTAGAGAAACTAAAACACAGTGAAATGAACAGTCAAAGCCCCTACAACCATAATGTTATCCCTATAGCCATACCAACTACCCGACTACCTTTCTCTGTTCTTTCCACGCTTTTGAAGATGGGATGTTTTGAGATCAAGGGCTTTCTTCTAAGTAGGGCTATACGGCCATAATTTGTACAAATCTTACAAATGAAAAGACTGCAGTATTTTGACAGCTTGTGGAGTACTGAAAAATGCATGTGCAGAACATTGGCTTTATAATTGGTTTTATGCACAGATGTGTCTGATCATAAACTGCTTTCTTTCTGTGTGTATGTGTGTGTAAAATCCTCTAATTTTATAAATTCTGGTAATTTTCTGGCAATTTGTAGTTTATCCCATGCTTAAAGGGACTTTAAGTCCACCGATTAACTGAAGTAGTACTTTCCTTTATAATGTACTCTCTGCTGCATTGAAGTGTTGCCAGAACAGAGTATAAAACATGGGCCGTACTGACAGTAACCCATGCAGGAGAAGGTGCTGAAAGAAAACACTGGGCCTTCTTCTTTGTCAGTCTATATAATATCACTAAGATAAATCAGTTAATAAACATAACTAAAAGCTTGTTGGAAAGTGCTTGCACCGCTCACTCAGCGTGGCTGGGGGTAGTGTGATTAACAGCTTGTCAGCACTTCGTTGTCACAGTTGCCACTCTGCCTGCATCCCCATGCCCATCCCAATTGCACACTTCAGGCCACTTTTTGCTTCTGATGAGTTATTTTCCAGCCAGATCAACTCCCTGCTCTGGTTAACCACGTGTCTGCATGGATACTTGTTCTAGCACAGATCAGGGGATAGTGCAGCAATGTGCTTGGCTGAGACGGATGCTGGAAATGTGGCTGGCTTCAGCCAGATTAAGCGGTAGTGGCATTACCAGTAGCTTCAAAGGCTGCCTCTAAATAGGGTCCTGTGCAAAGCCTGGACCTTCACATCTGGCTATATGCTATTTAACTGTTAGCCCATTCCCTGACACAGTCTATAGCAGTGAGAACACTGCCTGGAAAGGCATTAGGGAATAGCATGGGCAATATTCCCATGCCATTAAGGAATAGCAATATTGACCATGCTATTCCCTAATCATGTGAATGAGGCTATGCCCTATGCGGAGAGGAGAGGAAGAGAACTTAGGCAATTGCACATGAGCCGTGCCACGCTATACACCACCAGAGAACATTTTTTTCACTGATACTGGCATAGCTACTGGTGTAGCTGGGTTTAGTAAATCACACTGTACTTTATTTTAGGTTTTGCCTACCGTTTTAATTTCAGAGGCACTGAGGGTCTTGCAAGTTCTGGGTGCAAGAACTATATGATAATAAGTAGATGTGAATATTGTCATTGTCTGCAATGGCATCAAGACAAAACTTTATTTTTTTTTTCTAAACTGAGAGTTTCTTTTGATCAGCCTGCAAAAATAAGCTTCTATTTACAGCTGCTTTAGCAAATGTTTCACTGTTTTTCGTAATTTATGTTTGGAAACATTTTCTTCTTAAAATAATAAGAATATAATAATAATATTTTATTCCTATTTATCAGTGAATTCCTTTATTCAGTGCAAAAGTAATATCATATCTTAGATATTCCTGGAAACTTTCAAATACAAATTTCTAAGGCAAATCATTTCTAAAGAAAAAAATGCTAGGAAGACTTTTCACTTCACAATTAAGACCTAGTTCATGCTCAGCCCACTCTCTCAAGCACAGCTTGAGTGAATCATCTAAAATTTGGACAAAGCATTATCTGCTAACCACAGGCTGTGCATGCAAAATGTGGAGTAAAAAGAACCTTTTTTGTGTTCATAAAAGGGATGTGGCAAGGGCCAAAATCAGGCTTATAAAGAAAAACAAATCTCAGCCTTAATTACAGAGAGGCTATTTTTTTTCCTACAATACTAGAAAATGGTTTCAGCTAGTGGAGCTTGATTAGATTTAAAAGCCCTATTCTATCTACCAGGGGTAAACCCACTCAACAATACACATGCTGAAAGTTGAGCATAAACTGCAAATATACTTCAAGCTGGTGATTGCATTGCTTTGTAGTATGACTAGCTATGATTTGATTGATAATACACAGAGCTCTGTACTGTAGGCATAAATTACAGAACATCTGCAGAAAACATATCATCGAGCACAGAAAGTGTAAAACATTATTCCTGATGACTGTCTTCATGTTTGAACTGTATATAATTCACCTACATTCTCAAATTTACTCAGTCTTGCTGTAGATAATAATTAATACCCTATTATTATATGTCGTAATGTTAATAACATTATTATTAGGGTTTGCATATTGCAGTCATCGATAACTAGAATATATTTGGTCTTTAGAAATGTCTTACAATGTATAGATATGGCTGTAATACAGACAGCAGGCCTCCTGTAGGCTGAAATAAAAGAAATGTTTAAAAGCTTCAGGAAGGGAAAGCTTCTTGGACATTTCTGTTCCTGATTCATTTGCACTGCACCAGAGTTTTCAAAATAGCCAATAACAGCCCTGTGTGAGAAGTCAAGTCTCTGTGGGACTGCTATTAGCAATTCTGTTTCTGTCTCTCTATATCCTCAAACACAATAACACACACCCTGCTATCTCTTTAGGAAACTGGAATTATGCATCCACAGAAATACGCATCCTGGCCCATTCTCATGACATTCAACAAAGGCAAGTGCAGGGTCCTGCACCTAGGAAGGAATAACCTGTACAGGCTGGGGCTGACTTGCTGGAGAGCAGCTCTGTGGAGAAGTACCTGGGCGTCCTGGTGGGCAGGTTAACCATGAGCCAGCAACATGCCCTTGTGGCCAAGAAAGCCAATGGTACCCTGGGGTGCATTACAAGGAGTGTTGCCAGCAGCTTATGGGACATGATCCTCCCCTCAGCTCAGTCCCCGGTAAGGCTGGAGTCCAGTCCAGGGCTTCCCAGTATGAGAGACATGAATCTACTGAAGAGAGTCTAGCACAGAGCTACAGGATACTGCAGCAGCAATGACGAGGGGCTGAGAGAGCTAGGCCTGTTCAGCCTCCAAAGACTGAGAGGAGCTCTTACCAATGGGTATAAATACCATAAGGTAGTATGTCTAGAGGATGGGGTCAGAATCTTTTCAGTGCTGCCCAGCGACAGGAAAAGAGGCGATGGGCACAGACTGAAGCACAGGAAGCTCCACCTGAATTTGAGGAAAAACTTCTTGACTCTGAGGGTGACAGAGCACTGAAACAAGTTACCCCAAGGTTGTGGCTCTCTTTTTCTTCAGGTATTTGGACATGATTCTGTGCAACATGCTCTAGGTAACCCTGCTTATGCACGAGGTTTGCATTAGCTGATCTTCCAAGGTCTCTTCCAACCTTAATCATTAGATTCTATGATTTTCTTTTCTTTCATTTTCCACTTTATTTTGTTTTAATCCCTAGCTCGAAGAGCATCGTGCTGAGCAGAAGCAGCTCAAGTACCTGCAGAAGAGACAGGCGCAGGTCATCAAAGAGAAGGACCAGCTGCAGAGCGAACACAGCCGAGCAATCCTTGCCCGCAGCAAGTTGGAGAGCCTGTGCCGAGAGCTCCAGAGACACAACAAAAACCTCAAGGTTAGTGGCCTTATCGAGGTGCCCAGCAGTTTGAAGGAAGTTATTGGCATTTCACCATATTGAGTGAATATCAGTTCAAAAGGCACATTTACATCTGCACATACAGAATGTAACTATAGTAGTCAAGCTTCAGCCTAGTCTTCAGGCCTATTTACACTAAGGTGTTTATGTTCCATCTTTGGGAGTATCTAAGAGCTTCTGCATGTTGAATTCATCTACATTAGCTGTAAGTCACTCCTACATTATTGGGGAGCTCAGTGTAGAAAAATCAGCAGTACTAGCAGAGCAATTCTGGTGAATTTTCTTTGGCAAATTCTCTTCTGCCTTCTGCCAAGGATTACTGCCATATGCCAGGCTTGGCTGTGAGAAGCACACCTATCGCTCCAGCTCACAGTCCAGCTCGAGCCTGCCTTTAGCACCAGGGTAAGCTAAGGCGTGGGGCTAAGCGCCGGGCCACCTGGGGCACAGGCACATGCTCCATGTGCCGACTGCTCCGGCATGGCAAACCGGGGCCGGCAGCTGGGGAAATTCATTTTTTAAGACATAGTAGCTAGGTTTTCCAGAACTTATCTTTTCAGTATGAGATATGTCTCAGCCATGAGACAGTACATGTGAATACATGTGCATGGCCAGAGTAAAATATGACCAAATGAAAATGAAATTTGAACAAAATATTTCAACAAAATATGAGCAAATTTAGTGATTTTCTATAATGGACTCACAGGGGGTGGTGGGCATTTTTCTCAGAATTTGAGCACTTGAGCATTTGCAAATGATATATGAGGGATAATCAGTGAAGATATTCACCTCAAGACATTAAGCTTCAAGACAGGAAGGTTACTGACACATCATAAATTGTCTCAGTTATGAGAATTAGCTTGTAAAGGAAATTTTCAGAAGTGTTAAATGGCTGGGACCCATAATATATTTGCTGATTACTTGGTGCATTATGCTACTTAAAAGTGAAATTTATAATATGATCAAATTTTTTGAAAAGTTTTAGGTTTAAGAAATATGTTTCTAGTATGGTCTTCTTTTTCTGAGTACAAGTTAAGGAGGTTAATGTTATTAGCATACAAAAGAAACATCTAGTTTCATCTATTCAAAATCCTTTTTAATGAGGATATAGCTATGTATTGAATTACATATATGAATTCTCAGAAACAAGAATCTTACTTGATTTAACCTCCATTCATAGAATGAATCACAGAATGCCTAAGGTTGGGAGGGACCTCCAGAGGTCATCTAGTCCAACCCGCCTGCACACGCAGGGCCACCTAGAGCACAGGGCTGCATCCAAGTGGGTCTTGAAGATCTCCAGAGAAGGAGACTCCACAACCTCTCTGGGCAGCCTGTTCCAGGGCTCTGTCACCCTCACTGTCAAGAAGTTCTTCCTTAAGTTCCCGTGGAACTTTTGATGCTTCAGTTTCTGGCCATTTCCTCTGGTTTTGTCAGTGGCCACTACTGAAGAGGCCAGTCCCATCCTCCTCACTGCCTCCCTTGAGGTACTTGTACACACTGATCAGATCCCCTTTCAGCCTTCTCTTCTCCAGGCTGAACAGGCCCAGCTCCCTCAGCCTCTCCTCATAGGGCAGATGTTCCAGGCCCCTGATCATCCTCGTGGCCCTGCGCTGGACTCTCTCCAGCAGCTCCACATCCCTCTTGTACTGGGGGGCCCAGAACTGGACACAGTACTCCAGATGTGGCCTCACCAGGGCTGAGTAGAGGGATTCACTGTAATAAATTTTCTTTCATTTCATAAATGATCATAGGCTTATTGATTTCACTGTTAAGAAACATCATTTTTCTTTTATCTTTGCATTTAGATAGTTTGCTACGCATTTCATCTTTACATTTAGGCAAGACTGAAGCCTGAACCAATTTTTTAAATGGGAGAAATGTTTAAATTTTGGCCATTTCTTTCTTGGAGAAGTTGGAGACATTTTAGTAAACACAGAATATTAGCCTTTGTCTGGTTCTTATCCTTTCAGCATGAGAAAGCAAAGTTAAATAAGACAGTAGGACAAATTATATTTGCAAAATGAATAAGGATTAAAATAGTAAATTAAGGCATCTTCGCCCAGTTTTACCTCTCTAGCAATTGTACCATGGTTCTCAGAATATTTGTCTTTAAGCTTTACTTTGTGGAGATCTGTGAAGCTTCAGAATCTTATCTTCTCTTTATTTAGATAAATGTAATTTCCTTTTGCTTATGACTGTACTGGGAGGCCCCAAATCAGAAGAATCCACATGTGTTATTTTTAAAATCCCATGCTTAAGTCATTTTTATTTTGTCTTCTTGGCAGGACAGAGAAGCTGATACATATTTTTTTTAGCACTTGGGATTAGCACTTTTAGAGTGGAAAAGAAAAACTGTAGGAGATTTTGCCATTTGGAAAGCAAAGGAGAAACTTGGCCTACTCTGGGTTACAAGTCATCTCCTTTGACTTGCCAGGTGGTACATTATATGCACAACACGTCATGTAAATGTCATGTAAATGTCATCTTTACTCATCTAGTTCATGGAATTCCCATTAATTGGAGATCAGTGCAGCTAAGTGGTGATGAATATGCAATGCAGAGCTGCAGATCAGAGAAGAAAATTTCTAGTTAATATTGGATGCTGGCTCAAAATTTTACTTACTTACAGACCAGCCATTTAGTTTATTTCCTTCTGGTTACATTTCATAGCAGAAAACAGATGTTTAATTCTCCCTCCAAGAAAAGCAAAATAAAAGTCCTTGAAATAATAGAATGTATTCCCACTGCAATACAGAATAACTCTACTAATACCAATAGAAACTAATTTCTCTGTATTGTGTTCATGTCTTGTCAATTATCTGACCATTTGGTGTCTACTAAGTATCATGTAGTGACACAACTATCTTAGTCCCTGCTACCAGAATTAAGCAATGAAAGGTTTTCATACAAGTGCCACAAAAATCACAAACTTGGACTATGGGCTCAGCTCCAAACTGCAGAACTGAGGCTCAAACAGTGCTGCCTAGGACTGGTGAGAATGTTTCACCAGTCGTATAATCTGCTGCACTCATATCATCTCTGCTGATATGACTCCAGCAGACTAACAATCTTCTTGAAAAGAGGTCAGCACCAGAGATAATCCTGCTCTTCTATTTGCAAATTATTTTGCATTCCAATGAGTGATAAATTCCAAACTGTAAAATAGCCTTGTCATAATTTTACAAGGTTTTGTCAATGTATTTTTATATTTTAGCAGTGAAACACAGGAGAGTGTTATCAATACCACAGTACCATATGACAGTATACCTTTAACAGGAGAGAAACAGCACGAGAAGATTAAGAAAAGACAGAGGAAAGGAGGAAAAGGGCAACCAGAACTCTAAAAAGAATTCCAGTGCACTTTTTTTTCTTACTCATTGAAGCTGAATGTTTAATTTAAAGCTATTAACAGAATAAGCACAGACTGGAGCAATTAATGAGGCCAAGCCTGGTTTGTTTGCGCAGTGTGAATTCATCATGATGATGTTGAGATGAAACCTTCCAAAATACTCTCTACTCTTCTCCAGTACAACAGAGTAGGCAGGAGCACAGGACTCTGCACATTTACTTCAGGAGTAACAATAGTAACAATAAAGAGAAGCCAATATTCAGTCTTCCAGTATATGAGAAGCCTTAAGGATATTGCTTTACAGAACAGGGTCTGGAAACGGGAAGACGAAGAGATCTATTGAACAGAAAGTCATGCTCTCAGGTAATTGAGACACGTATAAGCAAATATTTAGGCTGCAGTCTGGTGATAACATATCTGGGGAGGTGATTGGAGGTCTGTCGGACTGTATCTGACCATTTTCAGGTAGGAGACAGAATAGCACTCTGCAGTTCTAATTGCAGGGATCCCACCAGCCTCTGTGGTTCCAGTGCGGCTACAGTTTCAGTCACACGCTTGTACAGCTAGTAAAACCTTGGATTTAAAGCACATGCCTCCAAAGACCATGTTATTCTGATGCTATTATCAGAAATGCCTAGAAATCTCTGAGACAAGAGAGAGTATCCAACAGTACAGTTAGATGGGCAATGGCAGCATCTCAGTCATCTCCACTACACAGGCAGAGAAGACCCAAAGAGTTGCTTTCCTCCACTCAGTGAAGAAGCAATGAGTGCAGACCCCAGTGCAGACCCCAGCGCAGTGGAACAGCTGCCCGCTGCCTTTCTTCCCAACTCCTCTCATCCATGCCCACCATTAATTCATGACTACAATTGCAAGGATTTAATAAATTGCTCGTATTTTATGAGATTTTGAGGAGCTCTCTAGGGCACTTGTCAGCTTTCCCAGGCAAATATTCTCTGGCTTTACCTCCTAAGGAGAAGAGGTCTGTGCCATGCAACAAATGTTTCATGGCTCGCAGCATCTTTAACCAATATTTTTTGTTATTCTCTTTGTGCTTTGTATAATTATTCCTCCTCTGAAAAAGAAAGGAGCAAAGATCCTGTGTGTTAGCACATGCACTTTTTTTTTAATGACTGCTGCTGTCAGGACGTCTCCTTTACCCTTGTAACAAAGCTATTTGGTGTGTATTACATGCAAAACACATTTTTTTTTTTAATTTTATACTCAGCTGGATTTATTACTCCAGTGAACTTTAAATCACAGCAGTGTCACAGCTTCATAACACTGTTTGGTGTATTGAAACAATAATGTGTTTTTGAGGAAAGGTGTTTTGAAACTCTGGAATAGGACTCCAAACGTGCAAGTTCAATTTCCTACTTTGTCTTTTACTCCTTGAAAGAACATGGCCACTCTTCCACCTGTGCAGACGTTACACAGAAGTTATGTATAAGTTATACAGCTAAAACAGTTGATGTAAGACACTTTCTAAATAACATTTTAAATTCAATATTAAGGATAATCAAAAAGTACCAGAAATGGAACATTGGTTAATATCAGGTCAAGCAACCTGTTTTAGGGAATCCAAAAATATTCTTTTTTTTTTTTTTTTTGCTGAAAATTTAGAGAGAATCTCTTTTGTCTTGATGCATAATTTTTGTGCATATAATTTTCTCAAATATCAAACCAGAAAACCTCAAATCTTTTGTCCACCTCTTAAGAATGAAAGTCCTTCTGGGCTCATACTTTACTCCATTATATTTGTGAATATGCACATATGTTCTTGTGCAGATGCAGAGCACAGCAGGATTTCTTGGTGATTTCTGTGCGCTTCTGTATTATTAGCACTAATAATTAGCCCCAGTAGCTTTCCTCCTGTCATCTATGACATTGTCATTTCTACCACTTCCTGTTTGGCAAAAGCACATATGTCCTCTACTTTGAACAGCAGTTGTTCAGGACCAGTTTTGTGTTTTGAATGTTAAGCAGAAACTGTTTTATTTAGTATTCATACTACTTAAAAAGTAGGACTTGAATCAACACCTTTTATGACACATTTGCAATATAAATTATATTCCATTAGTCAGCTAAGGTTTTATTCAAATATACTTATTGGAAATAGCCATATGCAATGTTATCAGAGATTTTTATTTGAATTACTGTGATAGATGAAACCTTATTAGAGCATGCCACATATATACTTTAAATTCTTGGTTCCCTAATTTTTTCAAGATCCTTGTGTAATTTGTTCTTTAAATTTAGAATCATGCCTAATGCCGGCATGCATGAAAGAAAGAAAATCTGCAAAGCAGACATTTATAATCCTTCAAAGAGAGCTCTTACAGTACTCGGAAACCCTATCTTGTTGCAACTGCTTATTATGTGTCCTATATTTCTGCCCTCTCTACAATTTTAACAACAGGAAGAAACGATTCAGCGAGCACGGGAGGAAGATGAGAAGAGGAAAGAAATAACTAATCATTTCCAGGGCACGCTTAGTGAAATCCAGGCTCAGATCGAACAGCAAAGTGAAAGGAACATGAAGCTGTGCCAAGAAAATACAGAGCTGGCGGAGAAGCTCAAGAGCATCATCGATCAATACGAGCTCCGGGAAGAGGTGAGAGCCTTCCCAAAAAGGCAGAGCGGGAACGTGGCCTTCCCAGGAGAGTGGGTTTGTGCAGCACCTTCTTGCTTGCTGCCATCTCCATATTTTGTGGCAAGACCGTGGGTAGCCTTAACCGCTTTACAGTCTCATCCAGAGCAAGTCAAAGGGACTCAGCATGGCAAAATATAGGCAGAGAGGAGCATGGCCTGACGATGGAGGAGCATGACAATGACAACTTTGTCATTGCTGAGGACCAGGGCTGAAGCCAGGCTCAGGCCCATGAGGTTCCTCTCACCACCCTTGTCCTTTGTCCCTGCTGTCTCTCTTCTGGCCTTTTCCCAACCCAGGGGGTGAAGAGAGACCGCAGCACAGATGCAGGGTCTACGGGATGCAGAGAAAAGAAGGAGCACAGCTCCTGGCTCCCTCTGAGAAGGGGGAGGCTTCTCCCTTGCTGAGAAGCCCTGCCCTTCCACAAAAGCTTCAGTCCTGCCCTAGAAGCAGAGGATCAACAACCAGGATAAAGGTGCCCCTGTGCAATCCGAATTCTTCTTTTGCAGGCTGTAATGTTCACTGTAAAATCTATCAGATAGCAGACAGATGGAAAATTATTCTTTCTGTAAGCATTAGAGCTGGTCAGAAAATTCTGACACACACGAAACCTGCAGCAAAACCCCAAACTACCAGATTAATTTTTGTGTTGATTTTATGACAAACCCTAGCAAATATCACAGTGGGTCTTTTTAGCATTTGTAATTATGTTTATTGTGAGTTTCACTGCAGCCAGACAACATTAGCATAGTGAATAAAACATAAGTAATCTGTCCTTACAATCTGGAATGCCCGAAACACTCGTTTCCAGGTATGTTACACCATGTATGAAATCTTACACTGAAGGACACAAATGTGCATTCCTGTCTTGTACTTTCTGCTGAAGAAAAGGATAAAAAAAGGAATGTGCTTAGACTATTTACTCCAATGAATTTTATCCACATGCAGCAAACGTGAGGAAGACTACCAGCGTGATTGACTTCAGGGGGCCACTATGGAGCCAAACACTTTAGAGAGCAAAAGACACTCCCAGTTCATCAGTCTCAATGTCCTGTTCATCACTAGTCACATAATTGCACTCAAACACTACCTTATGTGTGTGAGGCCAGTGCAAATGGGACAAACTGGGCGTATATCTACCGAGAAGGTTGTATCAGCCGTGCACGTACACCAAAGTGCTGCAGATGCAGGCACAGTATGTCTTTTACCCATTTATCTACCCGGTGGCTTCGGTCTCCTGGCCACTTAACAGCCTCCAAAAATATGTTTACTGCAACTTGATTATTGATGAGCAACTATTTGAGCGTAGATTATACTGAATTAACCAATGATGCTACAGATATCAACAACGGCAAAGGTGCTGTGGGTGTCTTTTTTATTTTGCTATTGTAAGACAGGTCTTCTTTCCCATGTAAATCCTGGAACAGTTAGTTCTTGTCAGTACTGCATTTTTTTAGAAAATGCAATAGGTCGGGAGCCTTGCTGTTTTGCAATATTTTTGTCTTATGAGTGTTCCAGTAGACAGTTGTACATGTATAAGCATGAAAGCTTGTGTACATAATTGAACCTGCACCCTCAGCAGATTTTATTTTCTTACAGCACCTTGATAAAATATTTAAGCACAGAGAACTTCAACAGAAACTGGTGGATGCCAAGTTGGAGCAGTCTCAGGAAATGATGAAGGAAGCAGAGGAACGACACCAGAAAGAGAAGGAATATGTACCTATCTTTCTAATCTGTCTGTCTGTCTTTAGTCTAACAATAGGCCAAAATCAGCCCTGCATGCCATGATATATTGTTTTTTCAGGTCCAAGCTGTGATACAATAGTAAGGGAAGAATATTTTTTTACTGTTACTTGTCAATGCTCGCTGTAAAGGAACATCCTCTGAAAGAAAAGACTGCTTTCAGTAGCCTATACAGTTTTTAAAGCAAACTGCAGATTGCTCTAGATTATTTGCCATTATTATACAACATCCTTGGTCAGACAATACCATTACTTTTCAAACTGCACTGCTGCTTGACTCTCCATCTCCTCATAGGAAAAATGGACACATTTAATCAATGAGAAGGGAACAAGGCCATTTTATTAAAATGAGCACCATGAGCACCAGCATCCCTTAGCGGCCAGCAACAGTTCTCTGCTCAGTGCCTCCCTGGATGTCCTGTTATGATGCTGGTTTTGCTAGGAGAGGAGGCTCCGTAAGCTGCTCACCTCCCCTTCTCTTTTGCAGATGTTACCCTCCCCTCGTCAACCTGTCAGTGGCTGTTTGAGGCAGAGACTTCTTGGGTTAGCTAAGTAGTTTGATTGGCTGTTCTAGCCTACCCAGGGGGAGTGATAACCCCTAGCAGGGGCCAGCAAAGAGCAGGTCCAAGCAGGATGTCCCCACCAGTCATGGAAGGATCTGGAGGGGGGCACCTGCCTGTGGCTTCACACATTTTCACCTAATCAAACCAGAAGTATTTTTCTCAGGCCTGGTAATTTCACAGTAATATGAACATCTACCAAGGATCAGTGTTGAACACTGACATCTGGTTATTTTTCTCAACAAAAAGTGACAGCAGCTCTCAGTGACAGCAGCTGAGACAGCAGCAGAGGAGCATCAGGGCTCAGGGAAAAAGGAAAAAAAAAACATAGGAAAAAAGAATTCTTTTTGTATCAAGAGCAGTGTGAAAGAGCTCAGATGAGAGTATATTTACCCCCACACAATATCTGGAGATATGTTACTATAAGCATAGTCAAAGTATCTCAAAATATGAATGTTTCCCAACTTCCATAGTATCTCAAATATGGGGATATCAAATATGAGTATCCCAAAATATGGGGCTTTAAACACTGTGGATAGGGCACAAGGGAAACACAGATATACTCTTATCAAATATGGCTCATAAGAACACTGTTCCCTTTAACTATAGTGCTCGTGTGGCTGGGAGACAAGCTTCTTCTCAGCTTTACTCACAGCTCGGAACTGGAAGGGAAGAGAAGATGGGATTTCTCCAATTCCACATTTTCCTGCTGATGCAGAACAATTTTGGTCCCAGCTGAGTATTCACTTGCCATGTTGAGGACTACATAAAGCTAGAACTCCCAAATTTCTACAATAACAATTGACACTTAGTAGATTCAAACACTAGGAAACATTTCCAAGAAATCCCTTCCAAATCCCTCTAATTTTTTATAGCTATAAACCAGCTCATACTGACTCAAGTCTAGTTGGTCATGGGCAAGCAATTAGTTACATTTACCCATGGCTACAATCACCTGTCAAAACAGAGATTTTGCAGGTGATCTGAGCACCTCTCTCACAGAGGTACTTCATTTAATCAGCTCAGAAAGTCTATCCTGGCAGTAACACATCTTATTGATAAATGGTAAGTAAAACTCTTTGCCATACCTGGAAGCTCAGTCTCCAAATGTTGCATTACTCCAGATAACAAATATAACACAGCAGGTAAATTTGGGCTTACTTTCCTGATGCGATTGTGAGTTTTTTCCTTGAGTCCCAAATTTCAGATACTGAGAAAAAAAGGGTCAGGGATGGGACATTAAGTCTGTGGAGAATTAATATACACAGCTTTTCCTTGTTCCCTGTGACATTGCCTCAAAGGCAAGTCCATGTACTACATTGGAGCTTATACCTGTTTGTTGGAAAGCTCCCTGGAAGGATTGTGAAGCAACCTGGGGAAGAAGCTATAGTCAGTGTTTGCTGAGTGTAGATAAGTGAGCTTATAGAACCAATAGATCTCAAAGAATATGAGCTTTGGGGCTATCTCTGCTGCCTATGACTGTCACGGTTTCTAGCCAACTCTTCTCTGTATATTTTGGCGGAAGTGATAGACACAGTTCTGTTCTTTTCATGTCTTATAAAGTAGTGAAACATCATCATCTAAATTCAGGAGTGGGAGGTTTTCTTTGTGGCTATGTATGACTAGACCTATGAAATAACAGGTCCAAAAACAAGCTAAAAAGCCATAAATAGTGGGCGTATAATGATATACATTGTGTTCAAATAATTTTATGCACACTATCCAAGCTAAAGCACAAAAACCCTGCCTTTGAGGTAGTTTCGTAATGTATTACTAACACCACCTCAGAGCAAGGTAGATCTAGCCAGAGAAGGTAAGACACTGGCCAAAAGCCATGCAATGAGTCAGTATCAAACCAGGATTAGCATGTCATGATTCACCACTGGTAGCCCAGCACACAGAAAACTAGCCTACACTTGTCTCCCACCTGAAGCTTGCTGATGAGCTCTTGCTTCCACCCATTCAGCTACTCCATGCAGGGGTGTGTGTGCATATTTATATGAACCTGAGGTGTTTCTGAGAATCTTTTCATATACCTGTACCTCATTTCAGTTCGGCATTGTGCAAAGGCAGCACTTTTCAGCATTTCTGGGAAAGGCTTTCAGCGCTAACAGTTCTCTTCCTACCACTTTTTACACCCTTGTACATGACTTTGCTGCAGGAGTTTTCAAACATTTTTGAAAGCTTTTTTTTTTTTCTGTTCTTTTATCTGTATGATTACTCCTTAAAGGCTCACTTTGATGTCTTCTTATGAAGTTCTTCCATGCAGGAATCTTTGCTCCTATAAAAACTTCTTTACCTCATTCGGGAAGAGACATCACCTCCTGCAGCCTTTGTGCATGGCAGCTTATCAGGCTGTGGTCAGAAAGGACATCTCTGTGTTGGTATGATTCACTCATTGAAAGAACCCATGACCACAAGAATATTGCAGCTATGTTTGTTTTGGATGCTGTAAAAGTAGAAAATAGCATCTTCTGGAACATCTGGTGATTCCACAGTGTTCTGTTTGTCAATTCATGCAGCAAAGAATATGATTCTTTGGACAAGGAGCAGTGGTTCATACTGTGCAGCCTTCCTCAAGGATCGATCTGACCTAAAGATGGGATTTCACCATCATCCTCTAGCTGGTCAGCACTGCTTGGACTCCTTCAAGATACAGGCTGTTTTTGGCACTCATAATGCAGTTAATAGTAGTTTAGAGCCCCTGTGGCTTTCCAGGATGTGACAGGAATGTATTGATCAGATGTCTACATAACTGGACTTTGCAAACACTAGTAGCAAAAAGGGAGGCCTGATTTTCACTAAGTCAGTCCCTAGATCTATGTCACGGAATGAGAGTGTATATCCTTTGGGGATGGCTCTTTCCACTCTGAGCATGATGCGACTGGGCCTCCAGCAGCTGTCATAGCTCTAATAATAGTGTAACATCACCACACTTAACTGCAGTGGTGTTTTGTAAACATGCCATGCAATATTTATCCATTTCTTTATACTTCAGCCTCCTTGTTACCACTTCATAGACTATTAATAAATGTATCAGTTCTCCTGATTCAGTTTCTCCCAGCCTGCTATTTGAGGATGACCTCAGGCTGCATAAGAGAACATGCTAATTTGAGCAAGCGGCTCTGCATCTCGCTTCCATTACAGGAGGGTTATTTAACTCTTGGATTTTAACTGGCCACAGAAGTTAGGCAGGTCAATAGGAGAGAAGCAGGATTTCGCTAACAAGCAAAGGAAGTAACTTGTATTTCCCTTCTCTGTCCATCTGTCCATCTTACAGATATTGTATTGGGGCAGAAGACATGGGGCAAAGGGTAAGGGGGACAACACACAGGGGTGACATCTTCACTATCCAAGATGCAGGCAGTAACTCTGGAGTTATCTAGAGATAAACCCAGATCAAAAAAAAAAAAGTCTTTGGAATTAAGGACTGGCCTAGAGACTGTGCGACTCTGAAGGTTTTCAGAGCATTTTTATTAAATCATTAAATCAAGACACCTGATAAATCTCTCCAAAGTAAATAGATATCAGAGAAAGATAAAACTTAAAAAAAAATAAAGGATTTGTGTGTGTTTTTGTAAAACACCCTCTCCCAAGAAAGAAGCTCACATTTTACCTAAAGCTACTCATTCCATCTCTTTTTACTGGATATGACATGCTGACACCATCTATTTGAAATTTTGAGATCGTAGTCAACAAGATCTAAACTCAGTAATTCAACTCCTATCTTGACTGAAAATAAACATTACATTAAAATAACAAAATAAATGTCAAGTAAAAAGTAGATAGAATGTAGTGTTTCTCCATACACTTCATAGCTAAGATGTAAAGAAAGCACTTTAAAAACTAATTAGTTCAAATCAAAAGGCCAAATGCTTGTAAGAATTTTTTTAAAGGATAAAATATATATAGGCAAAAAGTCTAATTCAGGTAGCCTCTGTGCTGCAAGTAGGACAGGGAGAGAATTCCCTATTTTTCATTTGTTCAATCAGTACTTTTAGATACATCCTCACATTTTTTGTCAGGTGGTATTCAAGTAGTTTTCCTATGTTCCTTCTAATAAAACGAGGCTTTTATGAAGGATCAAATAAATACATCTTCTGTGTGAAGCTTTACTCAACTTTTTTTTCCAAAACAAGAATGAGATTTGCTGATTTTATATATTAGACTCTTTTTCAAAGCCCGTTAGTCTTATTTTAAATGGTACAATTAATTCCAACATAAGAGAGTATTATGGTAAGCTAAATTGTTTATATCTCCTTTCTCAAGCTATCATTTTTTTTTTTCTAAAATAGCTCTTCTCTTATCAATAAAAGAAATGCTTAATAAATGTTTAGTCAGTGAGCCAAACTCTAACACTTCAATAAGTACTTCCTGCTTTTAGATGAAACCAATTGCTAGGATATTACTTTGGAATAGTAATATATGACTTTGGAACAGTATTACTTTGGAATAGTGAACTTTGGAAGTGCTGATTCAGAATTTTTTTTCATCAAGGAAAGTGTACAACTCATTGCTACAACTCACTCAGCCTCAACTGAGTCTCCAGCATGCAACTGAGACATCCAAACACCGTTTTACTAAAGACCTTGAGCTAGAGATAACGTCTTCCCAGGCACAGCCAGGGACTAAACTGCAGTCAGGCTCTTCCTGGGTTGTCTCTGATCTACCTGAGGTATTTGTCACATTGAGGTGGGATCCTCTGCTGACTGCAGATTAATGCAAATAAAGCCCTAAAATAACAGGCACCAGAGTTACTCCCTCTCTAAAAGCTTGCAGGGTTTTCTGAGACACTTCCAGTTATTGCAGTTTCAGGATGCTGAGTCCTGACTGGTCATGGAAAAGGGAGGTTGCCATTTACACAAGAGCAGAGGTCAAAGAACTGAAGACGTTGTAGGCAGTCTCTGGAAGCCTGATGGAGATACAGTTAAACACTACACATTTTAGAGCACAATATGTGCTCATTTTATTCCAGGCAGTTTGCGAATTCCTATTCAAATATGTCTTTTCTATTCAAATGCCCCATTCGTTCTTCCAGATAGCACTAAATATTGTCTCATGTACCTCCCCTTGATGCTCCCCTTCACAGGAGAGCTAAATCCCTCCCCTTATCGAGGTGCACAGAGGCCGAGGCCCTATGTGTGGATGATTGGGAACTGGATGATGAGGATCTACAACTGACAAGTCAGGGATTTAACACTTTTCTCTCTGTTGCCTGAAACACAGCTCCTGAACCAAGCTGCAGAGTGGAAGCTCCAGGCCAAAATGTTAAAGGAACAAGAGACTATCCTACAGGCACAGGTGACGTAGGAGAGTGGATTGCATGGTGTGCCTTTGTTTGCCCATTTTTAACCCATGAGACACATTCCAGGTAAAGTATCCAAACTGCTTTCTGTGCTTCCTTCTAACCTCATTCTGCATCACACAGACTAGAGTAAAGGAAGAAGGTTCCTTTCAAGTCAGTCATAAGGAAATGCCCCACACGGCAGATCATGCTGTGGAGTTTTTGGGTGTTTACAGTACTCAACCACCGATGTGGATGCCTGAGCTAGATTATTCATCATAACTTTTCTTTGGGTGGATTTCTCATCCAGCAAGCACTGAAGTATATACATTACTTGAAACTCATTTGTCGAACTGTAGCCAAAATCCTTTCCTCTCCTTTCCTCTCCTTTCTTCTCCTTTCCTTTTCTGAACTGGGGTTTGAAGGCAGAATTTTCATTACCTTCAACAGGAATTTGCCTTCTGAGGACTGATACAAATGGCCTTCTAGGATTTCAGTATTTAGTCAAGGTTTGAAACATTCAGTAAAATAAAATGACATTCCCAAAGTACATTAAAAGTCACGCTAGAGTGAAAGGCAGTAAAGACCGAGAACGAGGCAGCAGGTAGGACACTACACTTTGACTAGCAGCACAGTAATCAACATTGAATGTGAGATAATCAAGTGCTGTGCCAGACTTCCACATCAAAAAGAGACGACATCAGCTGATTTTCCTAGATTTATGGAAGTTTATCTTCTAAATACCACTGAGAATGGTCATCCTTCAATAGAGCTTCTGGAGCAGTGAGTCCTACAGCCCCCTGCAGCCACTCATCTCTTCACTCATGAGCCAGGCTCCTTCTCACACTGCATCCCTTCCTACCCACGGCTCACAGGGCATCTTACTGGGGAGCGGTACCAGCTCTGCCCTTGCAATGGGCTAATTCCCACCTGCCAAGCAATCAAGTAAGGATAGCATTAAACTGGCAATCTGGAAATATGCTAAGAAGAGCTTGATGCTTCAGGTGGCTTTTCAAAGGCCACGATAAGTAGGTAGCACAGTGAAGAACATCGCAAAAACGGCAACTGACACCCGTCTGACAGGTTCTGCAATCAAATCTCAAAGGCCTCCAGCTGAGTGTGTCCCAATTGCAAATCTGTTCCCAATTTTCTCAGAGTGGTTTTAATTAAATTTTTATGTTCACCTAGAAAGAGTTTTGTATTTAGGCAGACCTCTGTAGCCAGTTTAATGAAACTGAAGGTTTTGATAAAAAAAAAAAAAAAGAAGAATGTATTAAGCATACATTTAAAATAGCAAAATTGGTTTTGAACAAATTCATCTGAGCAAGTCTGCAAAAACATTGATAATACATGTGCTCCTTGCAGCCTTCCTTACATGAAAATGCAGGTATTTACTTGCCAAAATGAAACACATATTTAAGTATTCTTCTCAAGTCTGAGAGCTCTGTCACTTTCAAAGCAGCATCCACTTGGAATTACTGGGAATTATTACTATTATTTCTAGCACAGTAACACTGAAGGGCCTCCCTCGTGGATCAAATACCAGTGTGTAAACACAAAACAAAAAGGGTGTTCTTGATACCAAGAAGGTAAAACAACCAGTGGATTTTAGTGGAGGAAAGGGTACATGAAAATGAGAAGATATTGATCAATGTGACAAGGAGAAGCCATAAAAGACTCCTTATGGTATTTTATGGCAAGCAAGATACCTCTCCATTTTAGGGCTCTTCCTTGAGCTGAAAGGAACTAGAGAGCATTAGTTTCTTGCCTGCCAGTCTCTTTGGATGGCCCAGGAAGCTGGGCATGGCTGAATCCAGTTCTTCAAATGGTTACAGGGATTTGGCACCGCTTCATGGATTACACCCAAACTGTGATGGTGCTTCCCCAGATGACGCAAACCCTCCCCATTGCTTATGCTGACTCTTGGAGCTTCATGTTTTGAAACAAAACAAGGAGATAAAAGCTGAGGCCTTTAATTTTTGGTAGTCAGCATAATATAAGTGCTTGAATACGACAACCGAGATGTAAATGTAAACTGAATGTAAATAGGCTGCAGGGAGTCCTCGCTGCAGTGCCAGGAGCCTGGAGGTCACCTTCAACCTAAGGCAATGTTAAAATGTCCCTTTTCCTGCAGCCTCACACTTGAATTCACACCTGCCCAGCAGCGCTCCCGGGTGCTCCCGGTTTCCTCCTCTCAGAGGAAACATGCAAGGACAGGTGGTCTCTGTGTCGCTAACAGGGGATTACAAATACGTGCTCACAGGGAGAGACATCTCTTACAGTCTCTTCCCAGCTACTATAAAAACATTCACTCATTTATTATTCAAATTTAAATTGCAGGAGCCATTCTTTGTGCGATAGTGTTGCCTAGGGCCCCAGCTGAGATCAGAGCTTGATCTGCTCAAACCAAAAAGGTTTTTAATGTAATGAAAGAACAGGCAAATTTGGGAGGGAAAAGCAAAGACAGGGAATTGGGGTGACTTTTTAAGAGCAGGAGCCTAGAGCCGTACTTACCCCCCTCCTCTTCCTCACCCCCTCACCAGGAACTTCTCATACTCCAGACACCTCAATCTGTATCAGTGTCCCACTTACAGTGTGGCACGTGGGCTGCCAAAATAAATCCTTCTGAATTTATGCTTATGCATATGTCACAGCTCTGGCTACAGCACAGTACAAATACACACGTGCAAGCTTTAGGTCAGCTGGATCCAGCACGGGCTCTGGAGAGATCTGCACGCCTGAACTTTCATGCATTTCCCCAGCGCAGTGGGGAAGAGCTGCAGCAGGAGTGCATTCCCCACCACCGAACCTGTGGAACGCAAACTCAGCACCGGCACATGCACATTACACTGCAACCACTGCAGTCATGTACCCTGAAGGACACCGTAACAACTAACCAGAATCACCATAAATCATCATTAAATCAGAATTAAACCCACACCATTATTAGCAATATTTCCTACATCGCCTTTTTCCGACTAGCTGAATAAAAGTGTCCAGGGACAGTGATATGTTTGCTGACATAAAATAAAATAAAGGCTCCTATTCAATCGCTTAGTCGCTTCCCTGCAGGTATGGCAAAGGGCAGGCAGCCTCTAACCAAATGTTCAGGTCCCACAGGCTGCTTTTGAACTTCCCATTGCTCAGTGAGCACCCTGCCTCTGCCAGTGTGTGTTACACCCGTCACTCATTTCCTAATGAGAGTTGTCAGGCTGGACAGATGGGTTGTCTGATCATGTCAGCGTTGTCAGGGGACAATCAGAGTAAGTTTGGGAATCTGATCTGATTTTCTTTTTAGAAGGGCAGATAGCTATACTCTATTTATTTAGCACCTTGTTTGTTTTCAGAGTTTTAAAAATAATTTCCCAGGCAGAAAAATAAGAAAAGTGGAAAATAAGGGAATATTGCAGAACAATTGAGCTAAGATCTTTAAACTCTGTTTTTCAAAAACATCCACTGATATAAAAATACAGCTTACTGACAAAACACAGCCACAGATGAACTTTTATATGGCTACCACAGGGGATAAATTGATAGTAAAATAGGGAGTTAGAATGGTCTTAAATCTGGCACATTGCAACAGATCTGTTTTCTGCTCTGCTTTGTGAAGCACAGTGGAATTGGCATAGGAGGCTGCCAGGGGATTGCTCTCCCTGCCTCTGCCGGCCCTGCCTGCAGCTTTGAGCCGTGTATGTGCTATAAAGAAGAGCTGACAAGATGTCCCGTTGAGTCATTCGAGCCGCAGTTCAGAGATGTGTCTCAGTGCAGTGGGTCAGGTAACGCAGGAAGGATGCAGCTACAGCCCCTCGACTCGTTCATCGGGGTTCCCAAGAAATCAGCCAAATAGCTCAGTTAGGCTATATCAAGCTCCTTGCCTAAATCCTGGCAGAGCTTACAACCCTCAGCTTAAAGTTAAGAGGAGGGATAAATCTACACAGCAAAGTGAGGCTGACTTTTAACCTAAGCGCTGGACCTCCCTGATTTTTACCATAAACTGATCCCATCTCCGGGTCCTGCACACCATCAGTGGTCGCAGGAGCTCAGTTTAGTCCTTGCCCACTCATTCGCAGCCCCGTGCACCCGTGGACACAGCTTAGTTGCCTCTCGTGTTAGAGATATCTGCTTCACGTGTCCTCCCAATAGTCCTTTCCTGCAGTTGTCAGCCACAATTGTATACAGAAAAATATACAGGGTTTCAGCAAAAAAGAAGGGAAGGGATTTTTTTTTCTGACTTTGCTGCTCTCCTCCTGAAAATTATGCACAGAGTTACTTAGGGGAAAGATTTCAGACATCTCCACTTTGGGGGAATTCTTTCACTTCTGGGCATGCTGCATAAGTCAAAGTCCAACAGTCAAAAAAAATGCGCTCCATAATTACCAGTCTTTTTAAAACCATTGACCTGAGTCTTTCTAGTCTTCCTCATCTTACTTTTCTGTAATAGAGGAATCATAACAGTTTGCAGCCTTATAAAGATACAGAGAATTTAAATTCCATGGTGTTTGTTCTTCATGACATATTCTACCAAAATAAGGTATCATCATTCAGTTTGCCCTCCTGGGGACTCAAATTATTATTTTTATTTTACTTTTAATCTAGATCACTCTCTATGCTGAAAGGTTTGAAGAATTTCAGAAAACATTGACCAAAAGCAATGAAGTGTTTGCCAGTTTCAAACAGGAAATGGAAAAAGTGAGTAAAAGCCTATTTCTGACCTCCACGCTTGATACACTCCTTTTAGATTCTGACATTTCGTACTGCAATAATTTTATCTAGAGTGGGGACATTTCTGCTCATTTTGGAGAACAATAAATTCATCAGTGTCCAAATAAGGTGTGGGGCACATCCAGCCATACGAAAACATTAACATCTTATTTTAACATTTTGCATACATTTCTCATCTCTCTTTTGGTAAAGAGACAAAAAAAAAATAATTCCACATTTATTTCGACTTTTGATCTCGTATTAGTTGCTATTCTGTATGTTGGCTGCTCTTTTAAACACATAATTAATTGGTCCTACTTTGAGACTTCAGACTAGAGGCTGAAAGTTGCATGGCAGAAATTTAAAAGTAAATCTATCCCTCAGCATAAGTTATTACTTAGCATAATCTTTACAATTGCTGGTAGTCAATTTATGAATACAACCAAAAACCTAAGTAAAGACACTACCCTAATTTCATGCGCTATGTAGAATTAGTTTTGTGAACCAGTTTTTCTTCCTGCTTCTATAGATGACAAAGAAAATGAAGAAGCTGGAGAAGGACACCGCTACCTGGAAATCCAGGTTTGAGAACTGTAACAGGGCATTACTGGACATGATTGAAGAGGTGAGCAGTCTTTTTTTTTTTTTTTTTCCCCTCTTGATACCTCTTCTGCCACCTAATGCTTTTAAGGGCAGATGAGATGACCTGAACCTGACAGAATTCAATGAAAAGCTTATTTTTTATTTTAAGGGTCCCTTTTCAATCTATCTTGATAATGAGACATCTTCAAAGTAAATGACAGAAACCACAAACACAATCAACTGCTGGAACTTTAAGACCGTATGTGGAGACATTCATTATGTCCACAAGAAACTGAGTTATGTAATACTGTGAATTTTAAATGCTCGGAAAATGCATGATTGTTAATGCTCTTGTGCTGAAGTAAATTGGCATTAGTCCACTTAATGCTACTTTCTTTCTGCATAAGAGCAGCTACCAAGGGAATTAATGTGCTTCAGCTAATGAACTTTAAATTACACCTTTCATTAATTTTCTGTGTAGGCAAATTCTAAAAGCCAAAAGCAAGTACTGTGGTTCACCGTAGTTTTAATCAGGCTGCCATAGAGGCATCGCAAAGGAAATTAGTAAGTGTTGTGGAACTCATTCAAACAAGATAAGAGGCTTCCTGAAATTTCACCCCAAACATACACTAAATTTGGACCAGGTCTTTCTGGGTTAGTTTTGAAGCTCTGAGGTGCTGCTGTTTCTCCGGACATCTGTATCTCTTGATTTGTCATTGAGTATAGAAGCAAGAAAGTGTTTCAATTCAGGCTGCTATCACAGAACCTAGAAAGAAAATAAACCAGAAGTATGATATAGCCAGAAGTATGATAAACCCAGAAGTATGATTATCCCCATAATTCCAGCCCAGTTCCACCTGAAGTCTAGATGAGCTTTTGTGTGGTTTTCTGTAGAAACATCTGGTATGTTCTTGCATCTCTCCAGATCATTAGCGGGTATTCCAGCATATATTTCTGTGTGAAATTGATCTGAACGTGCAGGGAGAATGCTAATAAACCATGGTAAGAGGAGTGAATTTCCTCTCAAAACTTCAGTGCTTAAGATCATAATTATTTTGGAGTACTTCATCAATGTGCCACCTTTGAAAGCTCTGTGAGGGCTGCCTAGGTCTGAAATTATTTCCTAATTGCCAGTTCTATCACTGAAATGCATGTGCATGAACTCAGGCTGTGTCTTTATTGAATGTCTTTGATCACAGAAAGCCATGCGGTCCAAGGAATATGAGTGCTTCGTGTTGAAAATCCAGAGACTAGAGAACCTTTGCAGGGCTCTGCAGGAGGAGAGGAATGAGCTGTACAAAAAAATAAAACAAGCCCAGCTTCCTGAAGAAATGAATGAAAACGACATCTCAGAAGACGACGCTGATATGAGCCCCCCCTCCTCCGAGATGGCTTGTACTGAGCTGTCCACCGCTGACCAGAACATGCTGAAGGATCTGGCCAAAGCTTTCATGGTGTCCCACACTGCAGAGAAGCCCCTCCTGAGTGAGACCAGCGTTGCGGAGACCTGCGACACTCAAACATGCAATGTTCCCTCTTCAATAGCACTGGAGGTCACCTCTCATCTCACATCATGCCCAGAGGCCAGGAGCTGCTCTGAGCAGCCCAGCACAAGCACATCGGCACCTCCTGAACATGTGTCCCTGACAGCGCCCCTGGAGAGCACACCAGCACCCCCCGAAAACATGACTGCGCCCACCAAGGAAATGCCAAAGCCCACCGAAAGTGTGCCCGCACCCCCAGGAGGAGCGCTAACCCTCACAGAAAGTGCATATCTACCTGACAAGAGCGTGCTGGGATCCATGGAGAATATGCCAGAGCTCTCTGAAGACACATCAGCAATGTCAGCACCCACTCAAAACAGGCCCACTCCTTTTGAGAATATGCCCACATCCACAAAAAATGTGCCAAAAGCGGCAGGATGTGCAGAAGATCCAGTGGAGCTACCTGCTCAAGGTCAGCCCACAGAGCAAGCAGCCTATACAGACATGGAAGCAGTAGACTGAAGTCACTGCTGTGGTCAGGGTTGTCTTCTGCAAACCATAGTTTACTTTGTCCCCAGATCTGAAATCTTTTTTTTTTCTTTTTTTTATAAATGTAAAAAGTGGGTGCCAAAACACTCATACATATCTGTAGACATAATAATGCATTTCTCTCTGTTATCACCATCAAGAAATAATGGGCCTGAAAATTTTGATAGCTTTCATCTGCTTGAAGCCTTCTTGATGACAGGATTCTTGATGACAGGAAAATATAAAAAAAAATACAAGATCTTTTTATTTTTTTCAGGCTTAGTGAGTCATCTAATTCAACAAAATAATTTTAAATTATTGAAGGTTAATACTTCAAAAATCATTGCAAATCACATGCAGTCTCTTCATTAATTGTATTAATTTGGTGTGATGTTGCACAAAAAATGTCCTACTTGGACACACAGAAATTTTAATAAATTAAATGACAGGAATTTTTGTTCAAAAGGTAAAATAATGAAACCATTATGTGGTCAGATATACTCAAAGAGCAGTGCAGAAACTAAAGGTGTATTTTTGAATATTCAGAATAAACTGCCACTTGACATGATGTGAGCTGAGCACCCACACACTCTTAGCCTTACCATGAACTGCCTTTTATCTTTAATGCTCTAAAAGTGGTTTAGTTTTCAACAGAATCACAGAAGAAGAAAGAATCATTTTCCTAGATTCCCCACAATAAGACTGAAAATAACCACAGTTTCCAAACTGATGGCAATTCCCAAAGTAAGGGTTGCAACCCTCCATCTGAATGAAACAGAAACCTACTAACTTGTCATATCACTGAGGCTCATGAGCCCAAGAGAGGGGCACACACCTACTTCTAGCCCGTAGCTGAGCTCAGAGGTTGGAATTTCAGAAGTTAGGTGAAGATCCTGGTGTAGCCCAAGAGCAGAAAGTAGAGGGGAGCTACACCAGAAGGGATCCCAGAAGATACCCCTGAGACGGCGCAATCTCTCCTGGTCAGAGCCACATGAACTCTAGTCACCAAAACTTTCCCCTCGTCCTGCAGCGTGTACTGTGCCCCAGGGCATGACTAGCACACTTGCTTGTTGCCCCCTTCATTGGAGTGGAAGAATAGCAAATAGGCACCAGTAAAGCAGGAATCTCTCTAGCGGACACCCTTAGGGACCAGCTACATCCTCATCCACTTTCACATCTGATCAGCTCTTCTTATCTGCCTGCCAATGCATCATTGCTTAATAATTCAGCCACCTTGTAGAAACTGCCAAACCAGAAACTGGCTGATTCTGACATCAAGAACAAAGATGAAGAGGGAAGGGAATAAGACAGCTGTATGGTCTCAAGCAAAGAGAATCAGAAGACTTTTTGGAAAAAAGTTAATAAATCCTCTCAGGCCATTTCCTGTTTCTCATGCCCTTCCTCTAAAATCAGTCTAGGTCTTTCAGATTCTGGTCTGAAGAATGCAAGAATATGAAACGGCTGAATAAATGAGACACTGAGATGCTGAAAAGGGAAATGTTACAATTAAACATTTGTATTTAAACAAATCCCCAAAAGCCTCTGAAAGCCTCTAGAAAATGATTCGTTCAAACTGAAGTTGAAATACAAGTGCTTCAGGAGAAAGCATGCATCCTTGTTGCAGTCACCCTTTAAAATTAATTTTTGCTTATTATCAATATGGTCTGCACTCCAGCTGCTGTTCTCTGTCTGCGCTCCTTGGCACACCCTTTTGGAAAGTTTTCCATTAAGGAGTACAGAATCTGCAACAGTTAGTTGTTTTGATGTGGCCTTATTAATAGCTATTACGGCTACAGTTTCCCAAAGCCTTATATAAGGCACTAAGAGTGATGGGATTCATTTCATGTCCATGACTGAAAGACATTCAAGACTTGGTTATCTTAAGATCCTTTATCAGTAATGGAGAAGAACAGACATCTTTGGAGGACAAGTCATCTGATGGTAAGACTGGTATCTAAGATAGAGGAAATGATTTACTCTCTGAAGATGCTATTTCTTCCTATTGATTCCAGAACCATGCTAATATGAACAGCTTAGATTTAAATGAAAACTCTTAGATGTCTAAATTAGACAAGATTAACTCCATCACACATTCATACAGCACTAAGCAAATGTCCATCTCAGAAAATCAAGCCATTTTTATGCCTAGCATTAAAAATGTAAACCTATAGCTTTTTTCTAAGAGGAAAAACTATACTCATTTGAATTACTTTCTTTTGTTTCCATTGATTCAAATCTAGTTTCTACTGCAAGTACAAGTTTTGTTTGTTGTTAGCATGACTTTTTAAATTAATGTAATTTATATACCCATTAAATATTTTCTTTCCTTGGTTTTGTTTGATCCTGTTAACATTTTAGTATTTGCTTGGGTGTAACCAACTTCTTCAAGTAGCCCTTAAAACATCCTTAATTATTACACTTTTTTGTACATTCAAATATTCAAATACATAGTCAAAATAATCTAGTATGTTCGAACTGTAAACACAAGCATTTAGAAATTGGAAAATACCATGGTTAATGATGTCCTTGCAACTCTCCTGGTTCCCTTTTGCATCATCATTATAGTCATGAGTATAGTGATGATTTTTGCTTCATACCTTCCAGTTTCAGGAATTAAGGAGATAAGCTTCTACAGATAAAAAAACTCCTGCATAATTGTGGTTGATTTTTATAGCGTCATCTCTTGTGAATAATTACATGACTGACCAGGAAAATCATTCCCACGGTAGTCCTTCTTTCTTGTTTTGGCCCCTTAATTCTTGTATCCAAGTCTATGCCCTCACACTTAAAAACCTATTATTCCATGACTTCCTACCTAGATGCCTGTTGCTTCTGTTCTCCCAAACTATTTACCTATCCACATGTTATCAAAAAAGTTTTCCTTCTCAATACATATGTACAGGCTTATATGAATAGCTCCCCCATTTGGCTTCACACATGGTCTGCAAGAGACAGGATAAGAAATTAGAAGGAAATCCCGTCTGAGCCCAGTATGGGTGGCCCTGTTTATACTATGGAGATGGTATATGTGTAATCTCGTTGCTTGTGGGAGTCAAGAACACTCTTAGTGCAGGCAGAAGTTCTGTAAAATTTAACCCTGTGGCTATGTTTAGCTCCACACTGACAGATTAAGACACTATCCATTTCACAGATAACTATGTTAATCTGCTTTCTGTACTTCTTCAACATCATTTTCTGGCTTCCTCTTACTTTCTCTTTGTGCTGGTATCCAGTACCAGCAGCGTAGCAGGGTTCTGCAGTGTAGCAGGGTCCTCATGGAAAAGCCTTCGGGATTGCCATCTGTATAGCAGCTCTGCTGCACCTCCCTCAGTTACACATGCGCTCAAGACACAGTTAATTCAAAACACTTCAGTGATCATTCAAAGACAGTAGCAGATAGATAGCACTAACAGGGTTTACTATTGCGCAATACCATTTTTCTACTTAAAAAAAGGCTAATGATCATCCTCCTTGCTTTTCATCTGTGTCATGCTGTACTGACTACTTACACTGCTAGTCTTGTCAATCCTGGTGTGTGCTGTATTTACCTCCTTTAGTGTTGCTTTTATTTCACATAGTTGCTCCCATATGACCAGGCACAGGTCTACGGAGGTGGGGTCTGGAAAGGCACTGAAGGTAACACCATCTGCTGCTGTGGTGGTGCTTTCCAGCTACTAAATCTTTGATTTGCAAAAGTTGCAAACAAATAACCAAAATATTTCCCCTTTCCACACTTCTGACCTTGGTCACCTCAAAAATGTAACAGCTCCCCTACTGAACATGTGAAAACCAACATTTTACAACAACTCATAATTTAGCCAAGTGTGAGGGGATTTTCATGATGACAGCTAAAATTATATCCATAATGTTAATATGACCTTCTCACCTAATTTCTGATCCCTGTGGCAGACCACAGTACAGATAAATCTTCATGGTGAGGGAGTAATAAAAAGTATTTTTGCTCAGCAAAACATTTTTTCTGCATTCTCATTAACCATTGATGTTTTAGCTTCACTTTTCTCAGGAAAAAAATGAATGCAGCAGAGAAAGGCATGGAAATATTCAATCCAGATCACAGAACTTCAGCAGTATTATAAGCAACTCAAAGCAGGGGTATGTAATAAAATGTGGCACAACTTTTAATAGGAGCTTCACCATTAATGCCATCTTTAAATTCACTTTTGTCGATCATATCACAATCAACTACATATACACCAGTCTCAGGATTCTCATTGCTGCTCTCTCTCTGCAAGGAATAGTATTGCATGGACCACACATCAGTACTCAGTTTATTCTTTTGTTTTCTTTAAAAGGAAATAATTAACAACACTCATTGATCTCCTAGGCCCCCAAACTGTATTGTCATTTATACAAACTGTCTGTATTGTCATTTATACAAACTTTCAACCATGACCATTGCTTGGCCAAGGGTCAAACATAAGGAAAGGATATAAACGATCCCAACTCTGCCCCCGAGGCAGTCTGCCCAGCTGGGACACCACAAGTCAACAAGAGCCAACTGGATTGTGAAACAGGGGGAAGGGCAGGAAGGGGCAGACATGCAGAATGGGCATTTGCGGCATCAGTGCTTTCCGCTCCCCTTTAATTTTCTGCACTAACAGGGTTCACTATTGCGCAATACTATTTTTCTACTTAAAAAAAGACTAACCACGTCCCTTTCAAATATGCAGGAGGCGGTGATGGTTGAGGCGCTGGCAGGACAGTGCTGTCTGGGCCAGCGCTCAAACCCCAGAGAAATCCAGAAATGGCAATATTAGCAGTGCTCATAGCCTCAAGGCTTCCCATGAGTGACAGTCTAGACGACCCCAGGGTCCCAGACGTTCGTCACGCTTGACCCAACGTAGGGAGCCAAACAGCAACGCTCATAGGACACAGATGACTGGCCAAGTCACTGGACAACCACCCCTCCACAAGTACAACAAAAACTGGCGGAGGCTCTTAACGCATCTGGTCACTACGTTGTGAGAGGAGTGTCAGAAAGAGATGCCAGTGTGTATGCCAGCTGTGAGGACTTTTTTTTTTCTGCAACAGCAAGGAAGTTTCTACATTCCTTCCTATCTTTGGAGAAGGTCTGAAAGAAAAGGTGTACAAAGAGCCAAAATAGGAAGTGATCTGGAAACAAGTGCAGAGTGCCATCTCTTAAAATATCTGCATCACTTAATACAGACAAGGGTCTGAAGTGAAAGGTTTCTATAGTATCTATTGCTCTTCGACCCTATGCAGGGAGCCACATAGGGTCAGTCTGTCCTGCTAGAGCAACTGAAGCAACAAAGCCTTGTCTGGGGCAGTCCTGGATTTCCCCTGTGGGCGTCGGGACAGCATATGCACAGGCACCCAGTAGTGCCTGCACTCTCCATCATGTAACAAGAGACCAGCTCCACCACTCTCCTGCCCTGCTACAGCTACATGCACACTTGACCACAAGACTTGGACATTTTATGTTTCCTATATTTGAGTCCTGGCTTTCCTTCTAAATGTATCCTTGATTTGAGGTGACTTTCTCTGTTTATGCCACTTTAAATATTTTTTATGCTTCAAAGAAAAAGAGGAGTCCAAAGCATGTGCCTGAAAAAGTTATTAGGATTCAGTTTTGAGATGCAGCTAAGACATCTGCAATCCACCCTGAAAGCAAGCTAGCCTTAGCAAAACACACCATGCTAAGCACGAAAGGAGACACTGAAGGTGAGCCAAGCTGGGAGACAAACAAAATAAAGAAAATACCTTGGGAGCACTGTTTTTACTAAAACATCTCAATTTTAAGTCCAAGCAAATAAATTCTGAATTAGTAAAATATTCTTTTTTTTTTGAAAAAGAGGTCTTCAGGATATTCTATTATTTGAATGAATCATTTTATACAGTGATCAGGAAATATATCGCAGAGCTTTTCATTCATCTTAGAGGGTCCCAAAATACTTTGTGAGCTATAAACATGCAGGAATCACTTCACTTTGGACTGAAGGGCTACCTGCTCTGGGTTGCAAAGCAGCAGCAGAAACAGTACAGAAAGTTAGAGCAGGACTTTAAATAGATATAAGCCTTCAGAGCACATGCCAACTTTTTCAATTGCCAGTTTATTCCCTAATTGCCCTTTTTTTGGTCTTGCCCTGATAAATCTGGCACTGGCATCAGCAGAAAATGAAGGACTAGCTCTTTGCAGGTACAAATCAGAGAAGCTCGTTCGGAGTTAGTTGAGTTACATTAATATCACATGAGCATCTAGTCCAAGGTACTGCATTATCAGAGCATTAGCAAGTCTTCTGTTCCTATGAAGTGAATATACTATCCATCTGATATTCCAGGGTCCCTGAGTATGGATTTACTCAATTAGAATTAGGTCAACACATTGCATTTCACGTGTCTACTTTTAGGAAATGCACCAAAAGGCAACCTTTATCGACCACAAGTGGCCATGGCCTCAGCTTTACAGCTCTTCCAAACATCAAGCACTCTGATGTTCAAGCTGACATCCTTTCCTCCTAAAGGATCAAAGACAGAAACCATTTCCTGAACCATTCTGCTCACTACCTGCAGCTCTTCAATTTCTCAGACTTCTCCTATCCAACAACTAGTCTTAACCTATTCTGCTTACTGTAGCTTGCTGAATATACCTTGTTAAAAATAGAACAAAATCTGATTAGTTTCAGGTTTCATTTCATGCAAGATTTAGGTCAGGCCTGACAATATAATTTGAGCTGCTGCAAGAGCTCACTGTCACCACAACAGAGGCAAGTCCTCTCCTCTCCCCAGCTTACCAGGCGTTCCCTCTCCTGCACCGGCTCTGGTGCTCGCCAGACTCGCTGATGAAATGATTTAACTCACTAAGCCAACAGAAAAATAATCCAACTAAGGAAAAAAATCATTATTTTCTAGCATGTATGAGCAGTGACAGATAAAGTGGGAGTTCTCCTCCTGGTAGCAGCAAGCTACTAGGAGGTAGTTCAGCTATATCAAAATGCTGCTCACATACTACTTTACCCCAGGGGTTTCTGAAGTTTGATCTTCCTATTACCACAGCTGGAGACAGAACACTGGACTAGAAGGATATAGTATGAACAGAAGAATTTCTATGCTTTTAAAGACTAGGTACCACTGAAGAAGTGCTCTCCACTCTGCTGTGCATCTCAGCTTCATCTCTTATTTTGGTGCTCCTGTGCATCTGAGCCATCTTTAATATGTCTGAAAATGAACCTTGCCAAAAGTCAATATTTTTTTGTCTATGTAGATCCCCAAACTGGCCTACAATGTGACTGGCACACTGGCATTTCATTTGCTACAGGAGCTGAGAAAAGCCAAAGGTTTTTTGTAGGCCGTGAAAGGCCCTGAGTGGTGCGGCAGACCACTCTCGCATCACATTCAATATGCAAAGCTCAGACCAGAACTTATAGGGCAGGCTGCATCTTCAGGACGCAGCCATAGGGAAAAGAAGTTCTACAGCACACCCTTGGCTGATTATGAAATGGCACCGAGGGACAGGAGCGAGGCCTCCTGAGACCCCAGCAAACACTCGTGTTCATGAAGTGGTCACAGGGCTACGGGTAGCCCCAGAGCACCGAGCTGGTAAAACGTCCGGGAGAGCCAGCCTGGGTGACTCTGGCACACAGAGCAAGCCAGCGCTCGCAGGTGCGGATTGTCCAAACGAACTTTTCAAGATACCTTCTTGTAAATCCTTTTGTGATTTAGCACATGACAGGAGCATTGAAGCTGGGCACTATAATGCTCAGGACCTTTTTAAAACCATTCATTTGGAGTGTATTTTTTTTTTAAAGGCATTTTAAAATCAGCTCTTGATGAAACTCGTCAGTTTTCTGGAATTTTACTTTTCTCTGTTTATCTGGTCCCTATGCCCTAAGGTAACCAAATACCAGAAAACTTCAGCCTACAAACTGTGAGTTAGTTTGGCTTCTGAAAATCAAAGTCACGATCTAAAAGACATCTCCAGTGTCACAGCAGTCATACCCACAAAAATTCCTATGCAGATCTCAAGGGGATAGGCAAGATGAGCTCATCATCAACTTATTCAGTTATTTCTTCACTGGTGCTGCCACCAGTTTCCATGAAATTAAAAATACAATGACAGCTTTAGCAGTAACATGACTTACCGTTGATAAGATACAGTTTCATCCACAGTTAGCTGTGAAGTTTCATCCACAGTTAGCTGTGAATTAACACCCCCTTTTAACATCTTAATTATATAGTAACTTAACAAATGTATATGTTATACCACATCTATAAAATACAGACTGTCAGAGATGAAATAAGATCTTTTAATGTTGTCAGCTTCAGACCACCATAACTACAAGGACGAATTTGAACTTCCTAGGCAGCAGTAGCAGCAGGAAGTATAGCTTGATCATTGCCACTTCAGTTAGTGCCTTTCTTCCCCAGGGAGGAGCTGGGAACTTCACTTTGTGAGGGTAAATCTCAGGTCATCATTGGTATGCAGCAATGCGAGAGAGATTATATGAATACCTGCAATCTTTGCAACTTTTGTATTATAATGCCTATTTTTGTGTTCATGTGTCTTGGACAAAACAAATCCCTCTCTGCCTTAGCTTCCTGCATGGCAAATTGGGGAACTGAATTTGGTTTTTGGTTATTTTGAGTGTCGGTTTGCTTATGAACATGTACTTATCTGTAAGATTACCCGCTTTGATCTAACTTAAAATACCATGAGAATGAGAAGTACAGAGTAATTTATATCAGTAAGGACCTTTATGTGGGGTCAGTTTTGAAGGCTGCACAGGGCCTTGTCAGTTTTGAATATTTCCAAGATTGCATAGCATCTCTGGTACCTGTTCCCATATTTGAGTACTTTCATACCAAAGATTTTTTTCTTTTGTCTAACAAGCACCTTCCTCGGTGCACCCTGTGCCCACGGCCTCTCCCTCACTGCATGCACTGTTGCCTTCTCCACAGTCTGCTCTCGTGAGCCGAAGACAACAGCTTGTTCCCCTCAAGCTTTCCCATCTCCAAGTTTATTTCACGGCAAGGAAGGCCACAAACAGNGTTTTGAAGGCTGCACAGGGCCTTGTCAGTTTTGAATATTTCCAAGATTGCATAGCATCTCTGGTACCTGTTCCCATATTTGAGTACTTTCATAGCGAAGATTTTCTTCTTTTGTCTAACAAGCACCTTCCCCAGTGCACCCTGTGCCCACGGCCTCTTCCTCACTGCATGCACTGTTGCCTTCTCCACAGTTTGCTCTTGTGAGCCGAAGACAACAGCTTGTTCCCTCAAGCTTTCCCATCTCCAGGTTTATTCACGGCAAGGAAGGTCACAAACAGGCTGAACCACAGGAGTGAGCACTCACCTCCAGCCGCCGCTATGCCAAGACGAGCAGTGTCCCTCCCCACCCAGCCCTGCTCTTTGCAGCACCTTGCCAGGAACTCCACCACAGCTTCAGTTCCCACGGATTCTGCCACTGTGGCTGTTCATTTCCCACCCTGCAGTGCATAGCCAGTGCAGTCACAGAAACTCAGGGTAGCGTGCAGGAAAGTCAGGCTTCCCCTGAGTGCCTTGCTACCCCCAGAGATTTTCACAAGTACAGTGCCGATGTTTTTGGGTCTTGCTCGTGTCTTTCCATTTCCCAGTCGATGCAGTTAAACCAGTGCAAGTTCTCACACGCACATTTATCACGCCCTGACCTCTGTCAAAACAGTTGGAAGAAAACGAGAGTCTGCAGACTTACATATTGCTTTCTCTGGAGATCATACACACCCACTTTCAAACCTGGCCCACTTTCTCTGCCTTGGCTCACAAGTCTGAGTAAACAGCTATGAGCTTCTGCTCATAGCTGGGAAAGAGCATGAACAACACTCTGGCCTGGAAGGCGCAGCGGTTTCAGGCACAGGTGTGTTTGCACAGGCTTGGCAGAGGCAAGGAGCGCCGCACAGCAGAACAGAGCAGAGCAGGAGGCTCCCACGCCCTGGGAGCAGCGCGGAGTGGCGCCCGGCTGCGCCGGCCAGCAGCCCTCCTCCCCAGCCAGCGCTGCCAGCAGAGAAGGTCGGACTCCGAGCGCGCCAAGACCCACGCGAACAACAACCTGCAGCAACGCTACCGCCCCAGAGGTGGAGGCCAGCAGAGTGCCGTCATATTCCTGAGTAAAATCTGAATAAAACGTAACAGCATCACTCTCCTCTGAAGACACTCCTGCATGGAGCTCTGCCTAATACTACGTGTATTGACTCACAAGGAGTCTAGCTACAGTAACGACAGGAAAGATAGATCAAATTAAGCCCTTTGTACTTGACAACAAGCTTGATTTGTACTTGACAAGGAGAAACAGGGTGTTCCTCCTAAGTCAAATTTTATTTTGCAAGTAATTTACTAATCAAACACTTTGATCCATCTTTCCCCCCATCTGCTAAATGATTACATGCCTCCCTCTAATCATTTGCCCTTGCACGCGATCCAGAAGGGGAAAGGAAATGAGGAAATGTTAATTCTCACATCACTGCTTTTGTTCTGCATGTCTTTATCCAAATGTCCTCACCTCACTTTATGAATCAGATTTCTGAAGGGAATTTGTTAGGCTAATTCCTCATTAATATTGTAATTCGTATTCATTAATAAGAATTCCTTGTTAATAAGAAATCCCCCAAACACATGATTAGATTCATATGCACAGTGCCTAGTCGCAGCAGCATCTGTATTCTGACCTTCTGATGTACAAGAATGAGACTGAAGCACTGGTACAAACTCCCCTCCCTTCTGCTGGAAAGCAGCCCTGCGGGAAGGAGCTGGGAGTCCTGGTGCACGGCAAGGTGACCATGAACCAGCACCAGCCCAACAGGGTATCCTGCACTATATTAGGAGGTGCATTGCCAGCCTCTTCCCGCTCTACTCAGCCCCCCGAGGCCACATCTGGCGTGCGGTGTCCAGGGCTGGGTGATCTCCAGAGGTCGCTGAAGCCCCTCTGCGGTTCTGGCGAATGGCCCTTGCCGGACACCTCGCTCGTACTCTCACCAATCCCGGCTGCTGCGCTGACGTAAGCCGTGAGTTCCAGCTTGTGCACTATCTTGCTCTTATGTCCTTCGTTTCTGTAGGCCAAGATCTTCAGCTGCTCCCTTTCTGCTGTCTGCTCAGCCAGTTAATCTACCACGAAGTACACCAAATGGCAAGATTACCCATCAGGAAGGAAAGGATCCCACACAGCTCAATATGCTCTTCGGCAGAAAGCTGACCTAAAAGAAGGCTAAACTCAATTACTGTTTGTGTAACTAGAGTATCCTGGTTACACAGCTTGTAACCATAACGATCATTTAAACAAAGCCTTAAAGAAAAGAACTCCCTTGCTATTAAAATGTTGATCCTTGATCGGTTTCTTGATCCTCCTGCTATGCGAGGCTCAGAGCCACTGTCTGCCTGCAGGTTGTGCGGGTGACACAGGAAAGGAACAGCTCAGCTCAGAGCCACTGAAGAGCCTTGACTAGTGTTTGCATGTCTTTCACTAACAGAATTGTGCTTAATACAACACACAAATACAAAACCATCAGGTGTTCATACAGGGATGCTGAGGTCTGCGTACATCATACAATTCATTTGTTAGCAGTGATGTTTTTTATATTAAGTGTCAAGCAATTAAATTGAGCCTACTACTACTAATCACCATCCAGACAAGATATTACTTAGGTTGGAGCCCAACTCACTTGAAAGCTCAGACCGATCAACTGATCAAAAAAGGAAAAAAAAAAAAAGACTGAGATATTTGGCAATTTTATATTACTCATCAAGCCTGCTTGATTTTATGGTCAGATTATCTTCCATCTCTAAAAACTCTATTCCCTAGTTACAATTCTCATGTTAGTAAGAGTAGTAAGAGTCATCCAGGCAGCAGCAACTTACTATTCTGGAACTTGATCTGGATAACTGGGGAGATTTTTATTTTGAAAAGATTCCTCTGGAGTTTTTTTCTTTTTTTTGTTTATTTGGGATGCTTGTTAAATGAGTATGTAGCCAGGAAAATGGGACACAGAAGCAGCAAGATGAATATGATCTGCACACATGTTTCTCACAAGAAAACAAGTGCGGTGCATGTTTAACAAAAGGAAGTAGCTTCAGGCTTACATTATATAAGGGAGCCAGATGTAAACTCTTGAATATACAGCACTCCAGGCAGGTCCATTAGAAAAATGAAATCTTTTTGTTCATGAGGAGGAAGGAACAAGTTTCTTCTTGAAAATTTAACAGCTTGAGAGCTAGTCCTGAATGCCAGCTGCCTTGCAAGCCTTACTCCCGAGAGCACCGCATCAGGCTGTCTCTCTGCATCAATGAGCTATACCGGCAGCTGGAATTTCTCTGTATGTCCCATCCGTCTTAGCTGGACTGAATCAAAAGAATACATGGCAAACCCCAATGACTAATACACGTATTTAAAGCCAAAAAAATACTAATGTATCAAGCCAACGACAAAACACAGCAGCTGCAGCCTTAAGAGGAAACCAGGTTTTACTAGCATCAGAATGAGCAGAAGTTGTGCCGCAGAATATTGCCAGGATGGAAATCAGAAGCGAATATAGCTGTGAGAAACCTGCACATGTATTTTTAGGTACGCCCACCCACACACATATGCAGCCTGAATAGCTCATTCCTCTCCTCGGATCCAATGAGGGATCCTCCAGCAGGGACATGAGCCCAGGCA
The DNA here is from genome assembly GCA_013389825.1 of Crypturellus undulatus. Lineage (NCBI taxonomy): Eukaryota > Metazoa > Chordata > Aves > Tinamiformes > Tinamidae > Crypturellus > Crypturellus undulatus. Next base: position 23,766 of record VWPW01015955.1, on the reverse strand, counting down.
TGCCTCTAGCTCCCCTCGCTTTGCGCCACCCCGTTAACTGCTTCCTCTATCATGCCATAGCTTGAAAAGTGTTTCTTCTGCGACCTTCTCTTTCCTCCACACCTTCACATTGCTATTCCGTCTCCTTTAGCAACACAGTTATTACCATATCAGATCAAACCCTAAGCTCTGCAGCTTAGCACTCTGCAATAGATGCCTCCCCCAGCTGTGTTAAAAGCTGCAAGAAGCCAGCTATGAGAACAGGCTCCCCTTCACACTAGCGCACATCCAGCTCTCCCACCTACACATTGGCTTAAGCCTTAAATCATGACTTATGATCCCTTTAGCAAATTATAAACAGACGTAGTATGGGATCACTGCATTCACCTGTGATTACTTGATTTTTTGACTTATTCACACTTCCACCAAATAAACAAATCTTTACGTACTGTAAGAGGCAGCTATCATCCAGAGTGCTTTTCACAATTATCACAATACACAGCTCTTCCAACTTAAATGGAACCAGCCACCCCAAATCAGCTCCCAGAATTAAATAATATATTAAATATAAAGCATTTTTTCGATCTCCAAATCCCAACTCACCTCTCTTGAGCTGTTGTCCTCTTTCATTTGTGGCAGTATTTGATTTACTTCTTTCAAATCTGTATTGCCTTGATCATTTGCATCCTTCCTGAACTTCTCCATGGTAAAATGCAAAGGCCTTGCATTGCTTGCTGTAAGCGTAGGTAGAAAGGTTTGCTAAAATATGCTAAAATACCAGACGGCTAGTCAGACTGCAGAAAACTTTACACCAGAAGCAAACACTCGAGGCTCCCTGAAACCCTGCTACAGGGATTCAGGGATCCTGCACTCCGTCATAACATGGAAAACCCTTGTGTGCTCGTGCACATCGTTTTCCTACACAGACTCCCTTCTGGTATTTGTCGGGCACCAGAGGGTTTGCTCCCATGAACAGGATGAAGTAAAAGCCCAGGATTCCCCTGTTCACCCCTCCTGCTACGTGACGGAGCGGCAGAGGAGCCTCCCTGAACACGGCCCCTACACAGCGCACCCGCCCACAGCAAGGGCAGCTCAAGTGCCAACCCCTGCTTGGCAAGGGGACACGTCACCCCACACGCGCACTTTTGGCACAGTGGTTTTCAAAAATGCTTTATTTTCAACGACACTGATTTCACCACCGTCTTTGATAACTGAGTAGATCTAGCCTCTAGATCTACTCTAGCCTTACTAAAGTACTAAGGAGCAGGTGTAAGAAACTACCTGATAGAGGATAGGGGGCAGGGGAAGAAGAACCCACACTATTAGTTGTCTGATATTTATTACTTTTTTAATACAGAGAAGTCACAACAAAATATTCTCTAACAACACACGCAAATGATATCATAACCAATTATTTTAATTTCATCAACATTCATTTTTATGTACATATTCTTCCTTCTGCAAAAGTGCAATCCAAAAATGTCTCAACAAGAAATCTTTATGGACAAAAATATTTTTGAGGGGTTTTCTGAACAGTGGCCTTCAACAACATGTTTTTCCTTGGTTACCTGGTACAACAAAATGAAGAGTACATAAAAATAAAGAAATTGGGTTAGATGCCTCCCTTGTAAAAATATTCCCTATTTTCCCAACTAAACTCATTTATGAATATAGTGCTCACTACTGAACAAATTAACAGAAATAGACTACAGAATAGTCTATGTGATTATAGAGCATGGTTGGTTGTAATGACTTTGCAGCATTAGATAGAACAAGAAATTTCAGCCTTCTCACCTTGATATCAAATTACACATCAGCATTTGAAAGATGTCCCTCGTGTTAGTCATGGTTATCAAAATTTACTTTTGAATGTCCTACTGATGGATGAATTCATTTACACATCCAAAATGTTAAGTCTATCTAAATGCAAGCCTCTCCTATGGAAAACATATTTAATTACTGAAAATAAAAGCATCTGCACATGCAACTCCTATAACTATCACCAGGAGTATCGTGCATTTAAGAAGAGTAAAACGAACCTCCAAATCCAGAGGACTGTTTTCTATTTTACAAAACATGTCTCAGGCACAATTTAATCTGACCACAGGCCAGATTAAAAGGAACACACAGCATCAGACAAACGAAAGGTAACAAAGAGCAAACTTTAGCCAAACAAGCAAAGCAAGCAGCTCCCTATCTAGGCAAAACATTTCCCTTTTGATACATTTAAAAGCTCATGACTATTTCCATTGCTCATTAAGATGGAGAGGAAACAAATTGCAATTTAGTTTAACCTTTTACATTAATGAGCCACAAAGTCCCGAAGGAGGTAACTCTGCCTTTGTACTTATGAAGAAACCTTTATAGTAAAAGAAAGGGCCCAATTACTTGACTGGAATATTATGGATGTTATAAAAAACAAACCAAAACAAGTAAACCCTGCATTCTGCAGTAACTTGAGGCCAGTGGTCAGTGTCAGCAAGAAATAGAGCAAGTGTTTTCTACAAATTAGGGACAATTTACTTTGGAGGGAAAGTTCAAAGGAATCTTTCTGTAATTCAGCTGGCTTCCATCATGGAACATTTTTACTGTGCTACATGTTCTGCTGGCCTCCAGTTGAGAGATGCGTTTTGCAAGAAAATAAGCATTTCTTCAAGCAGTAACTATGACTCACCTAATATCATAATTAAAAGGCAAAGATGATTGAGAACTACATTTTTTTTCTTTGATAGATCTGTACATAAACATGCTTTCCCCCCTCACTTTCCTAGTCTGCTTTTTGGATTTGAATTGAAAATACTGTTCAATCCTTTAAAAACTGGATGAATTTCTTTTCTCTACTTTGCTCATTCTCGATTGTCTTATACACACATATAGAGGCATCTAAGTATGTAACAACCAAAAAAAAAGGCAATGGATAAGTATTTAGCAGAACTCCAGTTCTTAATTCTCTCCTATCATGTATACTGCATGGTGAAAACTGTCCATGCCAAAAAATGGGAAAAAATGGGTATAGTACACTCCTGTTCTGTTACCCAAATAGCATATATGGGTATATATAGCATATACTGACACTCTAGACTCAAGGCATGAGTGACTAGCCCTGAAGTTCAAATAACAGTTACATACGTTTCCTTTTATTATTCCCATTATAAGGGTTTCATTTTACCATCTGATTTGATAATGCTGGAATAGTCTTTTGTATATCTATCATTTGTGCATCTGAACTGATTCTCATGGCTACGACAGGCAATGTAGCTCTAGACTTTGGTAACCATTCTTACTCCATGAGATTTTTGGAACATACCACAGAGGCTGAAGGGCTCATCTTCCCTGCAGAATTAAATTCAAATTATTGACTGCTCTCCGTAAGGTAGACTTGCTCTGCTAGCCACCTCTTCTTCCAGTCAAGCTATGTGTCGAGCTACCAGTTGAGCTACGAGCTCCTAGGGACTGGCATTAGCAGTGCCAGTTCTGCTGGCCCTGGCGTTGGTACAACTTTGCCTGCAGCAGCCCTTCTGGGACAGTGTCAGAGTTCTTCCCACAACTCACCTTAAAAAGGGATCACGTTTTCCCACAGCAGTTGCAAGCAGACCTGTAGGCAACCTAACAAGCCTGCACAAAAAAGGCAACCGAAAAGCTTGCAGGAAAAGCCAAGGATGTGCTCCAAACATAAAAACAAGCCCAGAAACAGGGGAGGAGCAGAGTGCCAGCAGCACGGGCTGTCACAGCCAGGGGCGGCCAACACTGCTGTCCAGGCAGGAGTGCAGCACCAGTGCAGGGGTCCACGGGATGGATGGTACAGCTGGTCAGCCTGTCAGGACATACCCTTCCAGTTAACAGCAACGGATCGGGGCCAACATAAGCCCTCTGTGCAGCACGAGTAATATCTGAAGAGTGGCTAATGCTAAAAGGAGCTAATTCTGCAGTAAAGTCAGCCAGGAAATAAAATTGTGACCTTGGCATTATTCATGCACACTGAAACATGGATATTCAGTTCAAGTTTTAGGGGCACATTAATTTCTTTAACTTAACAGACAACATAATTCTTGGTCCAACACATCAAGACCATTGTGGCTTGTGATTCTTTTTGTACTCTTTCACAGAACATGTGAGGTATCAGGGACATTTTCAAGATCATAATTTCAACAGATACATTCTTTAATACTCCAATTTGAGAAAAAAATAGAATTTGTTTTAAAACAGTGTCTCAAAACTTACGAAGAAACAAGAAATAATCCCAGCTTTTAAAAAGTAGTAAAAACTGTTACCTCCTGAGTGGGCAGTCACTCCATTATGGAGAGGTATTGTGGAGCAAAGCAAAAAACAAACAAACAAAAAACCTCAATCATCTTGCAAAGCCAAGCAAAAGATTAATGACCTATTTTAAAACTTTCTTTTAGGAAGGGAGAAATCAGAACCAAGAAACACCATTGGCAGAATCTACAGGGCCAACCCCTATGATACAAATTCATTGCCTAATGTACAGTCTATTATATACAGCACACAGGCACATAGAAAGCAATTACACTAAATCTGCTTTCTTAATTAGTCTCCAAGCTTTTAAATCCTGGACTTACATAATTTTGAAAGATAAGGGTGTAACAATAATTGTTTTAAAAATCAATGCCAAGTTTCGTAATAAGTACCGCTCGGGTCTTACAGCACTGACAGCCCAGCTCCTGCTTTACAGTCCTCTCTACAAACCAGTCACACCAGTGTGCAGCAGGCAACAAAGTCTCAGGTCCAACAGACACACACGAGCACATTCCCGTTCAGCTCAGCCTGTTCCTCTCACATATCACAACAAAGTCCTAAAACATCCATGAGGAAATACCTTTAAATAAAGCATTTTAGGATCTCCAGCTTGTTTTGGTATAAACAAACGGCCTGACTGCTGCGATCACTGCATTGGTGGAAGAGGGGCTATTGCCGTACGATCCACCGCTGAGGGGAACAAACACCAAGCACACATGGCAGGAAGACGCTACGCCAAGAAAACTTCACATCGGGATTGCATTTTCTGGCATAGATTTACATTCACTTGTCACAGTATCTTAGCTTGCTCCATCTTGGGAAACCTAAAGGAAAGCCTGCTAAGGTGACTCACAGTTTAGGGCCATTCCTGCTCCCATTGGAATCAATGTCAAAGACTCCATTAATTCAACAGTAACAGGATGACTTCTTTCCAAGGATTTCCCATTTCCACCAAGCTACAGAAACATCACCCTACAAAATTAACCATTTTCCAACCGACATATTTCTCTGTCCTGTATGTCTCCCCATACCTTTGCTATAAACCATATTACAACAATACAAAAAATAAAACCAAATCGTTTTTAGCTGAAGTTTATCCCACGCTCGGGATATATTCAAAGGCCATTAAATTGGCTTGCCTCCAGCCTTCACAGGGATCTTGTCAGGAGGATCCTGGTTTTAACAACATGTATATATACATATTAATATGTACACAGACAAAGAAGCTGCTCTTTCAGTTAGAAAAGAAATTAATTTCATCACAGAATGAATCCTATAAAAAGATATGTAATAAAGTTGAAATACCCATAAAATAGCTATTACTAAAGCAAAGCTTTCGTCAATAAGCCTCCAGAACTTTAAACGAAGAGAATGGCTTCACAAAGTGGTAGTCTAGGTTTCCACAGTGTGGACACTGCTGCACGTTGCTGTATTCCGAGAAATACTGCATGCCAATCCGTACATCTATGACTGGCTTCCCACAGTGTTTACAGTTCAGCCGAGCCTGTAGAAAAGTAAGAAACACTTTTGAAATAACAAGTTTTGCTTCCATTCCTCACTACAGAAAAACAGAACATCACCCAGACCCTTCCTCCGGCCCTGCAAGAGGTTAAGTCAGGAGACGGGCAGTACTGGGATCTGCTGGGGAGGGTGTCACTTACCTGGCTGGTAACTCATTCACAAGCTTATTCCCAGCTAAAGGAATGTTTTACACAGCCTGCTGGGAAGCTTTTCACAAGATGAGTAAAATCAGTAGGCAGCTGCCTATGCTGACGTTAAACTTTTCTCAAGTTACTCTTTTAAGCAACCCCTTCTCAAAAGCGTTTTAAGTCCCAGAGCTTGGATATCCATTTTTAAGACTAACTTTCCAAAATTCAGAATCCTGATTTAACTAAATATTTGGCATTGCGTACTTTTTAGCTCAGTTGACAGGAGGAAGACTGCTGAACCTTGCCAGAGACAGCAAGATATTTGTTTTTCCCTTCGCAGAGAGCCAGCAGGTTTGGTAAAGCACAGCTAACACAACTGCAAAAAGAGGCTGTATAGCATGGTACTCCAGCTGGACAGAGAACATTCCCATGAGCTGTTTTGGCCATGATGAATTCCTGCTACTTATGCTAGACGTACAAGTTAATAGCTTTCTAGTAACTACCTTAAAAAGTACACAGTCTGGAAATCATTACAACTGAGGTCATGTGTCAGGTTTTAGCAGAAATCCTAAGAATGTCTGTCACATGAAATAACACTCAGGAGATCTCCAAATAGTGCAGCATAAGTTATACACAATTCTAACTGGTAGGACGTACATAATTTCAAAGTCTATAAGCACACATGATTGTTTTACGTTGATAAATCTCTAAACCAATTCCTCGGGTTCTTAGGATAAATACTGCTGTCTCAATAAACCATAAATGAAATCCTGAAGCAAAGGAAATTTTTAAATTTGTGCCATTCCCACTGTGCAGCTATTTCATTTTACGTTTGAAATGATTTGTCTGTGCAATGCTTAAGCATTTTAATCTTCTAGTTTAACAAATGTACATAGTTTGTTCTACTTTATCAGCATGGCATGGTATTGTATCACTTTAAGCATTTATTTAAATATTTACAATACATGTTATGTTACACAAACCAAACATCATTTAAAGCATGCAAACTATTCTGCAAAATTCAACTGAGAAAAGGACTAACACTAACTAGGTAGATGTAAGGAACAATTAAAGGGTAAAGATGAGAACAAACAGAGCTATTAACAGTAGTAACAAACAAAATCAAGTCTTGAGAAGGGATCTGGCTAGAGAAAACAGGGACATTTGATGTAAAGAAAGCAAAATGCAGTGTGAAGGCACAGCAGGTAGTTGGAAATAGTCAAGAGAAGGAGCACAGATTTGAGACTGTAACGGGGCTCAGGAGTAAAGACAGCAAATAAGGACCAGAGTCTGAGCTGAACAGCACCTTGACCTCACAGCCCTACATGCTAAAGAAAACTTCAGCTCTTCAGTGAAAAGAACAAAATGGTTTTCTGCAGCAACACTGATTAAATGAATTCTCTTGTTGGGAAGGGTTAGGGAGGGAAGAAATTACTGAAGTACTATCACTGTTGAGACAACTCTCGCAAAGAAACCAACCAAAAAATCCTCAGCCATCTGCCCTGCTTCAACAGCAGGAATTGAAGGAAATGCAATCTAACGGGATGCCGATTTGCATGACTTTACTGAAAAAGTGGCATTTTTGTGGTGTTGCAAAAGCATCCAGCACATCCACCAGCTGCTAGCAGCCTTTTGGACAGTGCCTCCAGTTTGTTCAGTTCAGCTATATAGTAACATGAGAAGTACACTTAAATATTATGAAATATTATGAAATAAGGTATGAAATCATTCAAAATATAAATTAGCAAGGCGACTCAGAGAGAAATTATATAGCACAGCTTAACATCATCCCTCTGTATACAGGGAATCATCCATAAACATCACAAAGAAACAAAAACACATCTTATTCATCAGAGTTGCTGAAGATAATGATTTTATATTCATTTCTATTACTGACAAGTACTGTCACACTGTCCATTAACCGTATCATTAAGGCTCCTGTGCAATGAGACCTTAATTCTTGTCTTGTATATTCAAAAGAAGCAATTCAGATTTAATTTTTATGGCTTTTACAAAGCTAGTAAGTCAGGCTCAGTGATGCACCTTTCAAAGATCTCATTTAAAAGAAAATTATTATCCCAAGATGAACAAAATTTGGAGGTAACATTTCTGTCTGGAGCTATAATTGTTAACAACTGCCATTTTATCCAGCACCACCCACTCTGTTCCTTTTGTGAAAAACACATTTTGGTAAGTATGTTAAATGTAAAATTAAATTGTATTTTGCATGTTGAAGAGACTCTCTTTTATATTTCTCCTGCACAGCTATATCTATAAGGGCATGGACTGTCCTCTTTTTAAGGCTTATTCAGAGCTAAGATTGTTGGTTTTTAGCAGTAGCTGTAATGAAGAGACTGCAGAGCTTTATAGAAAACGTGCAGTGTATCATGAGATTAAGTGATCACACCTCAAATGGGCAAATTGTATTTGGGAGGCACCTAACCCAGCAGGTAACAAAACCTGAAGTCAACAGTCCATTCCTGAACAGGCCATTGACCCATTCCCATAATAATGGCACCTTCGTGCTCTTCTCATAGCTATTTACTATGTGCTAGCTACCGCTACAGCAAAACACCTTTTGGCCAATCCCCTGGAAAACTCCCTACTATGCTGGCTCTGGAAGCCTGTGCCTACCTGGAATAGCCTAAGGCTTTGGACTTTCCATACTCAAAGTATAAATTAGGCAGATAATTTATGAAAAATTGGTTTTTTTCAGGCCATGGCAGACCTCCAGTATCACAGTCACAGCAAAGAATGAGAAACAGGTAATTTCCAAGCACAGACTCTTTAGGCTTTCCATTCCCCAGTTTTTGCTGCAACTATCCCATGATAAAACGCAATTCAGGCAATTAAGAGACGTTCAAATGCATGTAACAGCTGCTAAAATTGTGCATTTGCCATTAAAATACTACTAAAATTACTTGTGATGATGACAGTATTAATTAGTAATCATCCCAGGCACCACCAGCTTTAACTGCAAATACATTTGAAGCAACCTTATTTTAAAGACTACACATTAACCACTGGCTATTGCATCAGCTTTTGTCCAACTGTGGGTATTTGTTCTTCATAAATGAGGACAAAGGGACAGTGACTGCAGACAGCTTGTACCACGCAGGGTTGCATCCACAGGCATAGGCTGAACAGGAGCGATGAAGGAAGGGAAAAGAGCAGAGGAACACAAGCCTTTGCTTTATCTACCATTAGTCTGAATTTCACCTTATAAATCGTATTTATGTGCAATACTAACCTGACAACAGGGAGATGCTGCCAGAATATCATAGGTATACATAGTTCCCAGCTGGTGCCAGCTTCCATCCCATCGGGACTTGCACTTAATGCAGATAATTTTGTGAACCCCTTCTAAGCAGTCTACACAAACAGCATAGAGATGCATAAGCCTTCCTGTGAACAGGAAACACATTTCTTAAGGAAAATGTAACGGAAGATTAGAACAGTCATTTCCTGCAATGGGTTATTTGCCCTTCAGTGTGATACAAATCATACTTACTGATAACTTTTTTTTTTTTTTTAAAAAAAGGATGAGTGATAAAGTAAACAATTGTTTCTCTCTGTTGAAAATACATATGGCTTGACTGAAACCATTTGCCCTGGATGAAAAACTCAGGAATTACAGATCAACCTTCCCTCCTCTCATTTTCTGGTAAACTTCAGCAAAATTTTTTATAAAGGAGCTGACTAAGCTATACGATCAGTTCTCAGGTTCAGCTGCATACATGATCCTCTGCAGTTCTTCCACTTCAAGATACCTTCATCCCCACCTGATGGAGGAGGTGGAGAAGCATTGAATCTTATTAGCAAGTTGGATACAGGTTCAAGTAACAGCTTGCCAAAATCTTTCAGTAAAAAGGGGAATAAGGACCTAATATTCCTAATGGAAGAAAGCAAGTGATAGAAGAGCAATTTTCTTTCATGTATTTTTTTCCGGACTACTCATTTATGGTGACTATTTTTTAGAACATTAGATAGGTGCATACATGCATACATGTGTATAACATATACTGTTACATATACACAGATGTTAATGTGCCATAGAAGAATATGGATCTATCGAACTCTAACATAAAGTTCTATAAGATGACTTTCAAAAGATGACTTAAATATTTGACTTTTAAAAATTACTCATTTCTGACATCAAAATGAAATATTTTGTCTACCTAAGTGCTAACAAATTTAATGTAAAATCTAAGATGCAAATTTTACACAAAACAAAATGCCATACACAAATTACAAAAATCTGGCATCTAGATTAGGATTGATTTGTAGTAATTTAATGGATTTGTAGTTTAATAGTTGGCAATAAAAAGTGTGAAGGCTAACTCTGTAATGTACCATATTTTTTCCCACTACCCAAGACCAAGTTAAGAAGTAATGCAGTTACAAATCTGTCACAAAATAGGGCTCTATATTATGAAAGTTTATCTTGGATTGCTTTGTGCTCTTTGTGTATTAAAGTGTTAGACAAATCACAGTTAGTTATTTCACAAACATATACATCTTGTAGCTTTTCTGTGTATAAGGAAAAAAATATTAACAATTTATAATTAGAGCACACTAGATATTGTAACAGTTGGTTTGTTTTTCAGTTTGTTTTTTAAGCCAACTATTTTAGAAAAATGAGAAGAAAAATAAGATTCTTCCTGACACATATATACAAAATAAATTTGTAACTATGAACGGGTAAAATTGAGTTATTCCACATTAAAGCATTGAACTCTAGAAAATGTGATGAGAATGAAGTGAAAATATACTAAGCTCCACTTTTTTAGTCAACATTTGAGATTAGAGATTTTCATATAGTTCCACTGCACTAAAGTTTTTTGTATCAAGATAAATAATTTTGTATCAAAATAAATAACTTTCCTCACCTGAAGGGAGGAATATGCATTGCTCTTCCATATTAAAATACCGCATTCCCTCACTGTTTAATTTTGAATTTCCTTGTTGTATAGCAAACCAAACATCTTCAACATGCTATCTTCAACATGCTTGCAACAAACAAACAAAAAAGCTATTTTCTTTACTAAGAGAAACCAGCACCCTGGAACAGCACCTTGCAGCTTAAGTTCAAAAAATCATTTTACTCAGGTCGAGGAGGTAAGAATTCTAACAATTATCTACTCACAGCGTTTTGTCTAAGCAAACTTGCAGATATATCATTCAATGAGTAAAAATACCCAATTAATAACAAACGAAAACATTCTGCAATTTCATTCTTAACGCTAAAGGTTAACAACTGACAGTTTCACTATTACTAAAGCGGTTGTTAGTACCGATAAAATCACACGCACACTGTGCATGCCTCCCAGCAAAAACAAATAAGCACTGTTATCTCCCATATATATGTTTATCCTGCAGACTTTTTAGCTCATGTTTGTTGCCTATCGCCTCTTCTATTTAAAGTACATTTGGCAAGACGGAAGCAATATTATCATCATGAATACAGTGTAGTGACTTAGTGTGTAGTGATTTAAGCAGAAAAAAGCACATTGTTTGCCAAAGGAATACATAATGTATATTATGACCAGGCATGGGACATAATAAATTTTAATGAAAGGAGGAAAAGCTTGTATGTTGAAATACTGTTCATGCCTTTCCATTACAGCTTTTAACAGAAAACTGTATGTTCTTGTAAACCAAATTACTACTCTTTGCTCTGACTTATTTTAGCCACACAAGCGGCAAACAGGTTGCAGGACAAACATGTTTTGCAATGTATCACAGCACTCATGTGCTTCAATCATTGAGTTTGGGAAAAATCTTTCAGGAAGAGCTCTATCTCATCCTAATCCACAACTGCTGGTTTCTCTAGAACAAGAAAAATAATAACTCACATCTTGATCTCAACCTAGCACAGAGTCAGGAACGCAACTCAGGCGCACCAGGCAGGATTTGGAAGCAAGTTTGGATTCCCCACTCTACCGTTGCTACTTCATCCCACCACAACAAACATTTACTTTTACTATGTCCAATCAGTCCAGACCACAAAAATAGTCTTTGTTGGGCTTGTGTTAATATAGGCCATGAAATAAGGTATGAAAAATAAAAAAATACTGTTCTCACTAAAACAAAACTGATATTCACTGCCCTAACAAAAGATGAAAGGCATGACTGACTTGCGGTACAAACAGAACTTTCATCCAGGCTGCAGCACAGCATGCTCAAATTTTAAAGGGCAATGTATGCCTTGGATTAAAACTCACAACACAGAAATCAGTACCCATACACTACAGGACAGAGTTGCAGAAAAAGCTTTCTATGGGCTACCTATCACCCAGATGAGAAATTCCTTAGTTGAAAGGCTAAACACAAGGCATGAATCTTCCTACACAGCATTTGCTTTTTATAATTCCCTCCTTAGTATTTCGATCTGATTTGGATGATAATTTGGACATGACATCAGGCTTCACAGAATTGCTTGGTAAATGCAGAATCAGGATGCAAATCTGAAATGGGGTGGGAGGGGAGCACAAAGCAGTTCCATCAGCTAGCGAGACCTAACATGACTGACAGACAACCTGTACCTTGAAGGTGACAGGGAACATCATATTCAATTTCATCGTGTCTTGATGGGCTAAGGAACAGCGTTCCATCCACCAGCGGAAACTGTTCAAACACTGGCAGTGCCCTGTGGCAGAGAGCACAGTTTACAACGTTCCTGTGGCTGGCACTAAGAGCAGCAAGAATAAACTTCCGAAGGTCCTCCCCTTGACCCACTTGGGCATCGTCTTCCATTCGCACATGGAAAGTATTCAACTTATGCCTCGGTATATGGGTCAGAAGCTCAGAGAGATCAAGCCTTCTCAAAAACTGCACAGGGGCATCAAAGTGTCCTGACCGATGTGCCTGTAGACCAGCAGCCCCATAATCAAAATGTGCATTCCTGAACACACCCCCACCAGCCATGTTCTTCTTGTGAGGCTCCAGGTGGATGGCATTCTTCAAAAACTCCCCCAAGTATCGCGAAGAGCGGGGGCCACTGAAGTGCGTGGGGGCCAGAATAGAGTAGCCAGTTGGTGGGGACTGGCCAGGAGAGACGCAGGGAGAGCGGACAGCATAGCCCCCGCTGACGACTCCCTTCTCCTGGGAGTTCTGCCTGTCCATTGAGTGCCTTCGTTGGAGGTCGTGACTCAAGCCTTTCTGGGGCTTGTTGGCTGGCCTGCCCTTTTTGGCCTCCTCTGCTGACTCTGCCATAGACCTTCCCATGCTCTTCTCTAACACGGATTTCTTCTTCTTGTCATCCTGCATTCGCTTCACTTGGTACCAGTCAGTGTCCTTCTTTAGATGACCCTGCCCACATCGACAGGAACAAAAGCGAAAAGCGAGATCGTATCCCTTCTTTGTCCACATGTTCTGGCGACACTGCTTTTCATTCCAACTCCTCGCTCTGCCAATGCAGTTGAACTGGACAAGAATGCTGCTTTCCCACTCATAAAAGCACTGCAGGTGCATCCAGGTGCTGTAAGGACAGTGCTCGTTGTTACATATGACTTTCTGGTAGTCATCCTTCTCAAGGTCAACGGGCCTGCCGAAGCTGCAGATCAGTGGAGTAGCACAAGGGGCTTCTGTGGAACATAAAACAGATTCATTAATAACTTAAAACTGTCTGTGGCTTGCTGGTTGCAATGCTTGTTTAAAGGCTGTGTTAAATACAAACCCAAGTTCTTACTCCTGATCCTGTATCATGAACATGCTCACAATACCAGCTCTGGGGAAGAATAAAAACCAGTCTTTGCTATTTAAAAAAAAAAAACTAAGTACATGAAAGGAAATAGAGAAATGTCTGGAGAAAGAAACAAAATGACTATACAGTCAGCTCGATAGTCAAAACACCCTCGGGAGCATTAGCCACCCTCAAGGGTTTGTAGCTACATTGCAAAGGTAAGCATAAGTACGAAGTATGCAGGAAGCGCTGTGGCTTATTTCTGAAGGGCTGCTTTGAAGCCTGAGGGGCAACACAGGGAGAACAGAGAGAGAGGCTTATTTGAAAAACAAGCAGGCAATATAGGCTGGCTGCGTAGGCATAAGGAGAGGCAGGAACCGATCTTTTCTTTGCAATGAAGCAAGAGACAAGAGGTAGGGAGAGGAACAGGAAGCAGAGGACCTTGAAAAGCAACACAAATTGCTTATGCTTTTTACATAGAAAGGACAACCTTCATTACCCTGCTGAGGCAAATACAGAATATAGCACCCTTACTGACAAATTCAAGAGCTAAATTTCACAAACCAAGCAGTTCTGCAGCACAGTTACATTAAAAAAGGCCCGTAGTCTTCTATCAGCAAAGCAGCAGCCTTTGCTATATCCCTGAGCAAAGAACTGTCCATTTCAATTCCCTCCTTGTAACATCATCATCTTCTACAGAAAAACATCCTGCGTTCATGATTAATGACATGTTCCCCTCGCTCACCTAAGACACACACAGACAACACAGCACTCCAGTTTCTGCCTGCCCAATTGCAGACACAAGGGACCAGAAAGGACAGAAATATTTCATTTGGGGTTTCTGCTGATTTCGAACAGAGTCTAATTACGAAGTTTAAGATGCTTAGTCAAACATTACAAATATGGCTTCTGATTTCTTTCTCTGTATTTTTTACTTCCTACTTCCTCCATTTCCCAGAAGAAAAAAGAAGTTCCAATAAGGGCTGGCAGGATGCTTTTTTTTCCCCCCGCTCTCTCTCTCTCTGTTTCTGCATTCAAATAACAGCACATTTCTTTGGGGCTTTTCCTGGTCAAGTGCTGCCTCACACAGTGCATGAAAGGGAGCGAATGGCACTCTGGAATTCCAGAGTCTCTCAAGCAGAGAGCTCCAGGATTTGCAACAGAGATACACCGAGCCTCATGACAACAAACTGCTCTCCGTCCCAATTTCTTCCAAGGACTTCAAATTTCTATCTGATAAATATGAAGGAAAGAAGACGAAAAAGAAAAAGCGGGGGGAAAGCTTGGTTGCATTGTTATTAGTCCAATTACAATCACTGTTAACATGAATAATACAATTTAATCTGCACTGGAATTATAAATTTTAAGATGTTACATTAATTTTATGGGCTTTCAATGACAGATATGTTACCAATAATCTGTGACACAGCAACAGTATACAAAAATGGTTTTAGTAACACTAGATGTTTGATATGTTAGGATTTTTTTGCTCATTTCCTTCAACTTTCTGCTAAAAAGCTATAAACAAAAAAAAAAAAAAACCACTGAATAACTTCAGAAGAGCTAAGATAACAGCACCTCTGAAAACTTGTTCTTTTATCCAGCATACATGGGCACAAAGAGTACAGGAAACTCCAGCCGAGTCATTCACCAGGATTTGCTACATCCTTCACCTCGTTTGTGTGTCTCTACTCTAGATGCCAGAAATGGCACAGTTCCAAGGAGAGTTTCCTGCAATTCCTTTCCTTCTGGAACTGAGTTATAAACGGTGGTAAACATACATTCCCAAGAACATTCTCTCAAAGCAAAAACAGCTTATGCCATAAATCAAAATATGAGCTTGTTTATAAACATCAGACGTAAAAAGGAAAAGAAAGACAAGTCACTAAATTGGAGACGATAGTGCTAGATGATAGAAATATTCCCTTAGGACTCTCACAAATTTCCTTCAACGTACGTTAGATCTATATTCTTACTAGCTTAGATGTCTGAAAAGCCCACTAAGAACACGCAGTTTTTGAGATGTCTTTGAAAAACATCAATTTTATGGGCTGTCAATGACTAGATTTTCTTCCAAGTTGCCACTATTTATTACTGAGGATAACATTACTGACTAGGAACCAAGGAGCACAACAACTTACCTGTTCTGACCTCAAATCTGTCAGCTTCCCAATCCCCACAGATCTCCCAGCCGCTCTCCAGGCCCTGAGCACTGCTTTGATTCAAGCTGCATTTGGTCTCGTCAAGTGACTTAGTGCAGAATTTCTCATCAGTCACTCTTAGCATATTTAGGGTCTGCAAGTATAGCCTGCAATTATTCCATCTTATGCAACTTATCTCAGAGGAGCCAATTAAACTGCAACCATGAAAAACAAACCTTCGCAAGTCAGATGTGCAGCAAGACACAAGAAGTACAACTAGGAAGAGTTCTCATTTATGCATTGCCTGTATTTATCTATTTTGATACATACTCCTTTCCACAACCGCCATGAGGCAGAAAGAAGGAACACAGTAGAAGTACAATTATGCTCATCCCATGTCCTGGAGTTTAAGTGTTGTAACATTGGTATGTATAATTATAACTGACAGCCCAAAAGTTAATATGCAGACAGGTCTGGAGATCTCCTGCTTAGGAAAAAGGATTTTGCTTTTGCCCATCCTTTAACAGCTTTTGTTGTTATAGTTAACTACCTAAAAAGAGAAAAACATTTCCTTGACTAGCTTTTGGATATAGTCCTGTGTCTTGTGTGAAAAAAAAAGAAATTAAAACAAAACTAACAAAACAAACAAAAAGCCTCCCGAGAAATATTTTTGAATCAAAAAATGAGATTAGTAACATAAGTGGCTGAAATACAGAAAAAAAAAGTCACATTTTGTTTTCCACAGAATGCTTCCTTAATATTCTTTTAAAATCATGTTCTAGGTGCCTAGAGACTATTTTTAAAGGTGACTTTGAACAGGTTTTTTTTTTCCCCTTTTCACTGTTTCATCAACAGAAGGACTGTGAAATGTGATCTTCCCTTGCTTTTCCCTCCCCAACTTACTTATGCCAAGATTAACCTTAAGAATGTCCCAAATAACATAGCAACAAACAACAAAAAGCTTTAAGTTTTGGACAGTGATTTTTTTTTTTCTTTTTAACATTTCAGTTAATCACCAAAAGTTTACAGAGATACTTCCTCATCTGGTCTTGTATCTGCCAGCACAAATCAGCTGGTCACAACGATTACGTAACCGTCACAGCACAAGCACAAACAGAACAGCTGGAAGAAAATAATGCGGAAAACAAGAGCATCCCTACGCACAAAGGCCCCGCTGATTTGTTACACGGTGGCACAGAGGTTATCCTAAAAACAAGCACATTCCTAACAGAAGGAGCTGTTCCTTACTAACCTATCCCCGGAACTCGCCTGAAATTTCCCCGCTTTCAGTGCAGCAGTACAGGAAATACCCAAAATCCACCCGGTCTCTCTAGTGGGCGGCTCTGCTGTGCGCGCACAGAAGGGTTAGAGGTCCCGCCAGTCAGGGACCTGCACGTTCTTCCCGCGCCCTCACTCACAGGAATTTCCTATTCTGAGATCTGCTGATTTTGAGAAAGCCTTGATGAAAACGCTGTGATATTTCCACTACAAAATCTGAAGAGCCAATCGCGGCTAATGAAAGTTGTTTCACTAGTGGTGAGCCCCACCACTTCTGCAACAACACAGTATTTAGGCAAGCACAAACCTCCACTACCTGAGAAGCACATAGAAATCATCCAACCAACATTCTGCTCCATCTAATATTTCAAGTTTCACCAGGTCTACCTGCGTAAAACACACCTTAGTACTGAGCACCCCTTGCAAACTTCTCTCCGTTCATGTCTCCTGCCAAACATAACCGTAACCATGTCACACATCCCCACCTACAGAACAAATGAGAAATGCAAGAGAAGGCATTTTTTAAGTCTTTTTTCCAATTCACAGCAACTGACTCGTCTGAGGAGCAAAAGCACCACATTCAGGTCGCTTAGTACTAAAGCCACACTAGCAAATGTGAAGACTTCTTCCCATGAATACACAGCCTTGAAAGTTCTCTCAGTTATTTGATCATCATTTTATAGATAAGACAATTGTCTAAATATATTTATCTACATATCTATATAACTATAGATAGGACAATTATAAGACAATAAAAAACTTGTTAAACTATCATATGTAGTTTAGCCACATCTATCATAGCAATTTTGCTCAGTATTTTTAAAAATAGATGTAAATGGTAGTACATAAATGCCCACTAAAACAGAAACAACACGCAGTACTCAGAACAAGCACACATCTGAGCAAAGATAGCTCACTGCTTAAATAAAGTATGTTCCTTCTGAAACATGAATGTGCCCAAAGACTGCAAGGAAGCCGCTTGGGGTGATCACTTCTTTCTCAGTTTTTCTCTCCAAGTTTAAACATCAATGGAAGCAGACAACTGAGATCAATCTCCTTCAGCATAAAACACATTAACCTATTTCTACAAGTAAAAATGAAATAAAGAGGGTAAAGGAAGCCTGCCCTTCCCACCTTCCCATCTTATGGCACAAAGGACAGCAGCAGAGCAACAGCTGTTCGAAGAATTTCTCTCTGATGCAGCAAATGGGGATGAATGTTGTTTACTTCTGTTTACAGGCCCACTGAAAGACCAAAGATGCAACCAGCAAATCAAACTCCATGGATCTAAGGCTCCAGTTTCAGAACTGCTTTAATTTGTTCAAAACTGTAAGTGCTCAGTGCTTAAAGAAACATTCACTCTTCCCCCCACATTCCCACAATTTCAACTGTGTAAGAGTCAGAGCTTCTGCGCTCAGAGCAGAGAAACAGAGAATATTTCCCTGTGTTTGTCAGCATCACAGACTTACGATCACCAGTAAAGCTCAAGGAAGGTACTAGAAACATGAGGATGGGGGCAGAGGAAAGAAGCATGACAGTTGCTGGAAGAGGCAGCCATACTATCACCTTAAAACAAGTAAAGATGACAGGAAGATGTCAAAGAAATGTTCTAAAAACATGTTAAAAGTCTTTCCACCAGATCAGCTGGTGGGAGCAAGACACTCACTCATGTCTTGCTTTTCCTCTGCCTTCACTCTAGTATCATCTGTAGTATCTATGCCAAGGACACTTTACCTAGATCAAACACAGTATCCGTGGGACTGGCTTTGCAATTTAAGTATTTCCCTGTCTGTCTACATGACTTGGAACGATACTCTCTTCGCAACCCTACCCAGCCAGAAATCGTTCACTCTGCACCAGAGCTGACTCACTCTGTGAAGGCAAATCCCCACCAGTCATCTGAATGAATCTTCAGAACTTTAACTGAAGTCATATAATATTACCACTTTGCAGCGCAACTGTCTGGAAAAACAAACAAACACACACACATACATAAACAGCAACAGACTGACCAGAAAATCTGTAATAACGTGTTAGGTAAATCTTGGAATACAGTCTAGCATTCAAAAGGTTAATCAGAAGTGACAAAATGGTATTGCTGAATAGCATCTTTGGCAATATAGTAAGTAGCAAGATAGTACAAGCAATACATGAATACAGAAATGATTAGTCAAATTTACAAAAGCCTGAGTGTAACAGGAAGGGCACAATAGGAAAAAAGCAGTTCTGCACATGCATCCCAAAGACAGGTTTGGATGTTCAGTGCAACAACAACAACAGCAAACGAGCAAGATCTTTCAAAACAGTTTGGTTCCCTGCTTATAGTGGGATCGCTCATTGATAATGACTGATGTCTCCCCAGGCAGCTTGAGCAAGCCTTGCAGAGTGATCAAGATGAGTTTCCAGCCATTTTCTCAGAGGGAGGGCACAGGGGAGCAGCATTTGATACAACACCGAACACTCAGGCTTTCTTTGGAGGCACAAGAACTCCCTACTATGCTCTTGCAAAGAAAAGCCAACCCCAGCAGCCCCTCTACACTGAGCGAGAGAGGGATGTGGCCCAGGCTGAGGTGACACCAGTGTCACGCCAGCTGGATCATGCAGGGAGGCCCTCGCTCTGCACAACCCCTTACTACAGTGGGGGTTTGGGTTATGGCTTGCTCCATGTAAGCCCTAGAAACCGAGCAGCAGTGATCAATACTTACAGACAGAAGGGATTTTAAAGGAGTAAACACTGTAAGCAGCTTGGCTCCTGGTGCGTGTTTACTTTATATACAGATACGACAAGTTCTGTTAGACAAGCAGTTACAGGAAGCAATCACCCACCCCAGGAAAAGATTTCAGGCAATCAGAGTTACTAAGCCCTGTGTAACACGCTTGGCCTTCAAGGGATTTTCTTTTCAAAAGATTGAGAAAGGTGTAGCAATAATGCAGCAGTCGGAAGATGCAGCAGAAATCATGAAGGCTTAAGCTGTACCTGTCAACACCTTCAAGCCGGCAGTACAGTCAGAGTTACAGTCTGCTTATGAATCAGCAACTAGGACACGATACAAAGCCAGCGTTACCTACCGCTCTCACTCAACCACCCACTCCCAGCACAACCATCACCTCACCAAAACAAGTCAGAAAGGCAAGGGCAGGATGCACGAGGCGAGGGGACCCGCTTCCTTACGCACAGCGGTTACCACAGCCAGCTGTGTCCCGTGCTGGGCCGGCTCTGCCCACACGACTGAAACTCGCCCAGAGAGCTCAGGCTTAAAGTCACTAAAACGTGTTTGGTTAACAGTCCTGGCCAACATCCTTTCATTTAACATCTGGCACCAAAACACAAGAGAACAACTCAAGCTCCGGCTTATGTTTAAGATGTAGAGACACAACTGGCATATGAGAAATCTTGTCCCTGCTTGTGTTGCATACCCTCAGTCCAACTGAAAACATCACCAATTCACTGAACCAAAGAGAAGGGAACAGAGGCTCCACCTTCATCAACACCAGGACAACTAATGCTGACTTTTCACCCATGTGAATCTCAGAGTTAGATTTATTAGGTCAGGCGAAGAGTTCTCTCTGTTACAAACCACCATGTCAGGGACAGTGAGACTCCTCAAAACTCGCTGTAGGGTGGGTTTTCATGGTGACCTCTATCATGGTGAATGTAAAGACCAGTGACAGTCTGGTGGGCTTTAGTGTGTTTTGAATCTTGGACATTTGCTTTGTCCTCATGTGAATCATCCTCAGAATAAAACATTTCCACCACTTAATTATTTCACTGTAGCCTTCCCACAGCTTTTCATACCTTGAAATTATACACTAAACTAACTCTGATGTCTTAAGGAGCAGACATTCTAGTAACTAAAGCAGATTCTTAAGCACTTGTCTGGGCAACTTTTCAGCTAATGCTGGGAATAAAGGGGTGAATGTGGCAAGGTAGGGGGTATAGTAGATGCATTTAGTACCCAAGCACAGATGCAAAAACAGCAGAATGTATTTGCCCAGAATATGTCCAGAATTTTGTACCAGGACTTGTCTGAAAGCACAGAAAGTTTATTGAGGTTGAGGGAAACAAAAATAAATAAATAAAGAAGGAAGTCTAGGGAAGCTTATTTCATCAGTTACCACTTTACGTGCTCCAGCGTAACAGCATTTTTATTTCCCATGCTAAAGGCTAAAATAGCTGGTAGCAGCTTGGTAGGAAGAGAGAGTTGCAGCCCCCTGAGCTGCAGTGTTTAGCACCACTGCAAGAGAGCAGCTCTGGAGCTTAGAGCTGTCGGGTCCGAGAGACGCCTCACTCGGGCTGCTGGGACGGCTCCCGGCCCAGCTCGGGTGCAGCCTCTGGATCTGGGCAGCAGGGAGAGATCCCGACTGCGCACTGCTCCCAAAACAGGCACCTGCAGCGCAGGAGCGAAGACAGGGAATGCCAGGCACGCTCAGGAGCCAGCCTCTCACCCAAGACACAGGCCTGCTGGGAGAGGGGCTAAGACAGCAGCAACAGTAACTTCCCTCTCCCAAGCCCTGGGAGGGGGACTGAAGGGCACTACCATTGCAGGAGAAAAAGAGGNAGACAGCAGCAACAGTAACTTCCCTCTCTCTGGGAGGGGGACTGAAGAGCACTACCATTGCAGGAGAAAAAGAGAGCAAAAGAGGTAAAGATTGAAGCAAGATGTACCTGCACATAACGGATGATGAAGTTGACTGGGAAACACCGGTGCTTTGCTCCAAATTCTGCAAGCTCTCAAAATGAAATTATCCACGCCGGTGTCTACACTATTACTTCAAGAGGCCTGCTTGAAATTATTTGAATTTCTATGAAAACTGTTTAAAGTCCAAGTCTTAATAATGCTGTCGCAATTCAAATACCTTGAAGATTATCGAGATTCCTTTCCTGAACTCGATGCAAAGTTTACCATCATCTTTTGTTTTCACTTGTATGGGAGGAAAAAAAAAAAAAAAATCAGGTAAGCAAGAGTATCTGCCCATCATCACGGCATCTTAATATCAAAGCATGTGTCCACAGTTAAAGCAGTAGGTGAGATGGAAAAAAATCTTATGCACGTGTCCATGGACTAGCAACTAGTAGTCTGTAGTGGTTTTGTCATTACATGTTAGATCACTGGAAGGAAAAATACAGGATGTGCAGAAGCAAAGAAAAGCAATTTCAAACAGCATTTCCTCACTCAAAACCTAACACATATAGGGCCTAATCCTTACTCATGCAAATGCTACAGTTAAAGCACATAACTAATCACATGAGCAAAGAATGAAGGCAGGACAATGATAACATTTTTGGTAGCAAACAGCTGTTAAAAAAATTAAATGGGTACATACTTGCTTGCATGAAAGGATAATTATTTTATTCAGCAGTATCATAGCTATGATTTCATTATTCTATTTGCAAAGATTTTCAGAACACAAATTGCACTGGCCACAAAAGCATTTAATTGTACAGTTTTAAAAATTTTTAAATGTAATATGAAAGTCTTTTAAAAACTGATTTGCATTGATAAAGACAGTGGAAGTTGCACTCAATTGATTTTTGCAGTTAGAAGCAGTCAATGGAATTATGAAACAAAATGGTTTTACTTTAGAAACTTAATAGGAATTAGATTTTGACACTCCCTGCAACACAGTAGAAACTTAAATTCTCAGAAGGTCTTACTGAAATCAATGGGACTCCTCAGGCTAGGTCATGAGACAGTTCCCACACACACCTCCGCTACGGCATAAAATTGGGTTTCAATATAATATGCAGCAATATTTGATCGTAAATAGTAATCCACATTCAGACATTGCAGCAATTCATGCTCTGTATGTAAATCTTTTAAATTAAATTTTATGCTGACAAATTCTCCGGTGCTTTTTTTTGTTTTTGTTTTCTTTTTTTTAGGGGGAGGAGATTGGATCTTAACTGTTGGCCAGTCACAGCTTTCAATACATCCCTCACTCTTGTGTTGATGATTTGTTCTTCATACATACAACATTATTTGAAAGTACATCAAAAATCTTATAAACTCGTGAGAAAAGTAGAGGTGGTCATTTTAAAAACAGGCAACGGTGCACAAGAGCTTTTGTTTAATTTAGCTGGAAAGATGTCTTATCTGAACATTAACATATTAAGGTAGACTTTTTCAAGCTTCTTGTATCTTCTAATACTGTCACATGCAGCCTGAAGTAAATCTGCTTCAAAGCTTCAAAGCAGTCAGAAGAATCTTGTTTATGAGGAAGGCATGTAGTATTTTTAGTTGCGTCATACTGGGGTCCGGTCCTCACAGAATCTCCTTCCTAAGTTGAGTTTCAGGGAGCTCCTTCCAGTGAGGGCGGATGAAGAAGCCCACACGGAGGGCGGGAGGCGCCGCAGTGACGCAGGTGGCAGAGCCTGGTGAGGTGAGTGCGGGCCCCGCTGCGAGGGGAGCGTGGGCAAGGGGAGCTGAGCGTGGGCCCCACTCGTGCGGCGCCTCTCTTGGCGAGGCAGAAACTCCACCTCTGGGAAACCATGTTCCAGCGAGGCCTCAAACAACCACCTCGAGCAGCTGTCCTGCACGCCCTTCCTTTCTTCCTGAAGGATTCTCCCACACAGGATCACGGATAAATCTCAACTCTGGCAATTCCATTCTGCCCACCTCCTGATTTGCCAGCTCTGTTAATTTTGCTTTAAGGGGTCACCTGTGCTAGAGGGGATAAATATCGTCATACAAGAAGTAGCCAACACACCATTAAATGGTGGTTTAAAGAGAGATATGCCGTATTTTTCTACATAAATTTAGTTGGCTATAATGAACTT
>VWPW01015954.1:762328-817302 GCA_013389825.1 Crypturellus undulatus | reverse complement strand
GAGAACGACCTGGGCATCATGGTGGACGACAGGTTGACCATGAGGCAGCAGTGTGCCCTCGTGGCCAAGAAGGCCAATGGCATCCTGGGGTGCATTAAGAGGGAGGTGATCTTAGTCCTCTACTCAGCCCTGGTGAGGCCACATCTGGAGCACTGTGTCCAGTTCTGGGCCCCACAGTACAAGAGGGATGTGGAGCTGCTGGAGAGAGTCCAGCGCAGGGTGACTAGGATGATCAGGGACCTGGAACATCTGCCCTATGAGGAGAGGCTGAGGGAGCTGGGCTTGTTCAGCCTGGAGAAGAGAAGGCTGAGAGGGGATCTGATCAGTGTCTGTAAGTGCCTCAAGGGAGGCAGTGAGGAGGATGGGGCTGGCCTCTTTTCACTGGTGGTCACTGACAGAACCAGAGGAAATGGCCACAAACTGAAGCATAAAAAGTTCCACAGGAACTTAAGGAAGAACTTTTTGACAGTGAGGGTGACAGAGCACTGGAACAGGCTGCCCAGAGAGGTTGTGGAGTCTCCTTCTCTGGAGATCTTCAGGACCCGCTTGGATGCGGCCCTGTGCCACGTGCTCTAAGTGGCCCTGCGTGTGCAGGGGGGTTGGACTAGATGACCTCTAGAGGTGCCTTCCAACCTTAGGCATTCTATGATTCTACACTACAGGATGCAGTGCTTGCATGTGCCACGAGTGGCAAGAGGTGGCTGATAACAAGGAATCTAACTCCATGTATTAAAGTTAAAAAATACTTTCTTGATACAAAAATATTTGATTAAGCTCCATTAAAAAGGTACAATAAGACAATAAGAATATATTCTGTACAATTCTGTAACACGATAAAAATCTGTATGAACGAATACTACACAGGAGCAAGCAAGCAGCCAAGTACTGAGAGAGGCATCAAAACTTCCCTGTTCATACTTTGAAGTATTACAGATTAAAGTACATAAATACAAATATCATATATACAAGATGTTAAGGAAGGCTACGAATTTAAAACAGCATAAATAACTTATGACAATGCTTATTATTTTTATTACTCAAAACCTTGATCAAGATTTAAGGAGAGAACTGAATAAGGACAATAGAAAAGGGAAAATATTTACAAATCAGAAGTACACCATATTCAGGTAGGAATGAGACAATTAATAATCTTATCTATTTGCACTGTTATGTATTAACATATTTATCTGCTATGTGCCCCAGAAATTTCTCTTACATACTTAAATCAAAATAATTTATAGTTGAAAAGTTGCATGAGATTTCAAAAGAAAGTCAAAATGATTTGGCAATAAAACTAGAAAGAGAAGTGTGCATTTTTTAAAGATGTTTCAAATAAACCTGACATACAGAAGATAATTCAGGAATTTTCAGGCATGAATTACAAATAAAATAAAGGAGAAAAAATAATGTTGACATTTTAAATTGTAACATTTCCCGTTTACCTGGTTTAAGATCATAGTGTATAATAGGGGGCTTGATTTCATTAAGATACCGTAGTGCATTTACTATTTGCATTACAATGGACCTAGCTTCCTTCTCTGACATTAATTTATGTTGCTTGAGATAGAAATCCAAGTCATTGCCTTCACAGTATTCTAACACCGTGCAAAACCTAGGGCAGAAGTCAGAAATACAGCATTAAATAACATATCAAACCACACAATCACAAAGGCAGATAAAACCTAGTTTTCTACTGACAAGTTTAACACCATCTGCCTGAATATTGAACTATATGAAATAAATTGTTAATAAAACACACGGCATAGCAATTAGCTTATAGAAATCTGACATCAGTCAGAGCATACATATTTACCAAAAAGGAAACCACACACATACTGCAGAGAGATTGAGTAAAAAACAAAACACCACCAAAAAAAAAATTAAGTGAGAATTTCTTGATGAGAAAATACACTTGCTATCCCCTAGAGATGTGACACCATTTCACACAAAAAGGTGCAGCCCCAGCAGCCATGGGATACACTTAGGCTAGAGATGCAGTCGATAAAATTTAGCCTTGGAAATGTGTTTATGGTACAGCAGCCTTTTCAAACTGCCATACAGCTGGTCTTGCTCTGCCCAAAAACATTACAGCAACACTTGCCTGTTTGCCCTCAGGATATCTCATAGGGCTTGCTAGTCAGTTGTTGCAAATCAGCATTTTCAATCACTTTATGTAATGTCTGCAATATTATTCTAAAACTACAGTTTGTAGTCTCCTTAAGGAAACACTAAACCTTTTGGCTGAAGGTAAGAGCATCTTCTTTACACACAGGTATTCTTTAAGCTTTTTTTTTTTTTTTTAAATCTAATTTATAACACTAAAACCATTAGCAAGTTCATCACTGTATGTACTTACGTATCTGTATCCAGGGAGAAGTAGTCATATAGTTTAACTATCCTAGGGTGATCCAGTTCTTTGTGTATTCTATACTCTCTACAGGCATGTCTAAAAGAAGATGGATATGTTAACTTTCTATAATCAATAAAATAGTATTCAATCTAACATATGAAGTGTAAAGTCATTAATAGTTACTTGTGGTAGTTTTCTTTCTTTTCATCTCTCCAGCTTTTGTTAAGCTGGTGAATCTTCACAGCAGCATATCTTTGTTCATAAAGATCAAAAGCCTAAAAACAAAACAAAAAGCCCCCCAAAATTGAAAAGTTATAACCAAAGATGATAAAAATAACACCCAAGAGAGAAAAAGCACAGAATTTGAAACCTATCAACTATTAATATTTTTGTGGAGGAATAGAAGAATTCAAATACTCATTTGATACATTTTCTGTAAAACAACGCCTCGCAGACATGAACAGCAGGTTGATTAGGAATACATTAACTTTATTTTCTGTTTTACAAATATCGTTCAGTTTCACTTTAGAGAGCCACTTCAACTTTAATGAACCAGTGTTTCATTTGATAAGTTATTATTTTTTTTTCAACTCTACACTTTTCCTATCCAGAATATTTTTGCTAATTTGGAAAAGCCTCCAAACAAAAAATTCTCAAGTCATAAATTTGTTAGTAGAATGAGGTACTTGAGATACAAAAAAGGTCAAGTTATCTGAGGTCCTAAAACCAAGTGCCCTTTTCTACAGCTGCAGATTCATGTCTCAGAACTTTTAAAGACAGTTTCCTACTGCTGCAACATCTAGTCCCTACTGGGTTTCACTCTTCCTGGAATTCATACAAGCGATCATGAAGTCACAGTGTGGCTTCCTCTCTCTCAATATGACTTCTGGTTATACAACTCTAAAGCCTTGCAATGCTATATCCATTCATGAACACTTTATTAAGGAGTCTGCTCAACCAGTGTTTAAGGAGTATATTATATTAAAAGTCATGTGTCTATTTAGCACCTCTCAACCCACCAAATAAGATATACAAACATACACAGCTCTGAAACATTAAATTTAACAGACCCAACACACACTACCTTGTACACTTCACTGAAGCCCCCTCGGCCAAGTAAATGGAGCAACAAATACCGTTCATTCAACGTGGGGTGATCTTTAAACCTTAAAAAAAAAAAAGACAATTTCAGCTAATTCTGTTCAAGATATACAAGTAAAGCCTAATGTTTAGAACTCTTAAAATTATTTCTTAAATATGACTTTCTTTTTACTGGGATAACTACAGTTACAAAGAACAAATGCAGATGTGCAGGTTTACCCCTCTCTACACTTTCCGACTTCGCACCGCTTGACATGGAACACCAAACACACCAGTTTCCGGTCTGCTTTAAAGCTTTACCGCTGCTTTACACATCTGGGGAGCAGGCGAGGGGAATGCACAGTCAGGAAGATGTAGAGAGGAAGGTTGCTAGAACAAGAGGGCTCGGCACAGCTCCAGGGCCGGCAGCTGAACACCCAGCAGGATTCACCGAACCCAGCAGTGACTCTGCTTCAGAATGAGGCCTCTCCCTTATCAAACAACCGAGTCACCAAGATATTTTAGCAAACATTGTGGGGACCACAGACCTAAACCACTCTTCAATTGCTTGTCTCTTCTGTATCAGCTTTGTAAACTGCAGCTTCGTCACTTGGGAAATACCTAAGTCTAAATCAACACAAGAATATGAACATGCAAGCAGAAAGATCTTAATTTTCTACCATAAAATACGTACGTACCTCCTGCAAAAAATAAAAAAAATAAAAATAAAATAGAGAGAAGTGAAGCTGCAGAACCCTGATTATCCCTATAATGTATCTCTGTTCTCAACAGGGACTGTAAGCTGGACATTCCTTCCCCATATACACAGTATATTCACCATCAAAGCCTGTGTGATGGCATCAAAGCCTGTATGGTGGCATTACTTCTTGTTTAAAAACCCCATTCATTTTTTCTTAATATAAACAATGCTGTATGCTTATTTGTCTGATTAAAAGAATATATCCTGCCACTAAACTGTAAGCATCAGCATCCACCATTTTTCATATCCAAAACAATGACACCATATCAATTTAGCACTATGGGCCAAAAGCAACCAAAATTGTCTGTCCTCCTCTAGAACATGGCAACCATTAAAACAGTTACCTAGAATTTCATTTCTTGTGGCTTTAATGTTTAGAAATATATATGCATATATAATTCTATTGTGTCCAAAGAGTAAAAAATAAAATTAAATCCTAAGATGCTAAGATTACCCTTTCATAAACATTTGTTAGTGCTGAAAGAAACACTACCACTCTCCCCATGCCCAGCCCCAGGCTGCTCCTTCTTTCAAGGCTGTGTGTTTTTGCAGTTGAGGCAAAGAAGGAAACCAAGAAACTGCCCTCGGATAAAATTAACCCAGGAGAGAAACAACAAAAGATGAAATTTAACTTGGATCGATTTCCAGCATCTGTTGAAATGCCATAGCTGGCACATGCAGGCGAACAGGGCACAGGCAGAATCAAGCAGCCAGGCATAGACAGAGCTGGTCTCTTTTAAGCAACAGAACCAGCTTAAGGTGCTGGTGAAACTGTGAAATTAAGGCCCATATTTCCCATCATAGATAACAGATTAGTTTTATTAGTTATTTAATTTTTACTTTGGAAGTCTATACACTTCTAATTTTAAGCTAATTTTAAATACCAATTTAACTTTACGATATATTATCATGCAAGTTCAGGTAGAGTGTAAGATTAAACATAAGACAAAATACTTAGAATTTGCATTTTTCTTGTTAGGTATCTATGGTATATGTAAATTACAGCACAATAAAACCAAAACTAATTTTACAGTACCATAAAGCAGCTCCTGCTGCAAACCTCCCAATGGTTTTCTTGTATTATTGTCAGCTAAGTGCTTGCATTAGGCTCACTTGCAAATATTTTTAACCTAGTAACATCGCCTAGCAAGTTTCAGCTCTTCGGCATTATCAGGTCTCTCTGTGCGTGCATCCGTGCATGTATCTATATATCTAGCTTCTTTCTGGCATACTCAGATACAAATATTTAGTTTACTAAGTTAGTTCTCTTTTTTTAAAAAAGTCTGCACTTAAAATAGGACAAGTGTAAAATATATACATAAGCAAAGAGAACCCAAAGAAAAATTTGCCAACTAGTCTATCTCTTGTAGATAAAATGCAATTTTAAAGCATTGTTTTAAACACAGACATGCAAAATTAAGACAGCAAGTCTCTTACTGTGAATTGTCTTCATTATTTATTCTTTTCAGTTCTCTTATGTGAAGATTCCTAACTCTTTCCAAACGTTCAAGTTCTGCTTGTATTTCAGCTTCCTCCTGCAAATGAAAAGAATGAACTATAAAAAGCTCATTTACTCCCCGTTTGAAAAGGGTATTTTTATCCCTGCATCAATACTAGTGGGAATGGAGGAACATTACATTACAAAACCCTGCTGAACTACAGAAAAGCGTCACTTTTTTCTAAAAGCCTGAAAAACTCAGAGATAAGGCAAAAGCCTGTTTCAAGGAATCTTTCCGCCCATGAAGCCACAGGTAATGGGATGCTCACAGTTTTGTTCTGCACCATAGGGATGCTATTTGAAACGAGAAGGAGCTGGGTTTTGTACCTCAGCCAAGCAGAGAGATTATCTGGGAAACGGTCTCTGAAATTGATGTACAATGAAGAAGAGACCAAGATATGTGCAGTTATAGATTTTGTATAAACCAACAAATTAAGGAAAGATGCTTGAAATATTTTGAGGCAGAAGTGGAAAAAAAGAAAGAATAATTCATTGTAACAGACAAGTTCTTCAGGTGTTGACATAAAATGTGCAAAACAAGTTACTTCAAAAGATTTTTCCATTTATATCTTATCAGAATTACAAATGCAGAAGGTGTTCTACTTGAGATTTAAAGTACAATTTCAGAACCAGTATGTCAGGTATGAACACATACCTTAACTCATTTAAGCACTTACAATTACCTCATCTTTAGGCTACATATTAATGAATACTGAAATCAGTTCAAACCCAGTTCTCTGATCCAATTTATACTATGCCTGTACATCTGGTGCAACTGGTAAAATGGAGGACAAGTCATGGAATAAAGGGGATGGAGGCAGAAGTCAGAAGATGGACAGAAAAAAAGTCTTAAGTGGATATTTCCAAATATTGTATATCATAAAAACACATCCTGAAACAAAATATATTTACATCATTTATATCACACATCTAATAAGCACATTTCCAACAAGTTTAAGAACTCAAACAAGAGGATTCCAATGAATATCCTGAATCCCTTCTTATGAAAAGCTATGAAGATGAAAAAAAAAAATCCAAGGAATTAGATGAACCTTCATTCTGAAAACACAAAATCAAATATCTAATAATCTATAAATTGGACTACTAAACACTAAGTTGCTAGCAAATCTAGCATTTTCTCTGCCTAATATATATATATATTTGTTCTATTTACACAATGTTATTTTTTCTATATAGATTCATCCTTTCAGCTTTCAGTTAAATACTCTGAAATGATATGCAGTTCCTGGTAACCCATTAGTTCTCTGTAATGATTTCTAGCCTTTTCCCCCATGCAAAAAAGGCCACACACTTATACACACACAATTGTCTATGTTCTTCCCAAAGGCTGATGAGAAAGGGGAAAGAAAAAAAAAAATCAGTTATGCTTCTTTGAGGCTTTTTTGTTCATATATTATGCAATTCAGTGGTTCTCAAAATGTGGTTCATAGGCCAATGTTGGTCCAAAGAGAACTGGCTGGTTGCATTGTTTCCAGCTGTTATTTAGGACACTCAGGCAGTGAATACCTTTAAGCAAGAATGAACCAGCTTTGCTGCCTCAGGTCACTGCTATATAAAAGGAAGTGAGAAAACAAGAGACTCTCTCCAGGACCAAAGCTGCTAGCTGGAAAAGAATTTCCTGGGGAGCAGAAGGAAAAGAGAACTGGTGGTGGCAGCGTAGGGTACCAAAAATAAGAGAGCACCAGCAAAGCACTTGGACAGTGAAAAGGAAGAGAAGTAGAGAGCAAAACAGCATATGCTGAAGGAAAGAGAAATAAATATAGCCAGCAGAGAAGCATTAGTGAAGAAATACAGAAACTTAAAAAGAAGGTAGCAAAATTACTTTTCTAGTAAAGAACAAAATCTGTACCACATGTAAGAATTAAAATAAAAGCCATATATTTTTATTACTATTTTTCCATGTATTCAGACATATTCCTAAGAAATAACTGTTGACTCCCCTCTAGTATTTAGTCAAGTGATTTCCTTCTTAAGCAGAGTACCACAGCACTGATGCTCAAGATGAAAAACAAATTTGAGTATTAAAGAGCTTTTTAGACAGCTTTATTCATATGTCTCTTGAAATTTCCATTAGACTTCAAACAAGTTAAAGCATAGAAAAAGCCACAAACTTTCATTACAGAATTTCATATGTAACTGCTGTTATTTCTAAAGCATTAACAATGAAGACCTACCTATTCCTGCACAAAAAGGCATCTTAGAATAGAAGATCATATACGTACCTTTTTGAGATGTCCTAATCGAAGTTTGAATATTTCTTCCTGTTCATGATATTCTGCTAGAGTCAAACTACAAAAAACAAACAAACAATAGCCTATAACTATTGTTTTTATATGATGGTAAGCAAAACCTTCATATTTAAAAGTTACAGTAAATACTGCATCTTGTATTCATGATTTACAACCACAAAAACCATTTGAAGATTCTGCGTTTTAATTTCAGAGTCAAAACGTATTGAAAGAAGGCCTCAGTCTGATATTCTGGAGTAGTAAGTGCCTTTTCCACTAGACTGTTTCTGTTCTCTCCAATAGCATGTTGGATTATCTGGTTGTTTCCTAAATCATCTCATCGTTCCTGTATTTTAGTTGATCGTGCTCCACTATTTTTTTCTTGTCAGCAACACTTAGTGCACTTATATATGGAAACCGAGAGATTACTTGAACAAAATCAGTAATGACAAATTCTTGATCTGCAAGAATGGTGCAAACCTACAC
Organism: Crypturellus undulatus; assembly: GCA_013389825.1. Classification (NCBI taxonomy): domain Eukaryota; kingdom Metazoa; phylum Chordata; class Aves; order Tinamiformes; family Tinamidae; genus Crypturellus; species Crypturellus undulatus. The sequence continues at coordinate 808,879 of VWPW01015954.1, read as the reverse complement.
ATTTTGAGTTCATTAACACACTACTTTGCATCAGACCATAAATGCAGTTTTGAATGGACACATAACTGTTTTTCTTTCTCTCTCTCTTTTTTTTAAAATCTTCCTTTGAAATTAGTTATAATTAATTCCATAGTCCTCTACTGTCTGGAAACCTCCCAGGACAGAAGGTCATTTATCATCCTGAGGATTCATACTGTTTATATGGACTAGGAACTAAGAAATGCACAAACTGACTGGGGACAATAGGCATTTGACACACAAGCAGAAAACACCGAAGTGAATCTCTTATACCAAAGAAAAGAGATACCAAAGAGACTTCATGTTCCAGAGATGGGAGGGCAGGTGAATGTGAAGGGCTAGTGGGTGGGAAAAAAAATATATATATATATATGGTCTTGAAAGCACTCACATCCCTAAAAAAAAAAACATACTAAAATGGTGAAAAAAATAAGGCTGACTGGCACACACATTCTAGGGTTTTGCCTAGAACTATTATTTGTTGAGTAATGCAAAGCTATAACTAATAGCAGAGTGTATTTTTACAAAGTCCATATTTTACTGGCTTCCACTATCCTGGGAAGGTAAGCTATACAGAGTGCTTCGAAGGCAATTCATGACCTCTACTGCAAATCTAAGCAGCCCAAATCCTGAAAATCATCAGCTGTTTCCCCGAAGAGGAGGGACAGATGTCCCTTACACTAGATTCCAACCCATAAAGCTTGCAGGAACTGAATCATCTGCAGGACTTGTAATCTATCTGTTAAATTTAGTTTAACAACATCTTAGTTTTCAGAATTTTACTCCCTGCATGTGGGTATTGTCTCCTAAAAGTTATAGTAAGAGAGCGCATATTTTCAGGATAAAACTTAATGGTTCCAGAGCTTTCCCAAGCCTCTTTCCTATTCCCGATTGCAGAAATTGCAAATTTCACTGCCTTTTCTCTGACTTGGTCAGAAGATTGAGTGAACCAGATACCTTCCATGAATATTAATGACATTGCTGGATTGTTTGTTGATCACAGCATCTAAATTTCCAAGAACCTGTTACAGCTTCACAAAAAGGTTGTTATTTCACAACTTTCTCGTCTATCACATAGGGAAAACTCCTTGTTGAAATCTGAGAGAGAAGCAATCCTTTCTTTTAAGGAAAATTATGCAAAATTGCTTTGCACCTTTTTCCATACTGGAATGAAAAGCAACCCTGTACTCCAGTCACAAAACCCACAAGTGTTCTAAAGGCAAGAGACAGCAGCACTGTCTTCCAAAAAGCTCTTACACAGTTCTGATGGGTGCAGAGCATGAGACTTATGGTTCATTAAGGGACATTAAGGTTCAAAGTCTCTCTTTCCATGTTTCCATGCTATATCCCAGTAAAAGGCTGATTTCCTTTATTCTCTTTCCTTAAAGATCTAACACTTAGAGGTGATCCAAACTCCACAGCAACCTGACGCTGTCATTACTGACCACTGCATTAGAAGGCAGGCATACAACTGTACAAAAACATACTTTATTTTTCTCAATTTACATAAGGGTCCTTCTCTGATGACGACCACCAACCTTCTGCACTGTGTGGGGGCACCCAAGTACAGCAATATGCATGTGCAAAACTTTATGGACCTTATCTTATGGAAATTAAACAAGTCTGTTTGCAAGTTCCTAGAATTTCTGCAGAGAAGGGTGAACACTGACCAGCCTTGAATGGTCTGATTCAGGTTTTCCACAAGCTCCTTTGCCTTGTCTCCCAGCCATTGTTTCCAAGTTTGCCTTAGAAAGAGAAGGCCTGGGGAAAGGAGCTGTCTTTACTTGTCCTGTAAAGCCCAGACACATTGTTGTCACTTAAGCCTGAAAAAAAAGTTTCTCAAAATATTTTTATTTGTTCCATACAGAACAGAATGCTCCCTCTAAATGATGCATTTGTTCTGCTACATTAGCAAACTCTGCCAGCTCTCTCTACACCACTATTTCAAATCATATTCAGTAGAAGGGTGCACGCGAAGTCTTATGGAGTGCCTGGGGAAGAAATGTTTGGAAATTTAATACAACCAAAATAGTTGAAGCTGGAGAGGAAGGGCTACACTACCTAAACTAAATAAAATATTGTTTCTAGAAATTATTGTTGCCTAATGAAATAAGAGCTGCTTTGAAAAAAGTGGGGCCTAGCATAGGACACCAAAGAATCTGGAACAGATTTTTGAAATATTTTTCCAGGGCTAAGAAGTCTACATCTATTCCAAGCACATGTTTTTTCTTTAAATACATTTTAAGCAAGACTAATAACCTGACTTTGTTTAGTAGAAAAGTGAGCTTTTGCAATTGTCCATGCCAGGAGTGTGTTGAGACTCATCTAATACTTATTGTTTAAACACCAGCACCGTTGTTCACTCACAGAATAGGGTCACTTTTGTGCTGTTATCTTTAGTTAAAAAAAATTGCTTTTGAACTCGTAAAAGCGGACGTAGTATATTCAGCCACACTAAAACCACACTCATTATGGATGCCTCTTGCAAAATCATCACTTGGTTTCAAGGCAGTTGAACAGTGTTTTCAGAACTGACTTCCACAACCCTGCTTGTTACAAAGCTATAGATTATTTTGTTTCATCAATACACGCAGTTGAAGCCATTTTCTAGAACAAAACAACACAGTGGTAAAGACATTTGCTGCTAACAACTGTTAGGAAGTTTTTTTTGGTTTAAGAACAGCAGGTCCCACCACTGCCAGGCCTGTAGCACTGACTTACTCCTGGTTTAGCTCGTTAATCTCAGCAGCTCTGATCCCTCTCTAGCCACATTTAAATAGAACCTCTTCTGTTTGGCTATACTAATTAAGACTGCTACTCTCAAAACAACAGAGGAACAGTGGTTAAGTCCAATGTATTAGCAGAAAATCGCATACAACAGATGACCAATGAACTCTTAAAAGGAAAAGCACAATTAATAGTTGCTTTAATAAGGTACACACAAAGCTTATTTAATTCTGTGCTAGGAAGAAGAGAACACATAATAAACACACCACATGAACAGAACTGCAAAAAATCATAAATACAGTATTGTAAAAAAAAAAATCTTTTCAATTAAAAGCACAAGGGCATAATGGGGCTTAAAGATTTTGTGATCTCAGGACACATAACAGACCTCCTCAGAGGTCTGAAATATACTTATAACCTTACAGTATATGCAAGCAATTGAGCAACCAAGTTATATTAGAATCAAGTTTGGATACTTGAAGGTAGCCCAGTTTTGATTCAGTAGAAGTTTACATGTGTGCCAGCATTAAGTACAGAAGTGTGATTATTATTGTTCTCTGGCAATTATGTAACTAGTATGTATTTTCACAAGCTATTTAACATGTAACAGGTTAACTAAATTTAAATGTGAATTTGAATTTCTTTTTAGATGTTTGAAAATTATATGAAATTGCCTAACACCAGAAACTTAAAAACTCTCAGGAAATCACCTTGTCCTACATACTAATTAGACCGTATGTTGCTTTTCAAGTGTATACTTTATCATCTCCTAAAACAGCAATACTATTATGGAAACTTAAGATAAATAGAGACATGGCCAAATGTACCAGGTAGGTACACTAATAAATAATATGAAGTAGTAATAATTGTTGAGTTTTCAAAATTTTATCTTTTGAAAAATAGTTGATGATCAGTAGTAAAAACAGTAAGAGTTCCTCTGGACAAATAAAAGAAATGAGAATTTTAAACTTCCTACCATCACTTCAATATTTATGTGCATTCCTATTTGGCAGTGCAGTGAATAGGAAGTTATGAATTGTCAAATCATGGAAGAAAAATATTACCAGCCATCACCTAGGGAACACAGTCTCAAAAAGAACCATTCTGGTTTGCATATTTCAAAGAGATTTTAAAAATAAACTCAGTGGCTGAAAAGCAACACTATATTACTTTTCCAACAACAAAAAAAGGGAAAAAACCCTCTTTGCTACTATGAAATAGACAGACTCACATAAAAAGCACAGAGAGCTTAAGCAAAGTGATTTATGCATATGGAAAAAATAACATGCTATCAAAATGAGAGGCAGATTAAAAGTTCCACACTTTTTCAAATCTTTCCATTACTTAAGTGTTATTTTTAACAATATGAGGTTTTAATAACATTCCAAGAAAAAGGTACTTTTAATATGGCAGTGTCTTTTACCGTGTTATTCAGAAATATTAATTATGTCTTAAAATGAAGAAACATTGATACTAAGTGTTACTGAAGAATCAGAGTGATGACTCTGATGCTCTCTACCAAAGCCTACCTATAACACTATTCAAGACTTGCCTACAATACCAATCTTACTATTTTTTTTCACCCCCTATTTTTGTCCCAGCCAAACAAATTCACAATGGGAACCTGAATAATCATGTTTTGTGCAAAATGTATGCAACTGCCTTCAAACTGATGGTATAAATAAGACACATTTTGTAGATCAAATCAGAGTCATTTATGAAGTGACTCCCACGCATACCCAGGTATAAATCACTACGTACACAAGGGGAAAGCAATAGTTGACCACGTGGGACACATACTTAGCCTACTTCTGCAAAAAGAACAAATTGACCTTTTATACCTACCTGCTTAGCTTTTATTTAAACTGACTAAGCACAGATACACCATCAGCTGCAGCCTCTTAGCATCAGGGGCAGTGAATGGGAGTAGCAATTTCTTATCATACTCAAATTCAACTATCAAGAACACATCTGTTTGTGCCCTGAATGGTACCGTTTCTGTCTGCAAGAAAAAACGCCACATGGAAAGTGGAAAACTCTTTGATGGCTCTCAGTTATTATGTTTACATGATAGATCATTTTGACATTCTCAGTATGCAAAATGGGATCAGCAACTCCTGAGATTTGCTCTCGGGATATGCATTTAGAGAAAAGAAATAATAATAAATCTTCCCTGTGTTTTTAGATAATGTCTTGAAATCCTAAAGGTTGAAAAAATATATTTTCATATCAGCTAAAGGCTGTTCTGAAGTAGAGGATTCTAAACCAAAACAGATTAAGAATAGACTTAATGTCGTGATCTAGGCCATAGATCACAACACTACTGTAATATTACAAGAGTAAGGAACTAAAATAAAGACTTTCCTAGATTAGGAAAATAGAAGGAACAAACACAGAACCAGCCTTTCACTGACAACTTTACCCAAAATAAATTGGGCAATTGTACAGCATCTCCATAGGCAGTGGTGAAAATTTCCCTAACATCAGCAAGTCCTCAGTGAGAAGATAGATGTTGAATATACTGAGTGTCTTTTTATGTTGTTATTTGAATAGAACTCACACAAACAATATCTGAGAATTTATGTAAAAGACTGATTGAAATGTTAAACTTACAGCTGTGGTAAATTGGGTCTAACAAAGGGATCATTTTCTGCCCCATTCACAGCTTTATTTTTCCTCTGCTTGGGTTCAGAATTGGCAGATGGTGCCTGAGAATTATTTGTAGTTGGAGGCTTTCGCTTGGCCAGGAGCTTTCTTTGCCTTTCAATGTCTTCCCTTTGTTGATTCACCCATTCTTGCTGTCTGTAAATCCAAAAAAGCTTTATTAAAATTTCAACCATTTTGTATTTTTAAAAGGACTATTTTTCAAACTGATAACACGCTGAATTATTTTTTCTTTTAAACTTCCTGCTTATGTAAAAATGTTTCCTTGGAAAAAGAGCAATATTCTTCATGAGGTTTAAAAATTTTCAAAATGTTGCCGAAATTTACTGCTCACATGTGCTTTTTTGAAAGGTTTTCACAGCATTCTTACGGTGGAAAAGTATGTGTGACCTGGTGGATACCTTGGTCTACATAATCAAATGAAAAGCAGAGTCAACAGGGAATACTTGATCGTTTATAATGCAAGTACTGCATCTGAGCTCCTAAATACACCATCAAGTTGGTTATATGGCAAACAGTTACAGCTCCTCTGCAAACCACATACCCACTTATTTTTCAAGATGTCTTCAAAAACTAATGGCACGGGCAATTGCATAATACATAACAAATAATAATAATAATAATAACAACAAATAATAAAAAAAAACAAATCAAAAAGAACATCCCTCAAACCACTGCACAAACACTTTTACCACTATCACTGTCTCACACATCCCATCTCTGCTAAGATACCTGTTGAAGCAGCTCTTTTGCTGCTGGCTGCTTTACCCCATCCACCTACACAAGACCCTAGCCAAGGGTTCATCCCTCCTCTGCACTCCTCCTTTGCTTGGAGACAGGGCTGTGTGTCTGGAGAAGCTGCTACAGCAAAGGATGCACAGGGAGCACCAATGTGACCAACAAGAACTTCACATGCCTCAAATGCCCCAAACAGTCATTTGGGGAAAAAAAAAAAAAAAAAAAAAAATCACTAATCTAGTTTCTACCAGCTGAGCTGAATAACTGTGTTGTTCATTTGGCACTCACTTTAAGGATAGTTAAAAATCAAGTGACGCCTAATCATCTTGCAAAGACACCCTGCCTTACTATTCTGTCAGCTGATTAAGGGAGTTCTGTACTATATTCTCAAGACTTCAAAAAGCAAAGCAAAACACAACATATGAAAAGCAGCTCCAATCCTAAAATCTCTTTGTAATAATAATAAAAAAATCCACTAGAGGGAACTAACAATTACTGAGAATTTTAAGAACATAACATTGACTAACTTCACAAGATTTTGAAATGCAAAGCCATCTGTCCACTGTTCAGTAAATGAAGCACCATGACGAACTGTTGTAAAATGCCCCAGGCGTAATCTGTCTTGCATACTCTTCTCTCTGCTTGCCAGCTTTTCTTGTGTGCTCTAAGAAAACCAAAAATATTCACATTAGTAATACTAAAGTGTTCAGAAAGTCAGTAAAATACTCAGGCTTCTTCCTACAATAACTTTGTACAGGAATTAATGGTAAAAGGCGAGTTGATGAAAACTCCTTTTTATTACTTTTATTCTGATTTCTGCATAAAACTCAAACATCTGCAGTTGTCAAAGTTTATATTGACGATTATGATGACTCATGCACTAGAATATCTGAGAACGACTCAGATCCCGTATATAACACTAACTAGACATCACAGTTAATAAAAACATCTTAAACATAACAAATCTGGCAGGGCATCAACATCATACAAAAATATAAATAACATTATGTCTATTAGACAAGAGGCATATAGTTCTAAATGAGCCTGCCTAGCTATCTAGCTAGGAGCATATCTAGCCTATGTCGCCTGGAAACTCACTTGTCCCAAACTAAATTACTGTTCCTGCCAAGCTGACTGGGTTCAGGAACCTCTACAAGGGCAGGCACCATGTACTTGCTTGCAGCAATGCAAGTGCCTGCTCATCTCACTGAGAGTACCAACACCTGTGGGACACGAGGAACGGCAGAGCCCACTGGCACACTTCAGCACTGCTGGTGGACACAGGCCTCATAAAATGCTTTCTTAGAACTGTAACTGCAAATGTGAGGGAGAAGCTGACGGAATTGGAGATCTTCAGTACAGATATCTGTACTGAATGAGACCTGCAGGGCAATTGAGGAAGAAATGCCTGTGGATATTACCCAGCCAAAGGCCGCCTACCCAGCTTCATGCTGAACAAACCGGATGCATCTTTTCTCAGTATTCCCATCACGTTGTAAATTACAAGGAATGCAGTTAACTTATTTATGACAAAAAAGTGAGGAAATTCTCCCTAATCCTCTTACAAATCAGTTCAAGACCCTCTATGTGACAGCAGCATATAGCAGCTAGTACTGGGAAACTAATTTGGTTGTTCACTTTACTTATTTGTAGTGTAATTTATAGTAAAGTGTTTTCCTATTCACTTAAAAAATTATTTGAAAGAAGAGCAGGGGAGCAACAAGACATCCTTGTCTTTTAAGAAAGTGCTGCTTGTTTAAATATAACTGACATTAAATTTGAAATTGTCACCTCTTTGAAAGGAACATGAAAGCAAAATACCCAATTCATGCCCCTACCTCCTTTAACTCTATGTTAACATAGCTTTCCCCCCCCCACTTTATATCATTTTTATACCCAAAATTATCCCTAATCACTCAGATGTTTCATCAAAAGCTTTTTTTTTGTGCCACAAGGGATTATCTTGATTTTTTTCATCTAATTGTCATCAAATTTTTAAAGTTTATTGAGAAGACTAGTCACACTCTAAACTCCTATCTCTTATGCACTGCTATATCCAAATTAGCCATCATTGGGGAAAAAAAAACACACACAAATAAAAACCTTGCATTCAAAGAAGGCATATTTTCCATATTCTGAATTAAAAATTTTGCTTTGCCTACTCCAGCTTAGAAAAACAACACAAAACAAAAAGACAAACAAAAAAATCCCACATTCCTTCCAGACAGAGATCACAGAAGAAGTTTCAGTCTCAAAGATGAATTTGAAACTTTTCTTTTAGCCACAAACACTTTAAAAACAACAAACTTACCTTTTCAATCAGAAGCTTCTTGCTCATTGAAATACATTTGTTTAATCTTTCTTTATACTTTTCAAGTAGCTTTTGTTGTTCATCTATTTGTCTTCTAAGATCACAGTTAGCCTTATTAATACAAAAAAGAAATGCTTACTTAACAAATTAGTGGTTCACTATTTTTACCAGCAATCATAGAATACAAAGATGTCTAATTTCAACATGTGGCTTCTTTTATATGACTAAAAGTAGTAACATGTATATATAGCAATTATATAGGTATATGTGTACTTGATTGCCTATATATCCATACACACAGAAATAAGCACAACTATTGATTACAGACAAAAAAAAAAAAAAAATCTCGTTTCAGACATCTAACTCAACCTGTAAAAGGATGCCTTTAAACCTTTTTCAAAATTAAATGAATGAACTTGAATGAAACTACATTTGTGACCATCATGTCCTTTACACTGAGCTGTATTTCATATCACAAGGCACTCAGCCTAAAACACAGAAGCACTGGATTAGTAACTGAGTCTTTCAGTGTTAAACTAACTGAATTTAAGTTTTATCTCCAGATCCGACACTTCTTATGGCTTAAGCCATGTAAAATTTGATCTTTTTAAAATAAAAATTCACTAAGATGAACGTTTAAATTATTTGAGTAGAGTAACAAATTCTCTATGTTTCATTTAAATTTGTCTTACTATATTAAAAAACAGTTGTATTGTCTTGGTTAAAATAAATCAAATTAAAAAAATAGCTTTGTGTATTCCATATTGTTGAACATATGCTAAAACAGACATTCTAGAAGCCTATGATATGGCTGCATGGTTAAATATGCATGTGTCCATATAAAAAGGCTAAATTAAACAACCTTTGTAACTTGTGTTTTTGTTTCATTAGTATGTGGCTTATATTTTTTGTATTTCTATATGGCACATTTCTAATCATACCTTCAGGAGCACGGTCACCACAAAAATAAAGCTCCTTTATCTGAAGACTCCTTTATCTTTGGATAACATATAACATAGGTTTCTGATTAAAAGTAACTGTTTACTGCTCAAGACAATTTCTGTCACAATCACTTCCATTCTGAGACTGCCAACAGTTGCTGCACTGATGACTGCTATTTACAATTAAAACAAAAAATCTATTATGTGAAATTATAGTAAGAACTGTGGGAATTAATCTACTGCCTGCAAAACAGTATCAACTTTCTTTGTACACTCAGGAAGTCTATAAACATATTTAATCATTAATAAGTCACAATACAGAAACAGAAAAATAAGTCTTTTATATTTAATTTTGTAGACTTCTCAGTTTCTCAGGAAAAAAGTAACTACAAAAATTACAAAACTTTTCCAACTTTTCATGTGGTAGTTTTGAGATAATTTTCTAAAACAATGATCACTCATTTAAAAAAAATCTGCAGCAGATTCACTGTCTGGTATTCTGAAATAACATTTATCCCATGTTTAACACTTACCCTGAGTAAGTCATCTATGCGACCTTCTTTCTTTTCCAAGTCTTGGTTTTTATTACTTTCTAGTGCAGCTAGTTTCAGCATTGTGAGATCAGTCTAAAAAGAATATTTTAAAATATTGAATCGTATTCTTCAACAATTACAGCACTTTTTTTCCTCACTTTTTTTTTTTTACATAGAGAAACAAACTATTTTAAAACATTTAAAAAGACCAACATATCTCATTTTTATGAATTTTAAAAGTGACAGAGAAGTTCTGATTCAAAACAGTTTTCTCTCTTCCAAGAGACTGGGTACAGTTGGGATGAACAACTAACAGTTTAAAAGATTTCGTCACTAATTCAGAATTAATTCTTTGCAAATAAGTATATACAGCAGGGCAAGAATGTAAATGTCAGCTAATTAGTTATGTCCTCTGCATCTGTTTAACAGATAAGTAGCCTTGCTCTAACTCATTGGGAAAGACGGAAGAACAGATCACATAAAAAATGGTAGAGAGGATACAACAATTGCTTTTGGCTTTCAAAAGCCATGACAGACCTAACTATATCAGATTTTAATTGCATCTAATTTTTCTTCTTCAAGGTTATATTTAAACTGTAAGCTGACAACGCTGGCTGTTACCTCAAGTACTGCCTTAAAGAACAGCCTCCTCTCCTAGGATCACACGACAGCTAAAACCTTGAGCAGCAGCATACTGCATCCATCAGGAGCTAACTGCTCGTGAGACATAACACTGGAAGCAGAGCAAGTGCAGAATACAAAACTAATCAGAAGGATTTGAATTATAAGCCGCTGAACTTCAAAATGTTTTGGCAAAATGTAAAAAGGAAAGCTTTCAGAAGCCTTTAGGAGTTCCGATATAGCTGAAAGACAAACATATATATCTACTGTTTTTTTATAGATGTTTGAAATTATATGGTATAACTCTACACAAAAGTACTTACCTGAGTAATTTTAAAAGATAACTGCTTTGGTTGTGTGATAGGGTGGTCCCCAAAAGCTAACGAAGTAGGAGAAGGACTATTCTGTCGAACCTTGAAAGCACAAAACCAAAGGATTTTAGATACAACTATTAATACTTACCTGTGAGCGTAACTTTGTTTACAAGTCTTGGCTAAAAAATAATACAGCATGGAGAAAGATCATGTCTCTATTACAGAAGATAATAAAAGGCTCAATTTTGAACACCGCATCAAGAACTATCACTATGCTGTTAAATATCACTTCTATTCTAGAAATGATGCAGTATAATTTGAGAAACTAGGGCTGTCATTATTAAGAAACAGACTGAATGATTTAAGACTACGTAAGACTGACATAAAGCAATTCCAGCCTTATACAGACTTATTTTTCTAAGCCTAAGCTTTCACAACTCAAAAATAAACTAAGTTGAATTATTTTTGATGAGATTCCTGATAGGAGAACCAGAAAGGGGACATTAATGCACATTAAAAGACAAATCACAAAACACATGTAATAAAGTTGAAGTTTACTGGCAGGGGAAACAAATTCTTTCAAAATGATTGACAAACACTGTCCTGTCATATCAAATCATGCCTGAAAAGGCCTAACACTGAAATTGTGATTGTAGGGAGGAAAAATATAAATTAAGGCTAATGAAGAAAATTTTAATAGAAAACAGACAAGTTAGGCCTGAATTACTAAAATTTCTAGTTTATAAATATCTTAGCTTGTTATGTCCTGAGCTACAGGTCCACTTTCCTCATAAGCAACAAGAATAGGAGCAAAATGTCACTTTTTTGTGCAAGATATGTGAATAGGTACCATTACAGCCTTTTAATAGTTATACAACACTTTACATTCACACTAACTTTCAGCTTTCTTTTGTACTTAAAAATTACATTTTAGACAAAAAGTCCTAGGAAAAAAAAAAAAACACACACACATAAAAATGCATCTAGAAAATTTGTCTAAATTGATCCTGTTTGCTGTTAAAAAAAAAAAAAAAATTCTTCCTGGAATTCCTTCCTGTGAAAATCTTTCCCTGTAAACAGATGGTTTTCAATTCATGCCACTTGGATGTCCTAGACATCCGCAGCCATTCAGAAGTTCAACAACTTACAGAAGAAGGGGCGGAATGTGAATTCTGAGGAGATCGGATTGCAGGAGGGACGCCCCGCACCGGGCTTGAGCCGTTCCCACCTTGGTACTGAAAGGCAGACATGGTCCTCAAATTAGTCAACCTTCTCATCAAAACACATTATACATTTGCTGAATGGTACAGCCCACCTATACATAACTTTATAGTTTACATTGTATTGTATTCAATTATAGATGTTGGCTATTTGAAGAAAAGGGGAAAGAACACATTCTTTGTATTTTAGCACAGGCTGTACACCAAGAGATGACCATATTTTTATTTTAGGATTTAACGGTGGTAAATGTTTATTAAAAAAAACAAATGAACAAATGAAAACCACATAGCACTCTCTCATAACTTGGGCATTATGAGTAAAATTTTGTAACATTCCCGCCCCCTGAAATTGCTAGTCCATTGTACACTATTTTCATATGTACCTTGAACTAGGGCAGGCTACCAAGTTCAAAAAAAAGTCTGTACCACCACTGTAATTTGGTATCCCTAAGTTGACAAGTACCTTCTACAATTGCTTTTGGAATTAAGTAGTAGTAAGTTTGTAAATAATAAAAATATTTACCTCAAAATAGTCACTAATCTTGTGACCACGTCCCCCAATATTCTTTCCTGAAACAAATATGTTCATACATTAAAACTGATAAAAAAAATTGTTTATAGACTTTTACCCTTACAGTAATTATCACTTATTTATTGATTTTTGCTGATGTGCTAATATGGGATCTCAATATATAGATAATTAGGGGATCTTATCACAGCAAAGAGGATTGCTTACACCACATGTTGAGGAACCAAAGACTTCAACTCCAAAACCCCACAGATTTTGTGTTGGTTTGACAACAAGTCTATACATCTTCTCTGTCCTCATCAGACAGATCAAACACCCAGCAGAAAGTCTCTCCTCCATCTCTAGCACTGTTACAACATTATAAAAGAGTTTATTGGATAAAATAATTCCGTTTTTGTGTATATATCACAGCTACTGCTCCCCAGACCCGCTCCCCCACTTTTTTCTCCACTTTCTGTTGCGCAGATGATTTCAATCTTCTTCATGCTTAACTCTCACACATATATCACTTATCAAATGCTTTTATTTCATCTGGAAAAAACAGGTAGAATCTACTTCTTTTTGGACTATAGCATCTATTCTGTGTTATGCTACATAATTCTGTTGTAAGGGAATACGTCATGTTAGCTGAGCATAGTCAATACATTTACACTGATTTTATCCTCCTTTCCAACTAAAGCTATTTTCAAAACAATACTTTTCTTCAAAATTTATTGATTGCTTTACATATTATGGAAATCAAAATCCTAGGTATGCAGCATACAAGAGTTCAATCTCTTGACTTCCCTTTTCTGCTGCAATAGCTGCACTTGCTGTGTTTATACCATACCGCACCACTTCAATACGTTGCAGTGTCCTATGCCAGTTCTGTAAGTTTACTGCTGTGCAAAATATTTGGTTGCACTGCTGCTGACAGCAAAACAGTAAGCAGAAGATATCAGAATCATGTTATATATGTCAATAAATCCAAAATTTTTCTATCATCTCTGATTTCAATTCCCACTGATAGCAAGAGAATGAGGCACTAGAACAATCGAAGATATTTTTTACCCAATTTTTTTGAAATAACCAAGTCACTGTGAAATCACTGTTTCCAAGAAATTAATTTTAGTCAGAATAAATAATTCTTCAACTAATAACATGTTGTATCATCAAGCTTTCTGGATACGCAGCCTACAGATACATAACTGAAGTGATATTTCCTAGCTCAGTTAGGAAACAAAAATGTTATCAAAACTATTTTCCTCTTTTGATGAGCATCTATCTAGAGATTTAATTTCCACCATTTCTCCCAAAGAAGATTAGAGAGAGGAATGACAAAAATTGCATTTTGTAAATACTGAATTGGAATTAACTATCTCATCCTGATTCCCCCTGTCCTTCTAGTTCTCTACCCTGTAAAACAGTCTATAGAGAAGAAGAAAATTCAGTTATTTTTAAATGTACATGAAGAACAAGCAATTACACACAACAATCAGTAATCCTCTTTTCCCCTTGCTTCCTGAAAAGAAACACAGCGCACAGAGGTACTTTGGATGAGAAAAGCTGCTGTATTTCTTAAGAGGTACACAGAATGTTATCACATCTGCAAGCTATACATGCAGTAGCACACAATTCTTATAGGCAATTACCAGGCAAACTCAGCTTTTGCTGATGATGGTCTCTTCCAGTGACTGGTAAGGTTAAGGGGAAAAGATATTTGGCTTATCAACAAAAAAACACAACTTGTCTTATTATTCAGAAACAGATCTCTTAAGACTAAGTCAAAATTTTGTGTACATATTATTTGATTAAATGCATGCAGTAGCTATTTAATTTAGGTATATTATAGTTTACCTTGACTGCTTTCACTCTGGGTATCTGCTTTTCTTTTTCGCCCTCTGGAAGGTTCTGACTGTTTCTTCTCTGGAGTCTACAAAAAGAAAAAAAAAAAAAGATCCAACAACACCTCTATTTATTTATATCTTTGTTTTATTATTGTGAAATAAGCTGAACTCCTCATTCATATAACATGATTTCATAATTTAGCAGAGATGTCATTTCAGATCTTAGCTGGATTAGATAATATGAACCTTGGTCAATCAGATACACATAAACTAAATAATATCCTAAGGAAAGTGAAAGATAGCCCTTAAATAATCTCCCCGGGGTGATTCTGCATATTAATTACAAAGCCATTATAACTTTTCAGCCATTCTAGATTTCATATACACATTTTTTTTAAATTCCTGCAACATTTTACCAAGATCTTGTGCTCTATATTACATTTAGTGAAATAAACGAGTGATTCCTGATGGTGTTTTCTATACATTGCCACAGTATATAAACACTGAATTCCGGTGTTCCAATAGGAAGCCAACAGTGTTACTAATTTTTTTTAGCTGTAGAAGTCATCCCTGAACTAATGTTACCTGTAGACTATTGATTTTTTACAATCTGCTTCTTAAATAACAACAACAAACCTGCCTAAAATTTGATACCTAACCATTTGGATCTACCCACCCGAACCCCTCAACCCCTGCCTCCCTCTGTTATATTTGTATCTCAAAAAGATACAGGCAACTTGTTAAACTTCTCTAACGGTGGTCAGCTGTAGTTAGGAGTTAGTACTTAACTGTAGTTAAAACTTGTCAGTTAACCACCTATTTCACTAAGTATAGAGTTGCCTAGAAACTATAATCAAGAACATGCTACACAAAACAAGCAAAGGACAAGAAAGGTCTTACTTCCTTATTTATACGATTTTTAATACGATTTTAATCTGTCAATAGTTATATAAATACACCTTTAGAGGTTTTACAATTTTAAATGTTGTATTAGACAGCAAATGGAGTATAAATTGCATATACATATTAAATTTAATTTTAAATTTGATTATAGATGCTTCCAAACAAACAAGAAAAAATGTATCTTTTACAATGCTATCACACATCAGCCAATAGCACCATGCTGAAAATGAAACTCTATAATTTTAAAAGCAGAAAGCATAGCCTACAAATATTATTTTAATCATCTGCAATTACTGTGTAAGGATAAATACCTAACATTAAACTATCTTTCCGCAAAACTAAATTGAAAATATTTCATGCATTTTCATCTTCCAGCTTCTAAAGCTGTAGTTATCATTTCAATATAGACTAAGGCAGTAAAAGCTTTTATTTACAAACTAATTAAGGTCTAAACATTTAAGATTTCCCAAGAAAAAAAGTATATTCCAGAGTGACTAGTTTTCTATTTTAAAAGCAGACTTTTAAAGAGAGTTGTGTTTTTTAAACCGGAACTCAAATAGTTTTTAAACAAGTACCTATTTCCTTAAGCTCTTCTCATTTCTTTTACTGTCTAATTTAACTTTCCAAAACAAGAAGTATTAGCACACTAATGAGGTTTCTACACGTATCTAACGATCACTGGCACTTTTCTAAGTACAGCATTCATATGGCAACGCACAGTGCACATCCATCGCTATTAAATGGCCTCCAAAGTCCTTCCCAATTAATGCAGTCCCCGAACACATCCGTCCCCTCTCCTAAAGACAGATCCAGGCTGCTGCCAGAGACTCATTTCAGAAGATCTACATACAGCCAACACTTAGATTAAAATTCTACTATACAAAGAAAACAAAATGCTTTTGAAGTTATCCAAACTTTTCAAAGCCCTTCTACAGTTATCCACAGCTCAGCATGTTAGCAGAGCCTTATACTCTGGATTAGCCTCATATAGCTAATGCAGTTCCCCTGGGCCTTTCTTTTCATATTTATAGTTTTTAACATTGGCTAGTAACATTCTCTTTTATAAAACAATCATTTGCAAGTGTCAACTCTCAGCTATTTCACCTTTTTCAAAAATATTTAATTACTATATATATATACACATATATATACACATATATATATATATATGATGTATAGTTAAATATTTATTCATGTTATTATGGTAGTGTAAGAGCATGATTTGGCAAGTGATTTTTACAGGAAAAGGCTTATGTGTGATCGAAATCACAGTTTTTATTCTTTTACTCTCACAACATTTGAATCTCCAGAATCCTTAGTGTTTATGATTTTTTTCCAATCATTAAAATTTTTCATATGCCTACTGAATGCCCTTCCCCTACCAAAGCTTCACAGCTAGTGCAAACCCAAAGGCATCAGCGCCATTTTCCTCAGCAACACATGCTAAACTCCAATTAGATTAAACCTTCAGTTACTTTTGAGATTCCGTTTATAAAGAAGAGTCTGTATTCCTGGCAACAGCAGTGACAAAACGGCTGCAAACAAGCAGAACACAACATTTAACTAACTAATCAAACTGGACTATTTGAGCCAAACTCTAGGCTTTCCTACTTTGAGGGATTCTTCAGCTATGGAGAACAGAATATAGCTATAATGAAAGTGATATGTTTGTAACCGAAAAAAGAATGAAATAAAGGCCTGGATGTTAAGATCAAAAATCCAATAAACATTTATTCCTCATGATGCTGAACTGAGCCCATGGTAAATCCTGATTTCAAGCTATTCTGTAGATCAAAGTTTGTTTTTTAAAGTCTCCTAGTTAAAACCGTGATTTGAATAGGATGGACCTCTTAATAAGCCACTAGGCAGGAGAAAACACTATAATTCTAATTGTAACTCCAATCCAATGAGCAGAAAATCAGAGATGAAAAATTATATGCCAGAGAAACAAAAAGGGGTGCACACAGGAGAAGCCTCTCTTGTTTTGAAAAGGAAGTGTCAAAGACTTTTTTTTTAATGTTTCCTTAATGATTAAAGTACAGAATGACATGAAGGCACCATTGCAATTTGATGAGAAACTGACATTCTCGCTACATAAATTCATTTCAATCTGACTGAGATTTGCATTTCTACTACTTTCTTCTCCCCAAATCTATTGTAAAACAGTTATTCCTCAACACCAAATGATAGCACTCCTTCGTATATGAGTAAGTCTTTGTATTCCTACCCTACTTTCCACACAAGGAATTCTCTATTATTACCAGACCTTCACTGTCACATCATTAAAAAGCCTTGTTTGTAATATTTAATATTAAAGTGTACTCTTTATAGGATTGTAGAATATAAGAAATTGGGTGTCATTTTAAGAACAAAAGTCTAAAAGATTAAAATATTTGGTAATACAATTATGATTTCATTTAAGTGAATACAGCTCACAATTTTTGAGAATAGATGAGAAAAGCAAATTTCCTTATTCCATGTTGTCAAGAGTCTCAGAAAACACAGAAGGAACTTGGAGCAGTGAATTGCTCTGTCCAGGAAGAAATGTCTTTTTAGGATCACCTACTCATTTCTTTAACCATTAGTAGTTCCTTGAGCAATATTATTTAGTAAGCTTTGTTTAGGGAATTTTTATACAATAATTAAATTATTGAAAATGGAAATTTTATATTTGAAAAACAGAAGTGTAACCATATAGATCATGTCCTTGTATTTCATAATAAATGACCTTCAAAGCCCACCTACAGTCAGGGAAGCTATTTAAAACAGCTTTCCAATGAACCAATATACTTCTTGTGCATCACTCCATCATTTGTTTCCCTCACCTCCTTATTACTTTTTATTCATTACAGCTACAGGAACATAGACTGAATTCCTTAACTTGCGAGTAAATCAACAGAGCTTTTAATTAAGTTCCAATTCCGCATTACAACTGGACCTTAAATCAAGGCAACACTACTCAATTACAGACACATCGCAAAGATTCTGCAGCCACAGCACACATGCCGGAGAGGCAGGTGGTTGGGCACATCTTCACCTGCACACACTACTATGAAGGAAAAGAAAAATCTCTACTTGCAGGCTGAACAAATGTTATCTCAAGGGACAGATGCTTAGGATTTATCCTAGTTTATCCTTTTTTCCCCCCCTACTATCACTAAAAACAAAACAAACAAGCAAACAAAAAACCCCCAAACAACGACAAAAAACACTTTTCAAACCGTCTCTGGATTGGATTATCACATGAGCAGAACGGGTTTTTCCTCACCATAAGTCTATAAAGAAGGATGCATAATAGCCCACAGTGACACACTAACTCTTATTTAACCTTGCCCGCAGAACACATTTTAGACAATTGAGAACTTTGAATTAAATTGATTTCCTTTGTACACTGAGCAGGAAAATGGTACCAGTGTTATAAGAAGCCATGAAGAAAACTGATGGCAGTCACACTTAAGATAAGACACTCAAAATCCAGAGATTCTACATTTAATTGAAAGGAAAACCCGCTCGGGAAAGGCGAGGGAAGAAGAAAAAGGAAAAAAAAAGGAGGAAAAAAAAAGAAGAAAAAAAAAAAAGAAAAAAAAGAAAAAAAAAGAAGAAAAAAAAAAAAGAAAAAAAAGAAAAAAAAAGAAGAAAAAAAAAAAAGAAAAAAAAGAAAAAAAAAGAAGAAAAAAAAAAAAGAAAAAAAAGAAAAAAAAAGAAGAAAAAAAAAAAAGAAAAAAAAGAAAAAAAAAGAAGAAAAAAAAAAAAGAAAAAAAAGAAAAAAAAAGAAGAAAAAAAAAAAAGAAAAAAAAGAAAAAAAAAGAAGAAAAAAAAAAAAGAAAAAAAAGAAAAAAAAAGAAGAAAAAAAAAAAAGAAAAAAAAGAAAAAAAAAGAAGAAAAAAAAAAAAGAAAAAAAAGAAAAAAAAAGAAGAAAAAAAAAAAAGAAAAAAAAGAAAAAAAAAGAAGAAAAAAAAAAAAGAAAAAAAAGAAAAAAAAAGAAGAAAAAAAAAAAAGAAAAAAAAGAAAAAAAAAGAAGAAAAAAAAAAAAGAAAAAAAAGAAAAAAAAAGAAGAAAAAAAAAAAAGAAAAAAAAGAAAAAAAAAGAAGAAAAAAAAGAAAGAAAAAAAAAAGAGAAAAAAAAAAGGAGGAAAAAGGAAAGAAAACCACACACAGATACCCCAGTCTTTTAAACATGAAAACATGAAATCAAACACATAGAACTATACTTTTAAGATAACAGACATGGGAAGCAAGTAATTCCACTTGCTGGCAAACACACTAAAATAACACCAGATAATTTTATGTTTACAACCATACACTAAGTACAAAAATTTTAACATGTGAAAATAATGTTAAAAATCACATTCCAGCAGACTATTCTTACAGCATAAAACACTTCAAACGCAGGTCTAGCTTGCACTAGAAACATATTCTTGCCTGGATGATTATAACTAAGTTGATACAACTTGGGACGTACACAGACAAAACTGCTGGAGTTTTACCCTTCTTCAAACGCACGAGATCTTACCTAAAAGTCACATTAATGCAGCTACATCAATGTTGCAGGTAATACAAAACTCCTCTAGTCTAGAGATGCCTGCACTCACACAGAGACCTACTAAGGGTAGGAACCCTTTTCTGATTATAAAGTGGTATTAGACAAGAAAATAAACAGTAAGAATCACAACCTTTAGAACTGTAGATGGTAGTTATTGTAGTACTTCTGGGAAGTAAACCAGGAATAAAATCATATTTTTAAAGAAAATATACGAAATATATTGATATATATGAATATATGAAATCAGTTTTTAGATTTTTTACACATGAAATTAAATACTAATCTATCTGTTCTTATGAGAGCTTTAAATTAAAAGAAAAAAAGCCTAGCAAACTATTCATGCATTTTTAACTTTGAAAGCTATATTGTTACAGCAAAACTGTATATACAATAAGGATTTATCAGACCTGCTAAATAAAAACTCATCTCAAGACAAAAAAAAAACAAAAAACATTTATGAAGTCACATCTCCACCTTCAAGAAATGGTATCTTTTAGTATCACATGTATTTTCTAGTCTTGCTTTATGGAAAGGAAATTTCATATTCTATTCTATATGAAATAAAACAAAGTTGACTACTAAAATTATGACATATTTGTATGAGGTAAAATGACTTTGCCCAGCATACATACCTCTGATTCTTTATCACTTAAAGATCCCAAGCTTCCAAAACTGTGATTTGAACTTTCATTATTTGTTGAAGCCTAGACAAATAAAATACTAAATATTATATACAGATTTATAAAACTGCTAAGTCATTGTTATCAGTCACAATGATAGCAAGTAACAAGAATCAAATGTCATACTTTATGAAAAAAATCGACCAACCATAGAGACTTGCCAGTTTGTGAAGGGGTATGGAGTTTAATGGGTATGGATATGGCACAGGAAAACTTATTTTAACTGCTTTTATGCTACACACAAGTTCTAAGACTTGATGAGGAATCACATACAGGATGCTAATGAGACATCTTAGGGAGAGAGGGAGGAAAAAAAACCATATACAGTGTTCAAGAAGCTGCATAACTGATTAAAAATAAGGAACACAAATTTTGGACAATACTAAGTTTTCATTTTGATGAAAAATTGTAAAAGCAACAGTAAAACCCTACAACATCCAAAAAGGTTTCATTCTTACTTGGAAGTAGCAAAATATCCAACACCATTCCATTAAAGAATGGGCTTACACAGATAAGATTGCTGAAAGACTTGGAGACTACTAGCAAATTTCATTTTTAAAAGAAATGAGTTCTTAACTTTCCCCAAGACAAACACTTGGTTGTTGCAGAGACTTTTTTTCTCCATTCAACTGCAGAAAAATCACATACTGACAATATTATTCTACATTCTTAGAAAAGAAACCACTTCCCCCAAAGATTAGTCTACTTAGAAAAAGAACTAGAAAAGCCTGTGAAATAGTCTCAAGTTACAATACTTATTTACAAAATTTCTAAGGCAGAATGGCAACACGGGCATTTTATTGAAAGTCTCTTGTATGCTCAGATAGTAAACCTCCTCAAACAATTTGGCTTCTTTTTAATAAAAGAAAAATAATAAATAAAAGAAAAAAAATCTTACATTGCTAAATAATTATCTTCTTCCATATAGGAAAGCACAAAAATATTTCAAAGTAAATCCATAATTATTTCCAAGGTAAACGCCCAGCATTAAATTCCAATGTTACATCAGTTATCAGGGTGATACTGACCTGTGATATCTTCTGCATAGCCAGAACATCTCTGATTTAGAATTTCTATAGAAATTTAACTATGCACACAGAATTTCTAGCTTTTTTATCCCCTACTAATGAGTTACAGATATACCTATACCTAGCTATTTTATAATGGTAATATCGATATTTTGACCAGAATAATGATTTTGACCAGTATCTGATCACAGGAGTTAGCTAAGACAACAATTTAGTAACCTATATTCACATTTCGACCATTGCTTACTGAAAAAAATAATAAATAATATGCTGGGCATTTTTTTTTTCAGTAGTTCCAGAGCTCTTGAATAAAAAGCAGATGAGGTAGCCTTTCACAAGTAATAATCCCAATAATTAAGAGACTTTATTAAAGAATGTTTTAGAAAATAGCCAGTATGTATGGGTACCACTTCTGTATTGTTTTGCTGGGTTCAGAAAGTAAGAATTTGGCATGTGTGGATTTTGGCCTTCAAGCAAAACCAGACCAATGGAGATCATATTTATATATCTCCCTTTCCCAAACACCTCTGCAGAAAAGGCTTATTGCTTTTATACAAAACAAAAAAAAAAAAAACAAACAAAAAAAACCCCACATAATTCTGTCTCAATGTCTCTCGCCAAAACTAGAGAAAATAATAATAAAAAAAGACCATTCTAAACACAGCACATTAGCTATCCCATTTATCCCAATATCTAGACATTGGAATTCTCCATCCACTCCCACCTCCAAAAAAAAAAAAAAAAAAAAAAAAAAAAAAAAAAAAAAAAAAAAAAAAAAAAAAAAAAAAAAAAGGAAAAAGGAAAAAAAAAAACAAAACACTGTTGTACTATATCCTGAGGATCATTTGTGGAATATTTCTGCTTAAAAATAAGGAAAAGAACAAAACAGTGCAATACATGAGGGTCCATAAGATGGCAGCGGAATCTTTTGCAAGCAATTATCAAAGTATTTGGCAGTATTAGAAACCTTTACACAGCTACCCATTTGGAAAACAACTGGATGAGACACAATTATCTATTCAAACACATCTTGGAATGTGTCAGGGACATTCCAAGAATTTTATGTTTTGCAAAGTGTACTGACTTTAATTCATTTTTTTTCCCTGACTTATTTGGACAGACAAAGTAAGAATGTGAAAATGGAACCTAATTTGGATAAAAGTGAAATCAGCTGAAGAATAGACAATAAAAAAGGCTTGAACAGATTCATGAAATGGTTAAACAGAGACTCACAGGAAATCAAAGCTTAAAGTAAAAGAGCCCCATGCTCTTTTACTTGCATCTACTTTAGAAATAAAAATGTAGTAAGCACACAGAAGTAAGACACAGAAGTCTTTCCTGCAGAGGAAAGACTGGCAAAACAGGCAGAGACCAACACAGTAGCTTCAGAAACAACAGCACTAGGGAACTCAAAGAAAAAATATGGGTCAGAAGCTATGTCTCAATCTAATCACAAGATACTGGCAAAGTATACATTCTTTGAAGTCATACATTGAAGACAATTAAACGAAAAGAGAAAAGAATTCTTTTCTCTTGTCATCTTTTAAAAATGTCATCTCTTGAAAAACTTTTTGCCAGAGACCTTCATGTTACACATAAAAACAAATGAAGAAGCTACGATGCAAGATCGCTATTGCACCAATTTCACTCTACTACAGTCCACTAATAGGAAATTACTCAGTGATCAATACATCGCAGGTTTACAGAAATTTCATCAAGATCTGATTTGATGCAATATTTTGTTCTGCCATCTAGACTGTTAATGAAAATGTTGAATAAAAAGAGGAAACTACTAACAAAGTTTTCATTAAATCATAAAAAAATATGAGGATGCTGTAAGCAATTTAAAAGCAGATTCCAAAGTAACTCTGGTAGTCAGGAAAAATGCTCCAAAATGTTGCAAATGTTTTTAACTTAGCGTTATTAAACACATAATATGAAATAGAAACGCACGCATACAAAATGGAATAGCTCCGGCTAGACAACACTACCACAGAAAACAGTGTTAGAAATTGAATCAAATAATTTGAATGGGATTTGTAATAAAAACAAATCTGTTTTGTAGATCTATTAACTGAGGGGCAATATACAACATATGGAGATAATTAAGGGATGCTATTCTATGTTCTTAAGGTTTTTCCTTAAGTGCTGCATCCTGGTTTCAACACTGATGAACATGCTGCAGAGTCTATAATGAGAGCAAGTAAAATTGATATCCAAGTCTGGAAAGTTGAAAGAACTGTGTTTTGTTAATCTAGATGTATTAGTCTTCCAACAAATTAATCATAAAAACAGAGGTCACCCAAACTACCTGGGTCTATTTCAAGTGGAACAATAAGGAGTTGGTTATTTGCAGAAGCAACACCTCCACTTAAATATAGGGAAAAAGATTCCACCTCTGATACAATAAAACCACAAGAGAACATGTGTAAGCTCATTCTTCATTTTTCATTTGTTTTGTTTTCTTTTTTCCCCCCCATTAAAGAGCAAGTCAATGCCCACATGCCATCAATCAGTTCAGCATAAACAATCCTATTATGAGCAAAATAACAGACTAAAGATTTTTCCTGACAATCCCTTCTAGCCCAATATCTTTACAAATAATTAATATGGGTAATATACATGTGAAATGCAATAAGAGATATTAATATTTCAAAGCAGATGACCCCTCTTAGAACTTACTTTAGCTCCAACACTGCAACTTCCAGTACTCCCAGTGCTGCCACTTACTACTCCAGTAAATCTGGCCTCTAACAATTCTTGTCTTCTTGGATCCAGGCTATGAAGCTCATCCATTGCTCCTTAAAAAAAAAAAAAAAAAAAAAAAAAAGGGCGGTCAGGGAGGAAGGCATTAAATTCCCTACAAAGTTTCTTTGCAGTGGAGTATTTTATAAACAATCAAACCAGTCACTGGTCTAAGTAAAACAAGAATTTACGCTCGACTCAATTACATTTCATCACAGTCAATAATGAGTGGATTCAATGAAGTCCAGAAATTTCTGGAAAAGTCACGAGTCTCAGAAGAGTCTTCTTAATTTTGGTGAAAATTATAGGCTGCTAAAGGAGTTTAAGAGACCTGAAACCTCTAGTGTGTGATATCAATGAGATACTTGTTCACATATCAAAAATGGGCTGACAGAAGCAAAATACTTCTTCAGCATGAAACTTCCTATTTAAGTAATCTCCTTGCTCTCAATATTATTTACACTGTTTAACCCGTCAATGTATTGACCCGAGACAAACAAATAGAATCGTAGCAAAAAGTGGAAACCAGGGCCTACCTCATAGTCCCCAACCTGCTCAAAGTGGATGCTGAGTTGCTGGGAGGCTTTTGCAGGGCAGAGCAGAAAGAACTAGGCTCGCCGGCACAAGTAGGGCAAAGAGCAACAGAGATGTTGGACAGGGACAGGGCCTCCTAGAGACCCCAGCTGCCAGGGAAAGAGCAACATCCCCAGCATCAACACAGAAGGGCAGCGAGCTGAGATGGAAATGGAGCCACAACAGCAGTTTCTGACAAGCTTAAATAACCTCAGCCTACATAAGCAGGCTACAACATGATGCGCAGCTTTCTAATTTGTATTTAAATCACTTACGAGTGTTTAATCAGTCTGAATGATCTAGACAAATAGTCTTCTGTATTTACACAAGCCCTGCTTCTTTATTTTGCATTTTCTGACTACTTGAATGTTAAGTTTATCTTCAAACTGGAAACAATTCTGCTTTAAATACACTATTTAATGGCCAAGACTTTATGTAGCATTTTTAATGACAAACCCTCAAATACTACATAAAGTGATATGGTCACAATTCTTACACTAAGATACTACCTTATCAAGTTTGTGCTTTTCAATCCAAGAGGAGAAGACTACTTCAGAAAGAACAAACAGAAATATCACCTATATTTAAGTGGCATTATTAAAAAAAGTTTGGAATTCCCTTTTCACAGAAACGGGATTTTGCAAAGTTTCAGGGCTCCTAATAACTTCTGCCTAGCAGATAACTATCCCAACAGCCAGGGACTCAGCATGGCTTTTGTCCCTATTGATGTGGCACAGGGACTTCCTTACATTACTCTCAGGCATCACACAAATCTTTAGCACCCAAGAACTAGCTGACATTTCCGTACACACATTTTGGCCACTCGAGGCCCACTCAAGCACATCACAGCACAGAGTCACCACTGACTTCCCAGGCAGGGAAAGCAGCAGCGCCAGTATTTTGCCTATTCAAGGTGCTTTAACCTCTGCCTCAGCGTTTTCCCTCCTTTCCAAGGCAGAGAGCACTGGAGCTCCTCTGCTGCCAATTCCTATACCCTGATCACCTCTGATGGAAGAAACAAACTGCACCAAGGGAAAACCAGTCAGGAAGCAGATCTAAAAATCTAGGAATTCTCCCTGGTAGTTTTATTTTTTCAGATCTGCTGACAGGAAAGTAATAAAGTGCAATGACACTGCTCTGCCAGCCCCAGAGTCTCCAAGCACAAGAATACTTGCAAAAGATTCAATTATTTAACCAAGTATCTGCTCATAGCTCATTAAAGTTGACATTTTAAGAGAAAAAGTCTAGCAGAGAGTTGCCAATATGTGTCTTTACCTCCTAAAAATGAACGTTTTAAGATATGCACATGCTGCGATTTCCATCTTAAACATTGCAAAATTGGGAAGGGCTACTGAACCAAACACAAAGGTTTGAACACATTGAACTTTTTTTCTCCCCACTAAGTACGGAAACAGGTCCCAAGACTCAATTTTTATCTAGACATCTCCTAGTTATCTAGACATGTCCTACTAAGACAGACTTTTACTATCTAGCAATCCACAACAGCTTTAAGATGAAGGAAGCGCAACAGCTTGGCACTGTCACCTTCCTACGAGACAGGTGAAGTTCCCTATGGGAAAGCAAGTCTTTCTCAGAACAAACCTCAAGGTGAGGCTAGGCTCTCGGGTGCTGCACTCAAGGGCAGTGCAAACCACCGCTCGGTTAAGTGAAAGGTGCACTGGTTTGGTCTGATGTCTATAGCAGACCTATATGCCTTGAACTTCTAATGCCAAAACAAAGCGCCTCACCACACACACTTACCTAGGGAAGACAACAGCTCAACAGTAGCTCAAATGTAAATCAAATTTTCTAATGTGCTCCTGGGAGACACTCATATTATGGTGATTCACATGGTATAAGAATTATGTGCAACATATTTTATTGCAGCACTGATGTTAACATTGATTATGTTACCACCAGATACTTTCTTCGCTGACAGTATCATCCTTTAGGTCAATAAATCTAACTAATATGCAGATTAAAAAAAAAAAAAAAAAAAAAAGGCAGTCTGGAAAAAAAAGCAGCTTTTTTTTTGAAAAAAAGCTTTGCAATTAAACTCCTTTAAAGGTACCAAACCATCTCCAAAATTAATGAACACTAGCCTTAAGGGCTAGTCTATAACCATCCTAGGTATAGAAAACACTGATTATGAGCATTACAATACAACCCTTAAAGCCTTTACATAACTGTTTATTTCAATCTGTAATAACCTAAAAATACACTTATCTACGTTGATGCTCTAGTAATTTAAGTTCCTAACAATTGAATATGACAGCTCTTGTCATTCTAGAATGTACATGTAGCAGATGATAAAGTGAGATTTTTTTAAATATTAAAAGCAAATCAGATTACAGAAAAATAATAAAAATACAGACTTTAAAATCTTAAGCAGTTTCCTAAATCACCTCAAAACCCCACAAAACTACTTTGTTTGGAAAACTCACCAACATGAAGATACACCTCATCTCTGCATCTTCATGTATTGCCTCTTGAGAGCGAGCTTTGCTTTCATTAAAAAACACAAAAAATGATGCCCACAGCCACCTCCTCTCTCATCCTTCCAAAACTCTGGACTTCCCTGATGGCTGACCCATCCAGGGGAGGACTTTTTAACTCTTCCAGAATATAAGGTGGTAAGTCATTTCTGCCTCCAAGAAAACTAACAAAACAAAATACTATAAAACACCAAATCATATGGAATGAATGTCTATTTTTTTCTATTTTCTAAACTGATAAAAATGATACTTGTTTGATTTAAAATATAATGTTTGGGCGGGAGTATTAAGAACTGAATCAATACACTAAGGTTGACCTGTGCTCCTAAACCAATCCTTGAAGAACCTTTCTTATATGGCACATTTTGGAGAACCACAGAAAGCAGAAATAGAAACAGCCTTGAAAATTCCTCATGTGCTGAGCAAACAGAGATGTTCGCTGGGTGGTACCAGACCAAGCAGTAGAAATCCAAGAAGGAAGAATTCAATTCCAAGATAAGAGCACGGACACACAGCCCTTCCTTAGCCGAGGCACTGAGAAGCACCACAGCCAAGGCCACAGTTATTCAGTACCATGGCCTCAGGTGTCAAAAAGATCCCACTTTACCTGAATTAGCAGTCAAGAGGGCAGGAAGCAAGATACCATACCTATATTTAAAACAAAGACAACAAGAACCAACCCCCCAGCCTCAAACTCTACACACTTCCTACCATTAGCCAGGCAGCCAAAGCCCCAGGGTTGCAACTTTTCCTCACACCTGAGAGAGCAAGAATAAGCTGCTACTGATTGATCATGGCTTGCTTAGGCCTGGAAACTTTGAAATGGTTACGATTGCTGAATTTCCAAAGAAAAGGGGGAGAATCTTGTTCTGTGCAGGGCTGCACAGCCACTATAAACCCCAAGCAGCCGGTGACATGAACAAGTACAGATTGATGTTACAGTTCAGCTTAAAGCCTTCACAGTGGTTGAAATCAAACATATCAATGCAGTTGCAAAGGGAAAAAAAAAAAAAAATCTATTCTGATGTCCCAGAGAAACTAGCTCTTTGACAAGATCTTAAGTGGCAAAGGAATTCCTAATAAGACAGATATCTAAGAAAACACAAAATATATTCCATTAATCAAGAGTAATTTTAATTGCGCAGTGAAAACATCCTGTTCAGTCCCTGAGCTTGATACATTAAAGCCAACAACAGGAGGGGAAAAAATATATATGTAAAATCAATGCTTCTTACTCAGGTTCGCTACTTGATTTAGGCATACCTGTTTACTAACCAGCACTTGCTATTATAGCTAGATTGCTCCATTGAGCTTACACTTCTTCCCTAGTATCCTAGGGAGAACTTTTATTCCAAAAAGTAGTTCTCCTAAAAAGAGAAAAAGAGAGGCTGCTTTTAGAAGAGCAACGAGAGCCCTACATAAGGCATGACCTAAGAGGACTGCTACTTGTCTTGCACCTGAAGCTGTTTTACATCATTGTCTCTGGAAGCCCTATGGAAGAAATCCAAGAATAACAGCCTGAAAGAGAAGATCATCTTGCTTTGAAGAAAAGCAAAAGAGCCTTCCACTCCTCCAGAACCATCCCGTCTGGCTTTCAGACAGCCCAGCCTCACTAAGCTCACAAGCAGAAGCAAGTTGCCTAGGGGCACAAAGTACCAGCCTGAGCCAGACCATGCCAGGACAAGAAACGTAGCATTTGCCAACGCATCTCTAGTGCTACCACAACAGTAAAACCTGCCCAGACAGAACCACAGGCACCTTCTGCCCATCTCCTCCTCCCACCAGCACTAGGACAAAACTCCATATACACAGAACTAGCCGTTTCAGCAACAACTGCAGACTGAAGTATGCAAACTTTTGCTATAGAAAGCTGACAGGTTCTGCCCTAAAAGGGATGAACCCAGCAAGAACCAAACTGTTTTGTAAACTGCTGCATGAGCA
The DNA here is from genome assembly GCA_013389825.1 of Crypturellus undulatus. Lineage (NCBI taxonomy): Eukaryota > Metazoa > Chordata > Aves > Tinamiformes > Tinamidae > Crypturellus > Crypturellus undulatus. The sequence goes on along the minus strand of VWPW01015954.1, from coordinate 779,530 downwards.
GTGTTAGTCTGTGCATCAAATCTGAGTAAACAATGAGAGGCACCTTTAAGTTTATGAAACTTAGGAGCAGCAGACAGCAGATGCTTTATAATAAAGGTCATTTAGGACTGAACCTGTGAGGAAATAACTTTGTTTTAAGACATGAAAAATGCCTAATGTTATCTCTATAACATTTAATACACTACTGACTGGTACCTAATTTATTAGATTAGGTTTGATTATACTGCATTCAACAGCATAAAGCCACAATTTTGCCTGAAAAATATTTACATATTATTTTCACAGTATTCTTAGAAGCACTGCTTGGATAGGCAACTGAAATTTAAATTAAGCAGTGTTTTTCTCTGTTTCCATTCTGTATTTACAGTAAACTTCAAAACAAATTTCACAGCTTTTCCTTTATTGCCTAGTTCTTCACCTAGCCAGACAATTTTAAAGCTACACTAGTATTTTAAAGCTGGGAAAGCGTCTAAAAGAAGGGGCAGGGGTGCACAAGCAAGTGCAAGGTGGCCAGTCAAGGGAGGAAAGGGCAAGGACCAATTTATGACTCAGAGAACGTTAGGAAGAAATCTGAACACAAAAGAGGAGAATGGGAGCACAACTCAAATCAGACATAAATCCCCCCGCCAACTTAACCACCAACCAGAATAATTAGACAAGAAGAAAAATAATATTCACAAATCAATGACCAATCCATACAATCAAAAACCTACCCACTACGAGCAATTCAAAAATAACAGAAAGAACTGAGCTTCTCACAAATGAGACTATAGAAAAGCAGGGGGTTGAATACTGCAGGTAAAGTCCAATACCAGTTAAAACAAATGGCTCAAAAAGTATTCTCTGCAGTAACAGGACAGGACATAGATGGAATTTTGCCAGGACTGCTGTGCGAGGCACCAATGGCGCTACATGGCCCCAGAAAGGCGGCGGTAGGGCCCCCGTGCTGACCCCATCGCTTGCAGGGCAGCTGGCACGGCCTGCAAGCCGCACGTGCTGCCCTACCATAGCAATGAGCGGCTCTCACATGCAAGTGACAGCATTTTCTTGACATGCTGCATAACAGCAATCATGTTTGCCTTGACTGCCACAGGCAACAAAGCTATTGCATGGGTTTAAGCACAAGCTGCTTGAGGTACCTATGAAAGATAAGCACTAATGTGGGCACTAGAGACACTTGAAAATGAGTAAGAAAAACTGATCGAGCGTCTTTAAAATCACATTCCAGCACGACCATGTGCATGCCTGAGACAGCCTCAAGACTCAAGCCTGACTAGCAATTAATGGTACTCATGGTCCTGGCCCTGAAAGCTCCCAAACTCCTCCTGCAACATTTGCTGCAGTAAAGACATGCTACGTCTCACTCCAATGTTTTCATTACTCAGAAAACATGAGTCAACATTTAGTTTTATTTGGCATGTGTCCTTATAATAGGTCAGTTTTTAGCCAGGCCTTTCTTTATACTAACTTTTAGCTGCAGAAACTCTTCACTGAACATTTTTTTCCTATTTTGCTTCAGAAATCACCATGCCAATTCCCTTGCAATGGTTTTCCCATCTTGATAATGGGAGTTGACAGGTATAAAATAATAAAGGGAAGATAAAACACAGATAAAACACTGGAGCTACCTGTCCATTTCCCAAGCGTGTAGCCCCGTATGCACCGTGGACAGGAAGTGTTAGCATAGCAAATAATGCTATGAGCAACAGAACCACGACAAGGCCCTTCCCGAGTCTGTTGAGTAAGTTTAGCTTGATGAATGACAGGGGAAAAGACAATGGAAAAAACAGAGCATACTGCTAATGTCTGGCCAGCTTTATCTTGGAAGTGTCACCTCACAGCAGCATGAAGGACGTTACACTTTGACAACTGGTATCTTTGTTTTAGCTCTCCATGCTTCTTAGCTAGATTAAAACTCAGAGGATCAATTCATCAACACAGCAAGAGAAATATACGACAGCACCCAAATCAGCAGAAGAGTCTTTTAGGAAGAGTAATTCCGCATGTCCCAGTTCTCACTTCACATCCAATAAACCTTTCCAGCTCTTTTTAAAAACTCTTTTCCAAGTATTGAGTTAAGTAAGATCTAAGTGTACTTCCTGTATTGAAGTCCCCAACCATAAGATCTTTCCATATCACGGGAGCCCTCCTACACCAACCAAACAGAAAAGCCTCTGTAAGATATTCCACAATGAAGTAACATCAGTGAGTATTCTCCTTTTTGAAAGCTTATACTGAACTCACACAGGAAGAATTCAAGTAATAAAACATTTGCTAAAAACGTATTTCCTGAATTTTTGGCTAAGAACTGACTTTCTCAGCAAACCCTGACAAAGAAGTTAACACTGAACATTTGCACACTAGATGGATGGCACCCTGAGCATGTTCATTACAAACTATCTACCTGTTTTTCTTTTGAAACTTGTCATTAATTAATCACAGGTATCATATTCTCCTGCTATTTCTTTTAATCTAAATTACTCACTTGCAAAAATTCCTTGCATTATTTTTTAAATGCCAAGAAAGAGCACGACCAAGTGATCAAACAGCAGGTTCTGTTTTCCAGAAAAACCACCATGTTTTACTACTGCTTTCATTAATAATGAACTAGCAGAGTCAAAGTGTATTAAGTGAAACAAGCAGGCTTTGTTTATATAGTGTTAGATACTATTAACAGTCTGCAATGACCATTTCCACAGCTAAAGACAGTGATATCTGCAAACAAGTTAACTTATTGATGAACTAATGCACTAAGTTCTGTGCATTCAAAGTTTATACAGTTACTGCAAAACAAGTGCATTTTCTGTAAGATTCTTCTTCTTTAATGACCTATTTCAACACCTGCTACAATGACAAAATATTCAGAGGTTCAAAGCACTTATTTAAAGTGCTTGTAATCAAATTTTGTTCAAAACAACTGTGAGTTCTGACAGCAACTCAATAGCCAACTAATACATCCCCCTGACGTCTCTGGCCATCCCTGGGCAGCGCAACCTGTGCCTACGTCACTGTGATACCGCGTGCTGAGCTCTCCTGTAAAGCCTTAAGCAATGAGATCTGGGCTTCATGCTGCCTTCTCCTGCGGACAGAAGAGTCATTACACAATTTTAAGGTCAAAAGCAACTAACTTTTCTTTCTTTGGAGTTAGAAACAACATTCTGGTTAGCAAAAGATCACATGAATTGTTTCTGATCTTGATTTATCAAGTGAGAGGCCGGATTAGCAATAGGTGTGACAGCACACCTGAGGGTGTTTTTTTAGCCCACGGGGAATCCTCAGTGATGCAGAAAGTAAAAATACCCCTGTGTCTCATAGGGTACTGAAGCAGAATTTCTGTATTGCATTGTGCTACATAAATACATAAATGAATGAATATACAATGGGTAGATAAGAAGTTTATGTTTACAGGCTCCCTTTAAGGTAGGAACAGCCTAACTGCATTTTATAGAAAGCAGCTAATACCTTGGCCAAGGTTACACAAGATGTCTGTGGCAGGAACACGACAAAGACACTGTCTTCCCAAGCAGCTCACATCCGCCTTGATCACAGCATTATGTCAAGAGAGATAAAAAAAATGATACAGCTGAAGCCACTCACATGACCGCCGCCTCCTATCGCTATGCGCTCCCTTTTCATCCGTACGTAGCAGAATCTGCTGCAGTTACCGGTGCTTCCAGACACCTCTACAAAAGGTAGAGCAGAAAGAAGGAAGCGGAATTTGCCTGTCTCAGCCTCGTTTGCTGCAAAAACAGATGCTGTCTGTCCCCTTTGAGGAATATGTGGAAAGGTGGTGGACACGCTGCAAGTTTATGGGTCACTTGTTGACAACACTAACAAATCACAGGATAACAAAAGTTTTGTGGTATACTGAAATAGTACAGCATCACATCCTTAACAAAACTCATTGTTTTCTGCTGCTCTATCCATGCTTCCACACTACAAAGCATTAAAAGCCTGGAGCAAGCCTGATAGCACAAGAAACACTTACCTAAGGACTACTACAAAGTGCAGAAAATTCCATTTGCTGCATCCACACATGAGGAGACAAATCAGGAGTTCACACTGTTCAATGCATGAAATGGCTGTTCTGCAAGAATTTAAAATGGCACAGGCCCTCTCTAATATCAAAAATAAACAGCAGTTTCGACTATCTAAGGAAGGACTGAAAAGGAAGTTAAAAACAGAGGTCACCTACCAGGCAGGAAGAGCCTAAAGCCTTCCCTGCCATACATTTCATTCTTCTGTTTCTCTCATCACTCCTCAGAAAGAGTGAACCATGAAGGAAGAAATATAAATTCTATATCTTCTTCCCCGCAAAAAAGTACACCAGTTATTTATGAGGTAGAATAATGGTTAAAAAAAAAATCTGTGTGATTATACTAGTCATTTTGCATTTAAAGGCTAAACTTGTGGTGATAGATCTGTGATTCCATTATTAATTCCTCAACTTCCTAATCTCCTTACTTGTGTAGTTCCTACTGCCATTTCTGACCTTGCAGATCTCTGTGCCACGCAGACAACCCACTTGGCCCCGCAGCCAAGGTAATCACCCCGCTCCCCAGCGGAACGCGGTACTTGAGTAACTCCAGGTCACCCCACGCACTTCCAACCTCCTCTGTTCTCACCATCGCATGGCAAGAAACACACCACAAACAGGCAACTGAAAAAAAAATCCAAAATCTTTCCAAATATATTAATCTATTTATTCTACAACATCATAGTCAACTCTCATTTCAATTCCCAGATACTAAATACTGTGGAGTGGGTTTGGTTTCTGCCTTTTATTTAATTTAATTTTTAAACTTTCCTATTTGTTGGCTGTATCTTAACTAACAGTGTCCAACCTTCACTGAGCATGGAAAGAAGCTCATTTTCTTGCAGCCCCCTGTAAGGAGCATTTCAGAATGCAGCTCTAAACAGAAAAACTACACACACGGCTAAAATATTAATGACTACACCTAAATTTCCCTGGGATCTTGCATCATTGTTTCCATTCTACACACAGAGTTTAAAAAAAAAAAAGTCGAATTCACACATGGATTGGTGAAAAAAACAAGTACAGAGCTGAGGGAAAATTTACTTTAAACTCTGCTCTCATTCTTCTACGTTACACCGCAGCTAACTACCTGTTGATAACAGCATACATTAAATTCAGTTGCCGCTTTGAGCGCTCAACATCTCTGAAAATGCAGTGCACACCCAGCTAATGCACAAAGAAACACCGTACATAACCATCTGTCAAAATTTTGCTTTTACTGCTGCTTAGTATCTCTATTACAGGAATATGCATTACAGCTGTTTCTCCTATCCAGTACTCATATTCTAATTTTAAGCCCACTTGCTTTTCTGCTGCATTGTCATCTCACTTTCATTCATCTGAATTTCACAGCTAAGGAAGAAGGGATCCTGTTTCAGCAGCCAACACAGAGCTCTGCTGAGGCATGACCTACTACGCTCCTCATGAGGGTCAGACCTTATGGGTCAAAGCCTGTGAACACATGGTTGAAGTCACAAAACATGCACCTGCTTACAGACCTGAGAGTGACCAGAAATTTGTGGAGGGCAGATTTGTAAGTATTTGATATTGCAAATGGAAAATATTTTACAATATATTTTCAAGTATATATTCAAAATATATCTTGAGGCACCCATAAAAATAAGCACAGTCCAACTAACATCACCCCTGCACAACAACAGCAGACCCCAGTCAGCTCCATAGCACCTGTTGCACTATAAAGCACACCCTGTTTATTTTTAGCAAAAGGGCATTATATTGGCTTTGGAGACCACTGAGGACCATCACAGCCATAATTTTAGTCAAAATAAGCTTGATCTGAGCTCTTTTCACCAATAGAAAAAGGATAGAGTAGAAATTCTCCTTTTATATAGCTCATGCAAGAGGCAAGGTGGGCCATGCAAGCCTACAGGCGTCTAACATGAGCTCAACATAGCCTGTTGGATCATTTGATAGAAACAAACAATAAGTTTTTGCTACTGAGAGGTAAGAGCAGAAAGTACCAACAGGTGACAGTGGGATGCATTTCAGCCAGGGCACACTAAACATTGCTGCTTCTGCACTTCTGACTTTGGGGTAGCTGCTACTGCAAAAACACCAAGTTAACATCTCCAAAGATTTTCTAAAAAAAAAAAAAAAAAAAAGGAAAAATCGTTTCTATAATGGAATCCAAGAGGATCCAGAACTGACTCAGATCCACCTCCACAAATTTGAAGGAGGCAGAAGAGTCCAAAATAGACCAGTCCTCATACAACCAGGCACCAGGTGAAGCCCTAACATGTTGTCTGTTTGTTTCCAGGTCCAGGGGGCTGCCACATGCTCCCGCAGACCGGCACATTTAGATCCACTGGTTTCAGAGATCATTTTAGACACACGCGCGCGCGCACACACGTACACACACACAAAAGCTTAAGATAACTGCAATTTAAGAGTTAGTAAAAACTAAATAGAAGATCAGAAAAGGAAAAGGTGCATCACATGCCGTTCCCGGGGAAAGAGGAGGGTAGTCAAAAGCACCTCTCACTGCTCTGTCCTTAACCATCCCATCTCCCCTTGCTTTCCCCCTCACTATCTTGCATATTACTGTATCCAAGATAGGGAGAATCGTGTAGCCAACTAAAAGAGGAAAAAGACAGAGTCTTCAATATTTATCTATCTGCATCCATCGTACATGAAATTTTGTTAACAAGAATAACTGAAAAATCTTGTTAAGTTTCCTCCTTAATGAATCACTAGGTTACTAGTGTATTTTTGTCATGATACAGACATTGCCACAGCAAAGCTTAGGCACATGCCACATGTCTCTTAGAAACAGCAACTATTGCTGTTGCAGATGTTACTTTACCAAAATTAACATGCATACATAACAAAAATCAACACACAGATAATTTTTAAAGAATGAAGTGGCACATACACTGAAGTACACTACAAAGTTTTTGGCATAATTGCTTTAAAAAATTGGCTTAGTCTATAATGAAACAAATTTAAATCCTTCACAGGTGATTCACTGTACATATTTTGCTAGTTACTTGAATTGTGAATTCACATTTTCTTTTTACTTAGTGTTTTTAAATAACAAACTATTTTCTAAAAGAACTACAGACTAACATGAACTATTTATCCAGCTAGAGAACTCACACTAGGAATGTTTTATTTTATTGAAATAAATCTCTTCCATTTAGTATCTTTGTATCATTTAGACAATAAAAACAATGGATTCAATAACTCAATTGATGCAACAAAAAGCAAATGTAATGGTCTGTCTTAACTTAAAGTTGAAGTAAGGAATCCCCCTTAATAAAAAGACTGAACAACATGCAAAAATCTGTTATTTCCACAAGGCCCTTATTTTCAACCTTTATCCACTACAATCTTAAAACTGGATTTTATCTTTGCTCACACTGTAACTGGTGATAAGGCAGAATTTTTGGACACACAAGGCAAAATAACATCCTTCAGTGTCTCTAGACATAAACATCTGCGGCTGCAAGCTACTAATTACACAAATTACCCACTGCTGCTACTACTACGGGGTGAGAGTGCTTCCTGCTGATGACAAACTACAGGACTAAGGTAGGAAGTCCTGGAGACCCGCTGGAGAAGTCCCGCCAGGGATCTCGGTGTCCCCGTAGCAGAGGCAGCTGCTCTGCTGAAAAGAGTGGCAGCACAGGCTGCGCCTCGGCCATCACAGTCGTGGGGCAAGAATAAAAGCCGAGTTCAGGCATCTCGAAGGCAGAAAATGAATGTATGTAGAAGAACAGAGGAAGCAGAGGAGCTTGATGGAGCCTGAGGTCACACTTGTGGGCAAACTCTGGTAAGAAAAGGAAACTGGTGGTGACAGAGACTAGGGGGCTTGGTTTAGGAAAGGGACACAGACACATCCTGCCCAGAAAGCTCAAACTCTTAAGTGCTGGTGGTGCTCAGCTAAATTTTACAGTCTCCAGCAATAGCCATTTGCTTCAGAAGAGGGTGCCAAAAGTGCAGCAACAACAGTAAAACTTACTGGTTCTCTCTCTTCTTTCACATTAAGAAGTAATTTGAAGAGAAAGAAAGATTTAAAGAAAGCAGCAGGAAGGTAGTGTCAGCCCCTGTCGGACTCATGGCCGTTGCTGCACTTCCCCAGAACAGAGAAAACAAGTAGAGGGCCCAGTTTGAACCACATGCTGCAACCAGCCAGGAGAACAAACCAGGTTAACCCTCAGTCACACACGGCACAAGGAAAAAATCATCAATAACATCATTTTACTGCATGGAAACTCTGTTGTCGCATCAATGTTTTATCTCCAAATTAAGATATATGCTGCAAGCATAATGAATGTGGAGAAAAAAGACAAGAAATATAATTGTAATGTAATGCAAAACCAGATTATGCCCATTTGTGACCTAGAGATGTCTCCAGTCCAGTCCTCTGTTTAAAAGCAAACAGTAATAGAAAAAGCTAAAATTCCAGATATAACTAATACACCCCAAAAATCGCAATAGAGATAGAGCAGCCAGATTTTATATCATCTGTAACGTTCACCAGCAGGTTTATGATAAAAATGACATATCTGAAAACAATGAAATTGTGTGTTTTCAGGAAAGATGCAGTAAGCAACAGCATGTGGCCAAAACGCTTTTATTCAAAAGTGACTGAAGTTTCTGGGTAAGCTTAGCTTGCCTAGCAGGCGCTCCAGTCCTCAGGGAGTAGCCTCACACAAATTTTAATTTATACAAAGAGATACTATAGATAAAGAAAGTGTATATTTATATTACACATATAAATATATGCATATTATAATACACATGCAAGCATACCATATAAAGTAACCTTTTAGATGCTCTGTGTGTGATTGCAGAAATCAAAAAAGGGACTGAAAAAAAGCTTAAATTCAGAATAATCAGCAATATCATCCAACAAGCTAACAAAGACGATGATATTAGCTTTTCACAGTTTGACTACTGGTGTTATCCCTCTTAGGCATTATTAATAGTAAGATTTTCAATAATGCAGTTTAATTAGGAAAAGCTTGCTTCTTTAAGGACACTGATATACTATGATAGATATATAGATATACTAGATATATAGATATACTAATCTGATTAGATAAGTAGAGGTAAGTTAAATAGACAACAAACTTTAAAAAAAAAGCAATCACATTTTGAGGAAACAATATCCACAGGGGAAAAAAAAGTGTTTCTCTGTAGCCCATTTAAAAATTCTAAAGCAGCAGCACCATGAATTTTTATCTGTACTCTGTACCAACTTCAAAACAGGAAAATCTCACTCCTCATTGTAGCCCTTTGTAGCACCAAACACAATTGAAGCTATAAGAATTACTCTGTTCCATGTTAAATCTTGTAGCAAACTTGCTAGAGAGTTTTCTCATGTGGCTATACTTATTGAAACTAAAATGAAACACTAACAACCAAAAGATTTTAAAAATATATATAACAAAGACAATCAACACTCCAAACAACAACTAGCTCAATCAGTAACTGTCTTAAAAAAAAGAAACAAGTAAAAACAAAGCCTAGTATTCAGTACAGATAAACATATTCTTCATAAATTAACCTACAAACACCACAAACAGAACTAAAATGAAAAAAAAAAATAAAAATAAAAAAACACCCCACTCAACAAAGAGGAGGCTTCACTGTTAGAAAAACATCCCCCTCTTACAGGACCATAAGCTCTGGCCTCGCTTAACAGCCTGGTAGGGAAATGGCTTAGGAAGGGAAATAGAGCACTTTACGTTAAAAAAAATAATAAAGCACGAGGAAGAAGGGATTTGGTCCTGAAAGAATAATTAAATAAAATCTTGAAGATGACAAAGATACATTTGATGGCCTATTTACTTTTTCTCTAACATACATTCTAACTTTCCAGCATCTGCTAGAGACCTATCAATACTCAGAAAATACCAAGAAGACTATTCTTGTGCTGAATTCAACTAAGTATACACACACTTAAACTGTTCACCTTCGTTCAGGAGAATTCCAGAATGGGCAGCTTCTTAATTTAAGAAGCATTCTTCTGATGTTCTAAAAAAAATGCCTCTTTTTTTTTTTTTTTTTTTTAAATTACACACATGAAGAAAGCTGAACTGCCACTTTGCAATGTTAAAAAACTCTTCCGCTTCACCTCAATATTGAGAGGAAAATGAAAGAGTAAGGTTTGGAGTTTGTTTTTACAATAAAATACAAAAATAAAAATCAACATGCAAGAAAGAGGACAGCAGAACTGTTTTTTTTTTCTAAACGCAACCAGACAAAAAAAGACTTGTATATGACTAGAAGGTCAATGTATATTGCCTAAAAAGGTGGTCTAAAGAGCACCTGGAATGCTCTAGTATTGACATCGTTATGTCACAAATGCATTAACATATTTCCAGCTGATTTCAGCACATTTTACATAAACTCATCTCCATCAAATTTACCTTCTCTTTAAAAGTTGTACTTCCCGGTTTGTGCAAGTCCTACAAACTGGAATTTAGTATGTTTTCTTACTCAATTCATTCTCAGTAACCAACGCACAGAAGGTCTCAATGATCAGAAGACCCAAGTCAAAATTTTGTCATCTCAAGGGATGATCACAGCCAGACACATCAACACAGAAAACAAACTGTTAAAGTTATAGGGGCATTAATATACGTGATAGTTTGATATGATAGCCAGCCTGAAGAATGGACATCGTATCGTGACTGCACATGCATAATGCTGAAAGTAAAGAAGGAAACTTGAAACATGTATTTATTCTTGGCAGTGTATAAATAATATTTAATGTAGTATCTTCTACTTATCATATTTGAACTACACTAAACTAAATTTGACCATTTTCTATAGGCTATAGATTCTAGCTTCTAAGGAAGCAAATGAAAGCTTTCTTCTCATCAAATACTTTTGCCTTCTCAGGTCTGAACAATTATTTTAAAGGGAAAGCAAAAAGAGAGGGGAACATGAAGAAAAATAATATTAAGGACATTTTACTTTGAAAAAAATCAAAATTTCCAGTACATTAACTGTTAAAAAACTTTGGTGGGATAAGTTTTATTTTTTATTAAAACTTTCAACAGAACTGTCAAAAAGCAGATCATTGCCCATCAAGGCCAAAAGATCCTTTCTAGAAAGACTTTGAGTGTCATCTCTCCCACCACTTTCATTAGGCAAGAGGTGAACAAATGAAAAAAAAAAATAGTAATCTCCCTGAGGATCCAAGCAGCTAGAAGGAGGGTATTAGGGCACAAGAAAACACAGAGAACTATTTAAAGTATAGCTGCAAGAGTTAGGTGAAAACTGTGGAACCATTCAAACCAGTATAAAGCAGAAAAAAAAAGCAAGCAATATTTATCAAATGCAGCTGAGCAGTGTGCAGGCCAGACAGCCCTTTAAGGCACAGGAGTGAAAACAAGAAGTGATGGAAACCCTACTTGGAGCATCCCCTGCATCTGCCTCCCCATGACCAAGTGCTTCTCAAGGGGAGCTCGGAGGTGAAAGTAAACAGGATGGATTTCTGCTGTTACCAACAGGTGATCCAAAGGGCACTGAAAATTCAGCAAGGTGAATTCTAAGACCAATATCCAAATGAAGTTCTTTCAGACATCCATGGACTGTGAACAACCAAAATACTCTCTTGTATGCTTAACATAGTTTTCTATGAGGCGCTATATGCCTTGAAGGCAAGTTAAAGGAAAACTTCTGAACAATGTATGTATTAAGTAATGCATATATTTTCCAGTCATGACCAATACATAATTCTCCATTACTCACAAAAGAAAAAATAACAAGGTGCTAGTTCAATTCAAAAATTAGTTCACTCAGTTCTGAAAGAACAACTGACAACTTAGAAAGCAGGAAACCCTGATGTTCTTTTCCAAATGATGAACAAGAAGGACAGGTTTATCTATTTATTATTTATTTATCTAAATAGGATTTATCTATTAATGGTAAGTCTTGAAAGGTACAGTGACCAGAAATAACTGACTCAGTTCCCAAACTACAGGTGAGTCTACTTGTATATAATCTGTTCTAAATCCTCCCAAAAAAGGATATTTATTTCTTCTTACATACCTAGCACAATTAAGGTTCATTTTATTTAGCTAATAAAGTCAGCTAAAAGCTCTAAGATGGGAATTTATGTTTCTTAAACATTACAAATCTAAGCTACATAACTACTTAAATGCAAAGATGTGTACCCTCCTGCCTTGCAAAAAGTATGATCAAATTAGACCAATTAGAATCAACTTTTCTTTGGGAAAAATAATTAAGCACAAATGCAAAATAAAATTAAAAACAATTATTTAATCAGGATTTCCTGCTCGCTGATTTAAGTCATGATTAAAATTAGTAATATAATCACTCTGGTTTCAGTCAATTTCTCTAGCATGGACCCACTCCTAAAGGCTCCTAACAGGCACCTTTCCCCACTCCAGGATCTCCAGCTTGCCCACCATCAAAGCTCCTGCCTCAGGATGATGCTCAGCTTGGCCCTGCTAAACCTGCACGTTCCACGACTCACGGCGTCCTTCCCAGGGAAGGGCCATGCTGGGATTTTCCTCTGGCATATCCTGAGCTCTGCTCAGGAGCTTAAGGCTGGAGTAAACCCCCAGGACAGATGGTGTCCAAGAGGGAAGCAGACCCTGAGTTTCCCTCCTAAGCAGGACACCTCAGTAAGAGCTTGGCTCTGGATGTAGGATACAGCACGCAGAAACCCTGCTCCTGCTCTTCAACCCCTTCCACTGTCACCTAACTCCGCTCTTAAATACTGAACACAGGGAGCTCGTCCCTCACAATCTTTGACATCACATTACACTTTTCTGACTCACAAGTCCATCCTAGGAACTAGATTATATTTTAGATGTCAACTTCTGCAAGAAGCTTTTCTAGGTTTTGTTTTAACTGTTCAGCAACTCTGACACATGTTCCATGGATCCATCCTCAGCACTAATGCTCCAAGCAGCAGTTAATGACTTCTTCTGATCACCTTCTTTTTCGTGTGTGTCCAGCAAACTGAATCTCCTTTTTCCTCCTTTAGAGCTAAAACCCACCAAACCAAACAAAAAAGAAGCTCATGAAGCAAGGCCAAAACTTTCTTTTGTCCCCTTATATCCTACTGTGTCTTAAGAGAGCCACATGTCAAGAAATATTCCACTTTATAAACATAATTGTCTTACTATAAATTTCATTCCAGCACTTACTTCTGTGAAAACTTTGGTGCTGGGTTAAGAAGTCTAGCATGGGGGTAATCCAGATGCGGAACAAACACTACTTCAAAATGCTAAATTGCATCAGGAAGGCAAAAAGTGTAAGGGACTATTTAAGTCTGAGTTATTTTTCATAATATTCAATCATTTCTTCAGGTAGTAAAATTCTAAAGACATAGCTCTGACCACAACTCGCAGATCTACAATATACAGTATTTTACAAGCAGTTAGTATTACCAAGCTCTAAGAAAATCCAAAGTAATGTTGCCACTTACTGCACTACTGTTATCATAGTGAAATGAATTTATTTCCCCTTGATAATGAGAGAGAGAAAAAAAAAAAAAAAAAAAAGGAATAACAAGGGGAAAATAAAGGGGAAAAAAAGAAAAAAGGGGGAAAAAAGAATACGAATTATTTATACAGAGATGATAATAAATAAATGTAGCCTGTCCTAAAACAGATTGATTCTCTCTCTATTTAAAATGGAATAGGTTAATGGGAAATTCCAATTTAGGCAAGTTAAAAACAAAATAGTTATCCAAGCTTAATTTGCTCTATTCTCTGCAGCACGTGTTTTCTGGAAAACTGGATTCGAGCAAGGCCATGTTCAGGGCCTACATTTAAAAAAGGAAAAAAAAGTCTTTTTTTCATTTGGCCATATTACAATGTCTCATAAGATTTTGTCATAAGCACCAGCTCACTCTAAGAAACCCACCTGTGACAAAACTAGCAGTATCACAAGCTAGAATCTGTGCACATCACAGGAATATTAGAGCTTTACACAACACCAACTTATATTATAGTTGGCCTGAATAAGGTTTTATGATTGCTCTGTTTACTACAAGTAAAAATACAGTGTCATCTTCAACTACAAAGTGTTCCTGTATTGTTTTGCTCCCACATAATTGGCCAAATTAAAAAAAAAAAAGTCCTCAGAGCTCTACATCCACAGTTTAATGATAAGAAGCAACTTTCTGACAACTTATTGGTTAAGAAAGTAAAACACTCTTCCCGCCTTTTTTCCTTTTTTTTTTTTTTGCTACAAGTGAACAACAAAGGAGAAAACAAGAAAGTTCTAATAAAATGAGGCAGCTTTCATGCTTGTGCACTAAAATCCTGCATGCAGCATGCATGACATGTGAACATCATCAAACCTGAAATTCACATTCCTCTCAGGGTAGTTCACAGCTGTATGTGGTAGGCTGTTTTGCTTTCAGTAAAGCGTTTAAAACCAACAGCACACACAAATAATAACCTGCTAAGCATCATGCTTGGCTACTAGACACTGTAGCACTGCTACCAAAAAAAATTTGCTACTCAAAAAAGAAGCAACTCCAAGATATTCCAAAACATATATTATACATCCGTGTCCTAAAATCTCTTCTCTGTGCCTCGTCTACAGTAACCTGAACATTTGCGAAACAGCACTCTGCCCTTTGGTTGTACTAGCTACGCATATAAATCTGTCAAAAGACAAAAAAAATTTGAATGTGAAGTTGCACGATTGCCCAACCTGAGCTGCAGCACAAGATTTAGCGACACAATCCAATATAGCATCTCCTGCTACATAACAACAGCTCTCTCTATACTCCAGAGAGCGTATTTTGCAGGGCTCTTGAATAAATGACCAACTACCCCCCACATAAGCTATTTTCATATAAAGTAACTGACTAGACCACAGTATGTTATGCAAGAATATCTGAGGAGCTGGAAGAATTGCAACAGACTACCATATTATTCAAAACCAGGATGGAGTAACTTAGAAGCTATACTGAAATGCAAACAAAAGATAGTTCAGGTGTAACAGAAATGTTCAGACACAATTGTACTTGGGTCCACACCAAACTCCTTATTTTAAAACCCTAAAGCAAAATTTCAAAACCACAGAGTAAGCCATGACACCTCAAAAGGAAAGCTATAAGAATGCAATGAAGAATGTTAGTGCAATTTGTGGTAGCACATTGAAAAAAAGATTAATTCTTTTCTTCACCCTGTTTCACCCTGTGTCTGCTAAGTCTTCAATACTGACAATTATTAATACATTAATAATAATCATCATCAATTATTTGTTGATAAACAATAATAAGCAATTATATAAACCGAAGTTTTTCTCTAAGCTTTCTCCATATTCAGAGAATATGTTCAGGACCTGCGCAGCCAGGGTGCTGGCATGTTAGGTTCTTAACAAGCCATAATCTTCAAAAGCTCGAGAGAGAGATGTGGGCACATGCCAGGCCTGCAAATCGAGTCACGCATGGGGCAGGATGAAGCAGGACCTGGGGAGGCAACGCGGGCACCATGACTGCCATGCAGGTCAACACGTGGCACAAAGCATCGTATCTGGCAGTGCTATCTCTCAAAAAGGGGTATTGGCATTAATGCAAACACAGAAAACACAAGGGCCTCTCTGGTCCCATTTGGACCTCCCTCCTCCTGCACCGCTTCAAACAGCCCACTAACCTCCATTAGCAGGACAACATCTTACAAGTTCTGAATCAATGGGAGCAGAAACTCCTATAAATGCACAGCATTTCAAATATTTCAAAACGACTAGTTTAGCAGCGACCCAACTCAATTCTTTTGCAAATACAAGCCAATGTCTATGGACAGATCAGCAGTATTTTATGCTCTACTGCTTTCACGCGAGATCCTTCACCACAAGACACATGTATACAAAGGTGCGCTACCACCGCCCTGCACATATAAATGCAGAATACGCATACAAGATGTGCCAGTAGCTTACATTGATTTTCCAACAGAACGGCCTTGTGAAATCATGTAATCATCACAACACAGAAAAACTATGCAAATACAGTGAATTGTAATACCGAGCACATATCAGGGTTTTGTGTCTGCTCTGTAACCTCTGAATCTACATTAGACAATGTGAATTCCAGTATCCAGGAATATCCAAGAGCTTGAGTCACAGTAAGGAAAAAAAATGTAAAAAATTGCATCATCAAAAAATAATTTTACAAAAACGCTTTTCCATGCCTAAGCAAGTACATCCAGGCAGCATGTTTCTCTTTAAAACAAACAAATTATGGAAGTTGTGCTGCAGCAATCATCATCTCAGGCTTGTCTGCCAGGCATCCAAAATACATCCAAAAATACCTTGCATTCCCTCTATATGGGCATTATATCACACATATTCATAGCAAACATTGCAGGGAAGAAACCTACGCCCAGTAAACTTAAAATAAACTGCACATTCAGCTGAGCTTTCTTATTGCTGCTGCGCTTCAGCCTCTAAAGAAGCACGAGCACAAAATGCCTGCCGCTCCGCATCCCCAGCGCTCACCGTGACTCCTTCCCAGGTATTTTCTAGAGCATTTCATGCCAATCTGCCCGCAGGAGCATGTGCACAAGTGACAACGAGTGACACGAGTGTGACAACTACCGGCATGGAGAGCGAGGGGCGCTGCTACTTCGTTACACGTTATGAGGGCACTGAATCCTTGTCAAGTCCTTAAATTGCTAACCAAGGGAAAAAATAAAAAATAAGAAGGAAACCGCCAGAAGCCTGTAAAAACGCAGCCCGTCTATTTCCACTATTATTTTCCCTTTAAGTTGTGAAGTTTTCTGAGGGCGGGCAGCTGGGTACCTGGCTCGGGGAGGCCGCGGGGTCCCCGGGCGGGGCGGGCCGCACCGCCGCTCCGCGCACAAACTTCCCCGCGCCCCGTAACGGCTGCACCGCGCGGCGGCGCCTCGCGCTGCGGGGGAGCAACGGACAATAACTGGAATGCAAAGGAAAAAAAAAAAAGAAATTTTAAAAGAAATAAAATGGACCAGCTCGCCGGTAACCTTCAGCGGGCTCTTCCCGCGAGCACCCACAACGCCCCGCTCTCGCGGTCGGTGCAACGCGAGGGAGGAGCGCGCGGGAGGGCAGGGACGTTATCGCCTGCGCCGCGATGGAGGCAGGGGAAAGTTGCGGTCGCTGCGCGGCGCCTGTCACCGGCGCTGCCGCGCTGTGCGCCCGCCGCCCCGGCTCCCGCCCCGCCCCGC
>VWPW01015954.1:652074-761416 GCA_013389825.1 Crypturellus undulatus | reverse complement strand
GTCCGTGCGCGCTGCGCGGCCGGGGCCGCCCCCGGGGCACGTTGCAGCCTCGAGGGGCCGCATGGTGAGTGCGGGGGGCCGGAGCCGCGCGCAGGCAGAGCCGCCCCTTTCACCCGTGTGTTCCCCACAGGCTCGCCCGGGAACCCGGGGTGTGCGGGAATGCCAGTTCCATAACAAAGCCTTTTAATTCTGAAATGCACCTTAAGGATGGTGATACCTTAGATTACTTAAAAATATTGTGGCTTGCAGGCCTGTGGTATTGTGCATACCCAAGTCTCCTCCGCAGCCATGGAAGTCATTTTACAGTTGCCGCGTAGATAAATCCTGGCCATCCACTAACCTATTTTATTCATAATTCAAGAGTAGCAGGAACAGATTACGGAGGCTGGGCTGGAGACCTTCATGGAAACCACCAGTTTTTTCTCCTCCTTTTTAAGCGACATCTGTCAAATGTATCTGAGATCTTCACCTCCCACAAGTATACATCATAGCTGCATTTTTTTCTGAAGAAAAAGCAGTGTGTTTACTTGCTAACTAGATTTGTTACAGAACATATATTTAGTTACAGATCAACTTNCAGTTTGGGGTTTTTTTTTTTTAAGCAGAGAGAAGTATTCTGATATTTTAACCAAGACATGTTTGCCTTTTTAAGGGCTTTATCAAGGAGAAGACTTTTCAGGCTTTACCTATGTAAATTACACTCAGAAATTACTAGTATTCAGACATGAAGTGAAACAGCACTAGTTCACTCTGTGAATATTGATGTGCAATATTCATATTTAGCAGCTGGCACAGAAACTTCTAGCGAGGTTAAAAATAAAACAAACTCACAGTCCCAAAATCCATACCATGGCGCGAGTGAACATGTTCCTTGTTCCCTGATGAGCCGCTCCTCCTGCGGCAACACAGCTCCTGAAATACGCCAAGCGAGGAGCAACACGTTAAGGAAATTCAGTGCCTCTGGAATGCTCGTTTGCATTCGCTTCAGACAAGCCCCAGCTCCCCCGCAAGAACGTACGTAGACAAGCTTTGTTTGGGATACTTGTGCTTATATATATTTAATACACAGTTTAAGTATCCCAGGAATTCTGCAGTTTCTGCTAAGCGCCATCAATGAGCACTAAGGCAATGACCGGCTCCCGAGCACAACAAGGGGTGCCTGTGGGAACAGGAAGCGAGCGTGCCTGCGCGGCAGGGCTCCCCGCTAGAGGGCTCGGGCGGCGCCGCCCCGGCCGCCTCACACAAACGGCAGCTCTGCGAGGGCGGCGCGAGGTGTCGGCTCTGGAGGGGCTGCGGCCGCTCCTCGCAGCGCGGCATCGCCCGCTTGCGCGAAGCGTTGATGCATTTTGAAAGCGGTGTGGGAATTATATCCTGACTCCAGGTGCGACAGTCTATACAGCTTTTAAAAATAGGAAATACTTGTATTTCATAGGAAACCTACTTTTTAAAGGTTTTGAGCTGACACTGCTTTACAGAATCTCTTCATTAGTAAAACCATATTGCTCCAGCTTAATGATATCAAGGCAGGTGAGAAGAAAAGCTTCACCAATGCCTTTTAGAAAGGTTTATACATATTCTAAGAGACTTACCTTATTACAAGGTATCATAAATGTGAAAAATGCTTTTCAGAGTCATTGGCAGTGTCCTGCCCTCATGTTGCACTAAAGTAGTCAGGCAGATTAACTGGATTCTATAGAAGAAACAGTGCAATCAAGTCAAATATATTTTTAAAAACTTTTACATACTTTCTTTACGGAACAGAGAGCCATAATTTCAAACATTAATTATGATAAAATACAAAGTATGTTCCCAATGTTCTCAGGGAAGAATATTCCAATTGCAGAGGAATATTTTTCGCTGTTCTTAGACATTCACCTTGACTGCTCTCAAACACCAAGCAGAATTTGGTTTCCTCAATTGTTATGTTGATACACCCGTATATATGCCATGCAGACCAATTTTATACATATATATGTGTGTAAAAGTACATCTATGCACACAGAAGCACATACACTCATACATACCACATACATGGAAAGACATACAAACACCTCATTACTATGCCCACACCAGCAGCCAAACTGCTTTTATTTCATGGTAGAAAAAAATTATTTTCCTAAAACAGACATACCAGTGCAACAACTTGAACAGAAAATGCCTAAATCACTTCATCATTAAAAGGATGTGTTTTTGACAGTTGTAGGTTAGATTGAATGTAGTATTCTGGAAAAGCATTGTTTGGGAGAGGAAAACACTGTCCTGGGGAATGCTGGAAGTTTGTATCTCAGATGCTGTGTCCTTCCCATTCCTGATGCAGCTGAGCGCCCTAAGGACCGTCCCCTCATCGCACAGACATGCTCCTACCCAGTCAAGGCCAAATCACAGCTCGAATCTTCCAGGCTGTGTCCTGGCATTCAGGAGACTAAAAATGCAGATTTGGCAGGAGTACAAAGTAGAGTGCCAAGTGACTTGTGACAGCAAATACATTACTGTGATAGAACACTCACCCAGATTGTTAATGCCTTTTACACCCGATTCGCACATTGGATTTCTCTTTAGGAGCAAATAGGAATACAGTGCTAACCTTAATTTTTAGGTTTAGTTGAACTTTTCTAAAACAGATTCAAAACAATGATATTTTTATAAGGAGGAGGTGTTATTCAGATCTTGATTAAATTAATTTTGAGGCTCAGTGAATCAGAGCTGTCTCCCTGAACCACAGTGCACTACATGCTTCCTGCATTTTTAATACAGTACTTGATAGACAACTCTGAATTAAAAGGTAACAAAAATTTTCAAAAATAATATAACATCAGAACTATCTTCTTTAAATATACCAGTATATGAAGACAAAGAGAAGCCAAAATGAAAAAATGGCATCACATTAAGCCTTCTTGAGGATATAGACACAAATAGCATGTAAGCAAAGACCTATTTTTATCTGTGTAATTGTCATAAACTGTATTTATCATCTACCTTTCATATCAGCAGCAGCAGTCAGATCTAGTGATCTAGCTCTGCTAGGATTACTCCTACACCAAATCCCTAAGAAGGCTACCAATAGCTTCCCTTCAAACCAAACACAAACATTAAACTCCTTCTCTTCCTACCATAGAAATGTTCCTCTTAACTTCAGTCTCCCTGCTCTAACTACTCTTATCCACAAAAAGCCTTTTACAATCCTTTCCTGTGTGTCATTTAATAAAAAATAATTTAGCTTTAAATGTTCTCTGGTGAAGAAATGAAAAACCTAATCCTGATGGATGCAATATACATTTTTTTATTCCCTCACCTGTCTGTTTTCATTTTCTCCTATTGCTTTTCTTCCTGTATCCCTTGCAAGCGACTTGTCTGCTACTCCCTCCAATTTTTTTCCCACATTCAGACTATTCCTTTTATAATGCTGCTCTCAGGTAAACAGTCCCCTCTTATCTGTCGGGCTTCCTCTCCGTTGTTTTTTTTAGGCTCTTACTTTTCCATACATCTTTCATACTTGTGCCTCACTCTTTCCACCCTATATTTTCTTTCCTGAAGTATCTCTCTTGCGCAGGAGCTTATTTTGTTGCCTTTGATTTCAAGCCATTAGAGACGGACAATGAAATGTTGAGAACCACGTAATGATAATGGGCTAGGTCTTGATGCTTTATTTAGACAAAAGTCATATTGACTTAGTACCCCCCCCCCCCAAAAAAAAAAAAAGTTGAGTAAGGACTTCAAATTTTGGCCAAATAAAATCAACAATAGGTCTGTCAGATAACAAAACTTTATATATTAAAATGACAGCATTTACAGATTCTGCCTCTGTTTCCTTACAGATCTAGCTGAGTTGGTTTGCCACTCGTTTTTCAGGATGCCCCTGTGCCGGGAGTAGGGGAACTGCTTGATCTGACACCAGCTAGTCCAGGGTCCTGTCCCTGATTCTGTCCAGAGATGTCATATCTCTCCAAGAGAAAGATAACAACCCCAGAGTCAGCAAATCCAGGACAACCTTTCTTCTCCTACCTTCCCTCCCAACAAGGTCCTGGAAAATAACAGGGCAGGAGACAAGCTGCCCTGGCAATACCATGGAAAAATTCTATTATATCTAATAATACAGATATAACAGATATTATCTAGCTTAATCGGGAATGTATTAAGTGATAAAATGGAAGGTTATATGTCTAACTGATCACAACAGTAAAATTAATGATGCCAAAGAAGGTATGAAATAGTAGAAAGATGGAACTTCAAAAAGCAGATTTTAGTTGGCTTAGGAAGTGAATGGGTGGGCAGATCTTCTGGAAGAAATTCAGAAAGAAAAAGGAGTATAGGAGAGCTGACAGTTACTAAAAGTGGCATATTAAAGGCCCAACAACAGATTATCCTGATGGAAAGAAGCACCAAGAGAGAGCAATAGGCTTAATCAGGAGCTCTTTAACTACCTGAAAAACAAGAATGAATCATACAAAAAAGTGGAAAAAAGAACAGATGACTAAGGGCAAGTTTAAAGGAACAGTCACATGGGGATCAAGTCAGGAAGGCTAAGAGACAAAATGAGTTAAACTTGGAAAAGACATAAAAGTCAATAAAAGGTTATATACATACAGATATACACATACAGAGTAGACATAAGAGGGAGACAGTTGAAGGTTCCTATCCATTACCTAGTACAAAAGATTACAAGTAACATATGTCACAGAGAAGACTAAAATATTCAGTGCTCTATTCTGCTTAATGTGTCTATGAAAAAAATCCAACCTTATTATCAGATATGCAAAGCTATTACTTTTAACAAAGGTCAAGAAGCACACAGGAGGAAAGGGAGGGAATGGGTTAAATTATATTAAGAAATGACAGACAGCTTCAGATTTTGCTGACTGGAAAGCATAGTTGAGATAAAGTGTAAGCATGGATAAACCTGCTTGCCTGCAGCCTTACGTCTCCTGCTCAGCTTAGCTCATAGCGAAAGCTCTCATTGAGATTTATATGGGATATTCGTAAGAAGGTCCATCTGTGTGAATCTTCCTGTGCTAAATATAATGGTATCTTTCATACTGAATTCTTTTCTGCCATAGAGGACTCTCTCCGTACATGCTTTTTTTTTCACAAAACCTGTGAGATTCTACTGTCTCTACAGTCCAATGTGGCTGGGAAGCGACTAACCAGTTCAGAAGTTATGGTGCAGCCTGACAGGCAAGTACACACTGTGATCACATCAATGTTGTTTCTGTCAGAAAACAGGCTAAAAATTACCCTGGAGTGCTTTAAAAGAAAAGAAAAAAACAAAACCTCTGCACGATGATTCATGCTTTTTGCAAATTCACAGTGTAAAAGGAAGATCCTAGAGGACTGGAAAGGGTGAAAATACTGCATGTTTTTGGAGTTAAGGGTTTGACTAACCTACAATTCATCCATCTCTGAAAGATACAATCATAGGGTATTAGACAGTTAGTGTATTAGGCAGTTAGCATGATGCGATAATGTGATAGAAAAGAATTAACCAATAAGACATTAGGATGTAATCATTATTGCAACAAACCAGCCTAATTTC
Organism: Crypturellus undulatus; assembly: GCA_013389825.1. Classification (NCBI taxonomy): domain Eukaryota; kingdom Metazoa; phylum Chordata; class Aves; order Tinamiformes; family Tinamidae; genus Crypturellus; species Crypturellus undulatus. The sequence goes on along the minus strand of VWPW01015954.1, from coordinate 755,886 downwards.
CTTCTGAGGGTAACAGGCTATAGAATAAGAGGGAAGCAGTAAATACAATATCTGTGCTTTAGCAAAGCTTTTGGTTTGGGTCTCTCTAATTTTGCCTGCAGTAAAATATAAAAAATGATGTAGTTGAAATCAAGTAACAGTTGACATACAAGTGGTTAAATATTTCTCCCACAAGACATTCATCATGGTTTCCTGACAAATCGGGATGGCACTGCAGTTACCATCCTTCATGGCTTTCTCTGGGGTCCTATTCTATTCAATCTTTCATTTAACAGCTGGTTAATAGAACAGGGAGTAAACTGGTTCAAATTTGCAGAAAATTTGGAAAGGTTTGCAGACACATTAGAAAACAGATCAGAATTCAAAATACCTAGATAACTTAAAAACAGTCTAACTTTAACATGCTCAAATTACAGATACTAAGTACTACCCATGACAAATAATAAAGCAGAATGTATCAACATAATAGCGTGACTGTTTAACAGCGCTACAGCTTTACAGAAAAGGATATGGAGGCTATCGTGGATATCAAACTAAATATGAGTCAACAACAAGATGATGTTGCAAAAAGCCATTTCTCATTCCAGGATGCATTAAGCAGTGTGCAGTAAAGGAGTGTGCAGTAAAGGAGAGGACCTGCGTATTATTTTNTGCTCAAATTACAGATACTAAGTACTACCCATGACAAATAATAAAGCAGAATGTATCAACATAATAGCGTGACTGTTTAACAGCGCTACAGCTTTACAGAAAAGGATATGAAGGCTATCGTGGATATCAAACTAAATATGAGTCAACAACAAGATGATGTTGCAAAAAGCCATTTCTCATTCCAGGATGCATTAAGCAGTGTGCAGTAAAGGAGAGGACCTGCATATGAGATGCAGGACCTATTATTTTGCAATCTTCACTGCTGCTGCTGAGGCATCAACTGAAGCCTTCTGGAAAATTTTGGGCAACACATTCCAAGAAAAAAATTAAAAATTTTGGATGAAGTTGAAATAAAATCAACAAGAATGATAAGTTGTTTTGAAAATGCAAAGGAATGGGGCTTTGTTAGTTCAGAAAAAGAAAAAAATACTGAGAGGATAATATATATATTTTCAAAGACACCACAATTCTTTGTACCCACCTGGATTTTAATATCTAATTAGCTTAATTTGCAGAAAAAGAGTACAGTAGATGAATAAAAAGAGAAAACAAAAAACTCTTTCTTTAGATGGAATGGGTTTATGGAAGTTGTGGAATCCCCTTCATTTGTGGTTTTTATCAGCAGCCTACACAAACATCAGTCAGGAATGACCTAGTTACCCATTTCCTGCCTAAGAACAGCAATAGACTAAATGATCATTTAAGATCTTTTCCTGCCCTTCTGCTTTTTTTTTTTTTTCCCCCCCGTAACAATTTCAGGACTAGAGGACCTGTTTCCTCTAAGTTGGTTGCTATAGATAAAGCAGTACAACTGTTGTGTGCAGTCAAGCCCTTAATTAAAGAAAACAATCTCCATCTAAAATAAGAAATAATTAGGAAAAAAAAAAGGAACACTGAGTTTAACAACTTTCAAACACAAACATGAAGAAAATAGAAACAGATAAATAAACTAGATTTTTTAACGACAAGCACTATTAATACTTTTTTAGCTATCTTGCACTTAGATACCTTTCCAAATCCTTCATCCCATACTCACTGTACTCTCTTAATAGTGGTGACTGTCATGTTAATCAGAACAAACAATGGCATAGCAAAAAATCATAGTGCTGTCTTGAAATTATCTAAATAAAACTCTGTTATTGATTAATTGTTTTTTAAAATACAGATCTATTGACCAAAAACATTCATTTAATAACTACTAAAATCTCAAATAAGATTTTGAATTCCTTTATAATAACCAAGGTAGTGGTTTTAGTGGTTTAATTTTTAATTTTAATCTGGGCTTATTTAAACAGAAAAATTGTTTCTGTTTCTTTACAACAACCAGAAATGATACATGAAATACAGAAAAACAACTCTCAGGGAAACCATGAATGAAGCTCTGTCAGCACCCGCGGGTTGTGATAATACCATAAACCAGATGAGAGCTTTTCTCCTGTGTTTAAGATGTTGTCATCAGAAACTTTCAATGTTTACCCATGGTAGCCTCAGGTATCACTGTTACCAGTACTTAGATAATATCAAGCTGTATACATGCACAGAAGTACAAAGCGTTGAGCTATATTTACAGTTGAGCTGATGACACTCTCATCCTGAGAGCTAATGCAAACTCTTTTAAAGAAAAAAATAACTTTCAAGTTTTTGTGCCTGCTGTTAAACTTATAGATGATTTCTAAGAGTTAATTTAAAAAAAAATCTTATTTCTTTTTCTATTTTTTAGAAATGCCAAGGGGGCCTCTTCTAATTACCCAACCATAAAAGAAAGATTCTGTTCCAGTAACATTTTCAAGTATTTATTTAAAATTACTTTCCTAGAACTCTGTAAAGGTTATGTTTTGAGACCAAGCTTCTAGTTTACAAAATATACCACAGCATAATAGTTTTTGATGTGTTGCAACCAATGAAACAAAGCAAAGGATCCTATTCCATATACTTGACCAAAGATGGATAAAATAAAATAAAAAAAACACAGACATCTAATCCAAAATATGAGATGTGTGACCAAGGGCTATACATAATATGTCCCATATTGCCAAACAGCAAATCTGATCAAGTACTTGAAAATATTGTGAATCATTAGAACCAAACTAACTATAATTTATCCAAGTTCAGTGCAGTTTTGACGTTTGAGTCTCCCATTTCTGTAGACAGGCATGTTTAATTCTGAGTATATTTAATTCTGGATGCTGCTAGGTGAGGACAACTTAAGAAATAACCTAATAAAGTAGCAAGACAAGAAAGCAGCATGCCCACTGCTTCAGCTGGGGACGGGGGATATTTGTAAGACAACCAAGAAATTAATTAGCTGTAATTTCCAGTCTTAATACACATTTGGAGGCAGGATTTTTACAATGCAGAAATGTGGGTTTTGCAGGGACACTAACACATATCAACTTCAACAACAATTTTCTGCATGCCAAAGGTATGTCTTTTTTTTTCCTCCTTCCTATCCCAACCTTGTTTAAAGCCCATGGAAATTACAAACCATCTAATGTAAGATTTAGTGTAAATGTTTGGGAAAATATTGAGAAGAAAGTACCATGGCGTGCCTGTAAAAATAAGTCCTTACTCATGGGAAAATCAAACATACACAAGAAACTTTTCAGACTGTACTGACCGAATGGGAATATGATTTTGCGCTATGGTTTATGCAGAATTGCTCATTTTAAAACCAGCTCACACTGAAATCGAATTTTAGGTTCTCCCATCTTTCCACCCCTCTGCGCTAATGTTGCATATAGAATGAATGGCATCATGAAGGAAATTTTTTTTTATTATCTCATCTGTTTTTTTTCACCAAATTGTATTCCCAGACTGTTCCCAGCAGCTGTTCATCTAATTCATCAGCAAGAACCATAGAATATATCCAACAAGATTATACTGCTTCACTCCACCCCTTTGGAGAAGCAGAGAAGCGGGAGAGGTAAGAATGCAATACATGAGCGTATAGGAAAACGCCAAATTCCCACAGGTTGGCAACCCAGCTAAGCCTTAGTTATAGGCAAAGGCCCACAAACTGCCCTTTGATGTGTTAATTGAAATCTAGCTTTCCTCATGGTTCCATTTGCTTCTCAGCACAAGGATACTTGCTGCTCTTGAGAAAGAAAAAAAAATTCTTGTCATATAGCTTTTCCTTGCTTACTTCAAGAACAGAGAGTCAAGACAGGCATTTAGAAAGCACTCAAGAGGGTATATAGAACCTATAGATTAGATAAACAAATAACAATGCTCTTGTATCTGCGTAAGAGAGTAAGAATTCCCTGACATCTTTCCCTCTCCTGTGCTCCAGCACAGACAGAAGACGGTGTCAAGCCTGTTAGGCCTCCTCCCTGTCTTTTCTAAGGCAGCCTTCAGTGAGCATAAGGCTTGTGAGTACCACAACAAGCAGGAACTTTGTAGTTCAAGTGAATCCATTCTTCTGGGATATAATCAAAAGCTAAATCAAAATCAGGTCATAAGTTAAAGACTCAAACTGCAAAGCAACCCAGATAATAACAGCAGATATTAAAACATGCTACAGTATGCAGAAATGACATTGACTTTTACCAGCACTTTATGAAAGAGGCACAAAGATCAAACCAGACCCATTCATCTCGCTTGTAATCTGCTCAATAGCTGTCCAGCAGTGTTTCACAGAAGTATTAACAATCATAAAAAATAGAAATAGTCCATGAAGATTTTTGTTATATATTTTCCAAATATATTACAGTATCAAATTCAGTATCAAATATTAGTGGGTTTTTGTAGGTGAATCTGCAGCCCCGTAGTTCTTAGTACCCTACAGCATTCTTCTTTATGGTCTGGAGTGTTAGCTTTTGTCTATTTTTTTTGCTGCACTTCCTCTTTAACCACTTTAACCATTTTTCCAAAAACTGTCCACTAATAATAAATATTTGTATTTGCAGAATTATTTTCCTGTTCCCACTAACCTCTGTAAGGTGATCAGGTGCTGACTTGGCCCACTCTTAAAGCTAGTCTACAATTTTAAATTTTATTCTATAATTCTTAGTAAAATTTTCAAGTCCTGCAGATTTACTCCATTAATGTAACCAAAAATATTATGTTACCTCTTAACTGAAGGCTGTTCTTTTCACAAACAATTCACACTTCTTGCATATTTGTAAAAGTCACTCTCAGTATGTAGATACTGTACCATATCTTGAGTATGCCCTGCTGCTGTTTGTGTAGATGTGCATTTTAAGTCCTTCATTATGACCTTATTTTAAGATACTCTCCCATCTATGTTATATTTCAATTCCTCTTATTTTTAGATTGTCTCCAATCTGTTGTCCCCATTCTGGTAAAGAAGTGTCTATAACTGAATGTTTTCAGTCCGATCTGACAGATATATGTCAGGATGAATTTGGTATCATAGTTTGTATATTAGAGAAAAAGACTGAAACTGCATCCTCAGCAAGACTGATTAAGGGACAGCTTGAATCCATAAAACATAGCATATTGCTAAAGAAAACACTTGTAAGGATAGGAAAATTTAACCTTTTGTACATCCTAACATAAGCCATATACTGGAGACATTGGCCAAATGTCACTCCTTAGGAAAGCACTAACATGAAATGAGGCAATGAAGTGGTCAATGTACCCAGCTAAAAATCTATGGATGGTGACCTCTAATATCTCAATGAAGATCTTTGCCCAGTCTTGAATAATACTTCTCCTTTGCTCTCAGACTCCTAAAGAACTTTGTCACCTCACATAGCTGTCTTGCTTCTTGTGTTTTGATATACTTTTCTTTCATTCTATATTGGTATGTTATTCAACAATCTCTTTCTTCCTTTCTTAAGTACTTTCTACCAGGTGCAGACATGACTTCAAGAGTTTTCCTATTTGCACTCAAGGATGCTTAAGTTTCTCAAGCTGGATCATAACAAAGAAATTCCAAGGTCAGTTTCAGTATGAGCCTTATTTTACTATTTACAGTGAAGAAGAATTTGCTAAATCAGACAACAGTCACAAACTAGGCACCGTTTGATCTCAGGACAGCTGATTTTAAACACGCAATCAAAGCAGGAAAAAATAAGACTGACATGTCAGACCCACCCTTAAAAGAAAAGATTACACAGTGCACTGAAGCTGCCACTACAGCTGTTATTGCTATGTGCATGTTCAAGTTCAGCAGAAGGTGATCTCTATTGCTTTGGCAGAAGGGACCCAGATACTATGAACAAGTGCTTCCATGTCATTAATCCAGTTGAATCCAGCTGAGACAAGCAATCAGAAGTATCAAGTAGAGATCCAATTTCATAGGGAGAGGCTGAATTACATTTTGGACTGCCCTGCACAAGTATCTGGGGAGCTGCAGGAAATTACTATGCGCTACAATTTTATCTACACGATACCGTCTCATGCAAGCACGTCAAGTTGCTTTCTTAGCTGATATCTAAACAGCCCTATCAAAAAAGAAAGTATACTCGTTTTATTTGGAAGAGATTGAGCAACAGTTTTCAATCCATGACCTGCAGGCAATGCACTGCCCAAAGACACTCTGTAACTTCGTGTGCGTCCAGAGCCGCTACCTGCTGAGCAGCGGGATCCCAGGCATGGCTCTCCATTCCCTGATACCCCACAGATACCTCACAGATCAGTGATACCTCACAACAGTATCTGCTTTACAAAAGGCCTGGGGATAGCGCCAGACACAGCCACACGATGAGTGCTGAAAAATCAGATTGAAGGTTCTTGAAAAATTATTCAGCTATCAATGATACGATTTTTTAATAAAAATCAAATAAAGTCTACCACATCACACATTCTTTTGGAAGTTTTATAAAGGTTAAAAAAGTGTTCTGCAAAGAACTCCAACTTATCCTGAGTCTACTTCACCCAGGTATGAAGAAAATAGCTGGTGACTAAATTAATACACTGCTCTACAGGATGCTTGAAGTAGCTATTATTGGCTATGGATGTCATTCAATGTGATCCTCTTTCTATGCAGTGCATTGATGATGTGCTGGCAGAGGCTCTATTTTATGCATTAGCTTTCCCAGGAAAGCACAGCTGCACATTAGGGGTAAAATTCTGATCTTACTGAAGTCAGTGGCAAAGCTCTCATTGTTATAAATAGGGCTAGAATTTCACATCAGGAGTTATTGTATGGAGAGATGCACTAATCCTTTCTTCTTCCTCTGTCTCCCTAGGGAAAACTTATTCTCACTTTTGCAAAATCTTATATAATACTCAGTGCAGACAAGTAAAAGAACATATCTATCAGTCCTGACCACTAAAAGACAATACCTCTCATTTTTTTGCCTTCAAAGACAGGTTCACTGTTCACATTCAACTGTCACAGAAAGAAGGGTCAAAGAAATGCCTATCTTAAGTGATAGTATTCAGTCAGGTTTAAGCAGCCTTGCGAAGCCAAGAGAATATAGCATGTTATCAGATAAACTGAGTGTGTGGAGGTATTTGTTATTCATGTAGTTAATGAAGCACACAGACCACAGAGGCAGCCAGATTATTTGTTTCACTGCAATCAAAAGTTTACCTTAAACCACTAAAATCAGTCATAAAGCCCACAAAGACAACTCTGTATACAATTTCAATGTTTTCATTAAAAATCCTACCCCATTTTACAATGAGACAGTTCCGTTTCTAGTAGTAAGGATAACTGCCTAACAGCAGACTGGGTTCCTTTGACTGTCAGCATTCTAAAAACAAATGTAATGTGCCCACCTTTTCAAAGGAGACTACCTGCTTCCTATAATAATGGTCTCTCATGAAATGACATCTACCATCATGATTTGCATGATACCACTTCTATAACATAAATTCTCGATGGAAGTTGCATTCTGGATAATAAATACAACTTATTTGTACCATCCACATTTGTGCCAGTTCTTCCCTTATTCTAGTCACTATTTTGATCTTCTTTTGTTGATAGTGCCTTAGTATTCTAATAATTTGTATACCAAGTTATTATAAAATAAAAAAATCTGAAAGAAGTTGTAAAATTCTCTGCATAACCTTCTTCCCAATCAAGTTTTCAGATCCTCAGTGATAAAAGATAATGTATGGTGGTATATATACTCAGATATTCATTTATTTATAAGAAAACAAATAGTGGCAGGACAACATTAAATAAATGCCCATTTTCTCTAGCTTCTAAGACAGAGTCCAACCATTCCTAAAGGAAACTGCTCTCACACAATCAGGTTTTGCTTTTACTGTAGAAGGATCCATTGCTCTAGATGATACTTGTTTTATTTCTAAGCTTTGTTACATCTCTTAAATACTCCAAGTTTCAGTCATGGGGCACTTACAGAAAATAAGACTGAGATATTGATGTTGATTATTATTTTTTCAAAGGCCACAGCAAAGAAGAGAAGACAAATGTCAGTATCCTTTACATCTGAGAAAATGCAGCATTGGTCTACATTAGTCTTAAGTACCAGATTTATTGCTATTGACGTAACTCAGCCACAAGCTGACAAAAATGTGATTGAGATGAGATTATTATTCACCAGGATGGGGCAATTTCTTAGTCAGACTCACATCCAATTACAGTTAAGTGGCTGTACTGAGCTCCAGGATTACAGACATGCCCTTTTTACTGATGTGACAGGTACAAAATGTCTAGATTGTTTGAGAATCCTCTATTTGTGCAGGGCTTTAGTGGTCCTTCATGATGGTAGTTATCCATGTCTGTTGGCCCTGGTGTTCAGGAATGACATACTGTTTGCTGGATAGCTTCTTGGGGTGGGATTCAGCAATTTGAAAGCTAGGCCTACAAGGGCTTGAGGGCTTTTATAGTAGCCGTCACCTTTCAGTGCTGTCATTCTGAACTCTAGGCCTTTTCTGCTGACCTTTATCTGCAGGGTCATGAAAGAAAGAGTCTATTTGAGGACCAGGAAGTCCATGACTGAGGTAGCATATGTTCAGAATAACTCAGGAGATGCTGAGCTCTCGTTCAAAAGACCAATTGCACTGGTATTGCAAAGTTCCCATAAAGTGACTGCAGAGTTCACATAAATATAAGCTTTTTACTGCTTTTCAGGATCAGAGCTTAACCGTCATCTTCCCTTAATACAAGCAAGTAGTTATTGCTAGAATAAACTCAGAAATGCTACTTAGAATCTGATGTATGTAGTGCTGGATATATTTAGCAGAATATTAAAGCCCTAGTTGCTGTTAGTGATTATGGGTATTTTCCCCCAAAGTATTATCCAAATATAATCAGAAGCAGGATTCATATCTCATTTCAGCAGGATCTTGCTTTTGGACAAAAATCACAAATAAGTCCTAAAACATTACAGGTCTCAAGCACCTTGTGAGATACTATCTTGTCCATAAAGACTTTGTATAAGATGCTTGAGAGATCTACACAGAAATGCTGAAACTGAAAGGGACTGAAATAGGCATAGTATATATAGGTCCCACATCACAGGCAGCTAGATTTCTCTTATATTTCGGATAGATACATAGTTTTCGCTGTGACTTGCAGGGCAAAACTCGTTATGACCACTATCTACACGAAGACAACATTTACTGTACGCCAGAGGGAAAAAAATGAGCACAGACCACATTCACACCAACCCCCTTGGCGCCTCAGTGCTCTCATTTTCAAAACATATTTGTTCAGTAACATGAGCTTTGTTTCAAGCTTGTTTATGACAAAGCAGTAGAATCAAGATGAAGGGAGGCTTGCTAACTTGTCCCCTTGTCCCCCCCTCCACGCACTTGTCCCCTTTCAATTTCGCAAGGGAATTAAAAACGTAGTGAGTTTTTCCTCCTTTGGCATCATGCTCTGCTCTTACAGATTACTGAAACATGGATTTGTGAGAGTTGTTTCAAGCATGTTCCTGCATATAGGAACAATGTTAATTCCAGTCACTCCCCACATCCAAATGGAATTGTTGTTAAAACTTCTAGAGGACCAGGGAATTTGTGTCATTTAGTCAAAGACTTTCACCACCCCTATTAGACTAAACATAAATGTGATATAGCCAAGTCAGATTCCGAAGGTTAGTCTTCCATTTAGGCAAAGTACTGGGGATGCAAAAGCATTTACAGGAATCTAACATAGACTCAATAAAATGATTGAATGGGAAAGGAAAATCCTTTCTAAATGTAAATTATTCAGGTGAGATTTGAGTTCCTTAAAGGTTACTCTTCAGTTCCCTTTCTCCGTCTAATAAATGAGAACACAGAACAGCTTAGCTTCCTTTTTATTTTTCTTTTTTTTTTTTTCAAAATTCTTTGTATTAAGTCATCCTACTGCCTTATACTGCCTTATACACCTTTTCTACAAGGAGCCGATACAAGCTCTGGGCTGCTTCTGTCCTGTGATTGCTGAACACCATTAATCTTCTACTAAAGCACCTCTGAGAAGAACTGAAAAACTAATTTTAAAAAGTGGTCCTGCAGCTTGAGTATGCTTTGTCTCTTTCCTTTTCGTGTAGCCAAAATTTCCATATTTTGCTATCTGAAGGAGTAAAATCTCAAATATCAAGAACTTGCAGGAAATGTGGCCCAACAATACACTGTATTAAACTGGTCAAAGTGTCAGCAGATCTACCTGAGCAGGTGTGCACAACAGCTGCAGATCTGAGTATTAAATTTCCTTATAACCAAGTCTTGCCTCAGGAGAAGTTGGTGGCAGAACTTCCACTGGGTTCATCCACTCTTGAGTAGTACTTGTTATATCTTGAGCTAGGTTATTAGGAATCATGTGAAAGAGCTATTTTATTTAAAACATGTCAGATTAGAGATGCTCTATAGGAGGGACTATATTTGTGCATAATTTAAATGATCCATAATAGCAGCCACAGACTACAAAGTTGTTGTCCTCTTTGCCATTGCTTTTTGCAAGTTTGTGTAATGCCCTTTTTTTGGCATTGACACATTCACTAGAGAAATTACAAGTGCATTTCGTACTCATAGACAGTTTGTACTTGTTATGTAAATCTACTTTCACCAAAGTTCACAAAGAAAGATCTTCAAAATTAACAGAGATGACTGAGACTTTGGAGCTTTCAGACCAAATAAAAAAGACCAAAATAAAGCAGCAGAAAATTCCACAAAAATCAAATGAAATTACTGGGAATTCTTACTGCTGCCTGACTGTAGATATCCTACTGTTAAAGACAAGACAGGGAAACCATTTTCACTGCAGAAAAGAAACATTAGCAGTTAAATAGATGTGGAAAATATTTTGCATTTTCCATGTCTCTTTTTATACAAGGATGAAACATAGCAACTGATCATGCAGTGTCAGATTTTAGGCCTGAGTCATGGTTACATTTTAGATAATCACTAGGCTAGATTCCATATCTACATCTCACTTCAGCTGCATTCTGTGTTTTTAAAGGTCTTATCCATAATATATTAATGGTAGCACAAACGAAGTAGGTAGTGTTTTAAAAGTTGTGGGTGTAAAATAGGCAAATAACTGTATGAAGTTCAATTTAAAGAAAAAACAGACATACTCTGGTTTTGATCTTGTGCAAAGTCAGCATCTGAAATAAAGGGAATTAGAATAAAGATTCAGAGTGGTAGTATTGTCCCGAATAAACACCTTCATCGTATCATGCATAATTGAAAGCAGGACACAGTGCTTTCCAAAGGACATGTTAGAAAGTCCCACTATAGAGAGCTGGATAACGTAGTATTTCTGTGTTTTCTCCTACTGGAAGAAATCAGGACTACTACTGCAGAAATTCACTTGTAGGTCAAGTATTGGCCATTTGTATTTTAGAGCCCAGGGGCCTTGACTCAGTCTCCAGGCTGCCCAGATGCTCTGAGAGTTTAACAGGTGTTCACAGAAGTGAACAGGCTAGAAGTCTATAGCTAGGGGCCGACTAGTTCTATTTTAAGACAAGTGTCAGTGCAAACTTGGGCCTAATCAAAAGGTCTGGTTAGCACCCTGCTGTAATATTGACAAGAAACATCCTTTTACAGTAAAACTTTCTTACTTAAGTCTTACAATAGATGGAAGGAAGCTGATCAGATAGGTTTAGAGTTAGAAGCAAATAAAAAATACGCATTTCAAATTTTAACATGTTTCTAACTCATTGTGGTTTTGTAACTCACACATGGTTGACTAACTTTTAAAACCACAAACTTTGCATGTTATGAGTTCTCATGGAAAATGAGGGCACAGTCTCATTTTGAAGCTCACATCTCATAAGAGAAATGACTTCTTTTTTGGTGAACCAATCCACTGCAGGTGAACCGCCATGGTACAACAACACCGTACGCGTGATGCGATGGCTCATCTTTCAAAGCTTACCACACCGCCATGCTTCCTGCACCCCACTGAAACTCCTCTCTCCAGCTATTTTCTGTGCAAAAACTAGTTCTTGAAACACAACGTGCATCTTCAGAATTAAAACTTGATAGAATGTTTTTAGAAAAAGAATGTCTTCCTTCAAAGCAACCTTTATCCTTGTTGCTTTTCAGTTGCTGAACAGCCTTCCTTGAATGCCAGACCACGCACATAGTGGAGCAGCCTGCCCCGGCACAGAGGTGACTTCCCACTTGCTCTAGTGACCGTTTTTACTCACTCTGCCGTAACTAACAGTCAAACAGCATTTCTCCCTTCACTGTGTTTTTCCTCTTTTCACATGTGGAGATACTAAGAAAACATTCCTTGATCTAGGACTCATACAGGAGGCACAAAATGTTGCAATAATAAAGCACTGAATCACCAATGAGAAATTTATTTTTTTATGAAGAAACTCCTACTGAAAAACACTGGCTTATACAAATTTATCTACACTCAATATAAAAAAAAGCTTAAGTTTATTTTTTGTAATTCTGATTTCCCGCCATGGCATTTTCAGTGGAAAATAAAGTCCAACTTCAGCAAAGTTACAGATATACATTAAAAAAAAAAAGGCAAGAAACAAATCACTGTACTGGATTTTGCTATAATTTAACAACTGCAAATATAAAGCTAATACAAGCTTTCTCTGATAATATTTATTCAGAGAACTGATAATCTCCAGGCAGCCTGCCACAAACTCAGGCTTTTCAACCCCTGAAGACAATAGCTGTAACCCAATCATATACCTAGAATTCCACCCTTATGGGGTTATAAGCTTTTCAGAAAATAAATCTTCTAAATCTAAGTCTGCTTCCTTGGCTTAGGCACTGTTCTGTTCCCTCCCTCAAGGTGTATTTGTTCTATCTCTTCTGTATAGACTGAGAGCACATGAGCTATCCTGCAAGAGTTTTGATGCTTGCTAAGGGACTGAAACCTGCCACTATCCTCTAGTTTTTACTTTCTTCATTTTTGTTATACATAATAATAATAATAGTAGTTTGTCAGAGAAGTGATGATTTTCAGGCACAAGTAAGGCTATGATAGCAGCACTGTTAAGAATGAAATCATTCAGATCACCAAAGTTTTACATGAGTGTTCATCATTCCCAGACTGGGGCTTTGAAATTTCACCTCTATATTTAAAAACCTAAAACCAGATGGCCAACTTTCCTGATGACTCAGCACCCATACCAACTGCAGAAGAATATGAATGCTCAGGTCCCATGTATAAAAGTGCTTAGAAAGTCCAAACATGAAAGTTATGGTTTATACTCTTCCAGACAAAAATCTGTAAGTCCATTAATATTCTTTCATTTATTTCTAATGTCATAGTATTATTGGTTTTAGGAAGAACGTGCAGGCATACAATCTTTTTCTTTCAACTTGTTAAATGTGTCTTTACAGATTTTTTTTTTCTTATGTCTGGACTTTTCTTTAATTGGATGCCTGCCAATTCTACCTCCCAGACTGCTGCTGATATTCTCTATGTTCTTATATATATACATATTTATCTAAGCCCTCTGGGCTTCTGTTTGGCAAGACTTTTTATTATATTTACTTATTAATTTATTTATTTTTACAAAGATTCAATGAGCACTGAAATATTTGGCAGCACTCTCATACAGATGAAAGAAAAAGTCACTCTAGGCTCTCCTGGGGGAAGTTTCCACGTTCACTGCTGATATCACCTAGTAAGCAAGAAGTCTGAAGCTGTCATTGTTCATGTAGTTACATGTGGAGATTTTACGTTAACCTTTGTATTTACTCACTTTCTGAACACAAATAGTAATACTTAACACATTCTACTTGAGAATCTCTAAAAGCTGCATTAATATAACCCGAAAAGTAAGGGTAGCTGGAAATATGAATGTGAAATTGATACAAAGTATCACAAATACACTATACTGCTAATTTTTTAGATAAATTATTTCGTTTTTTAGATAGACTGCGCTACCCGATCCCTAGATGGAACAAAAATCTTAAGATTTTCCTTCCATTAAGAGATGGAAGGAAAATCTTAATATTTGCCACATAAAACTTAAGGCTTTCAAATAGTATGGCTTTCCTTCTTTCTTTCTTACTTTCTCTCTTTCTTTCTTACAGATTGAATAAGGAAAAGTAGAATAAACAATTGTGAAAAAAAGGAAGCCCGAAGTATAGTGTAAATTTAAATTCTACTGCTTTACTGGTATTTGCTTGGAATCACATACCAATATGCAAAGTCTCACGGTAATGGAACAACACAGATTTCTACAAAATCTGAAAATATTGGGAAAAATAAATATGCATATTTCACTTCTTGAAAATATTTTGGCCATTTTTCCCTCATTAATCTTTTCATATTTTTTCTTCTGCTCCTTAAAGGACTGTTAAGTTTAGCAATGGAATTTTCTCACAAATGCTTTCTCAAGCATTTGAATGAGAACTACATAGGAAAATGAACAACTTAAATAATTTCATGGTAAACCACTTATCTTAATCAACTGGGTTTATTTAGTTGACTGTCAGGTGTCATAATAGTACCCATTACAGAAAGTTGTAGGATAAAAAAGCCTGACAATTTGACAGAAAAATATAAACACAAAAATATGAGGATCTTAAACCCAAATTTCATCCCTTAAAGCAAAATAACAAAAGTAGTGAACAAACCTATTGTTTCCAGGCAAGTGACTTTGAATTGATTTTTTTAATGAGATTAATGTAGATGGTCTTACTGATAAAACAATTTTCAACCATTATATCTGCATTTTTCCTGCCATAAGGAATATGGGGTACTTGTTAATCTGGATCCTAATTGCAAGCAACTAGTATACATCTTGAAGCAACTCCACAGACTTCAAGAATCTTAGGAACTTACTTTGACATAAATGATACAACAATTGCGGTAAAAAGATTCAAAGAATTCAATGGTTTTTCTTTCAGATTTAACCTTGAGGCCTTTTACTAAATATTAATTGCTTCAAAGCAAAGTAAATATTTACTGTTTCTGATACACTGCCCCAAGCCAATTGATGTAAGAAGAAAAGAGCATGGTTTAGAAATTTGTTAAGTATTTTAAAAGACGTAATAATACTTACATGCTTTGCAGACTGTCTGCCATGGCTTCCTTTTCTATCTGTCTCAATTGTTATTAAAATAAGTACATACACAACAAAAGGAAACCAAAAGCAAAGTTCTTATGGAATATATCAATTGATTCCTTGTTAACCCCAGTAAATGTAGACTTATTGTCAGTGTAATTTTGTTTTCTCTCTTGTACAAGAAATCTCAGGCAGTTTCCAATTTAAAATAGACCTTACTTCACATTTTAGGTACCATTATTGAATATTTTTCAACTCACTAATATCTGTACTTAAGTAAAAAGATAAAGTATTTAATTTGTCTAGAATAAGATCATTAGCATGTTTGTCACCATTTTTATTTCAAAACAAATCATGCTTAATGGCAATCACAGCTTTGGCACAGCATCTTTTCTTAGCACAAACTTCTTTAGTTGCTAAGTAAATGCTTAACTAAAGGCTGCAGGAGCTGTTTGCAGGGATAGAGATCAAATCCCAAGTGAATATAGAAGATTCAGCTCAGCTCCACTTTAGAATACAAAATTGTTTTGCAGTGGGATCTTTACCCACATGCAAGTGTTGGAGCGCAAACCTCCTCCTGGAAATGCCTCTCATTGTCTTCTCACTCCTCTACCCACCGTTCTTTCTCATCCTCTCACGGGTGAACACAATCAGTGTCAGAGGAAACTAAGCTGCCCGTTTCCTTAGAATGACATATGATTAAAGTGCTTAATAGAGTTATGTAGCAAAAGGGCCATTAAAAGTGGCAATGCTTTCTGTAGTGTTGAATAAAAGACTAATAGTACATTCAGATTCCTTACCCCATCTGCTAAATCCTGCACTGCACAACAACTTTTTACTTAAGTTCAAAGATGCGGCTGCTCCATTTAAAGAGTGCTTGTTATTTGGGAGGAAATGGAGGCCAGAGTGTGCCTGACACCGAAGAAAGAGAAAATGAATGTTGGCTCTGCAGCGGAGCTCTCCTATACAGCTAGCCTGACCCAAGCATAATTAATCAATTACCTGTTCTTTTAGTAAACCAATTCTTTTTATTCTTAGGTGTTATTTACTCCAATATACAGTGATATCATCCTAAGTCAAAAGTGTGCTAAAACTGATGTCGTTTCCTCTCTCGTACCAAATTTGTCATTCTCAATGAAATACTAACTTCTTTATGAATGTTACAGATCATTACACATGGTCACACCAATTACTATGCCCTTTTTTTTTCTCTTGTTTCTACTTAGTTCAGTAACACTTGCCTACTAGACCAATTTAGTATTCAGCTTTTTTTCCAGCTCTGCTTCTTAGTAATGTTATCATCTCAGAAAAAGCAGAGAAAGGCTGTAGTCCTTTTGTTTATTGGAGAAAGGCATTTTAAAATCTTACACAGTAAAATGCTGATCTCCCTCTCACATATACATATATAGAAATAAAACCAGAAAAGCTCACATAATCCATTTTTAATAACTCACCAATATTTAGCCTCATGAATATTATGATTCTTTGGATTATTTATAGGTTATACATTAAATATGGACCTTCTAAATACTAACATGCACTAATATACACCATTGTCGCATTGCCTATCATTCATCTGCCTAACCTCTCTTCAAAACATCTTTTTCCTGTCTCTAGGAACTTTCACCATGTATTTTTACTAAATCTTTTTCTAGATGAATAGATTTTATGCAGTAGCTCTACAGTATTCCCTCATTTTTTACATCATATTTATACTTTTTAATACTGTGGTCATTTTGTAACTACCATCGCACACCAATTTTGTGTTTTTCTCGAAGTCAATAATTGCTTTAGTGTCTCATGTTATCTTTGAATACCATTGTTTGTATGTGAGTAGTGGTTTGTAGCTGCTACTAAACTAATTCATCTGCTTTCCTGGATCTTTCAGATTCTCTTCAAATTTGTAGCAACCTGATTAATACAGTATCATCTGCAAACATGCCCATTGTGTTGCTCACTGCTTCTTCATAGTGGCAGCAGGCAAGGTTCAGTTGGCTAGCATGAGAAACGCAAAGTTTTCTGATGCAGATAACAGGTTTAATATCCTGGACTATACATTATACCTTGAAGAATACCTAAATTTCCAGGTCTTTGGTTGAGTACTCCTCTGGAACTTTGAAAGTCTGGGACTGTCTGTTATTTTAAAATAATAATAATAATAAAAAATCCTCCTTTGAATTGTTGTAGTCCCAAGTATAGCCAATGGACTGTTCAGTTGTGTTTTCCTCTTAAGCTGTATTTCTAGTTTATAAAAAAACTCATTTAAATTCTGCTGAACAGATGCAAGTATAACAGAGATTGGAAAGCACATCAAGGCATAATCTGCAGCTATGGTCTTGATTTAAAGGGGACAAATCAGAACATATGAAGTAAATTTAATTGTCCTACCTTGATTACATACAGTCAGGTGCAGAGATTTCATTTTTTTTTTTTTTTTTTTTGTATTTGCCTCTTGGGTTGGAATTGTAGTTTCTGTCACTTCAGAGTTCTGCCTGAAAGAAGGTAAAACATTTTTCCCTAAGGAAAAAGCAAAAGCAGGTGTATCATAAACCTGCCTTCACTGTTCCAAACACATGTGCATAGCACATATAAATGAAAACAAACAAAACATTCCATCTTTGCAATAAACAGAAATATATTGTGCACATATGGATGGAAGACAAATCCTACAATATTACACTGAGATGCTAAAGCATGGCACCACTCGAGAGAAATAGCCTTTGAAGGTGGATCTTTCCCTCTCAAACCCTTACCCCAGTATGTTTGCCGGCGCTTCATCTTATTTTTGTGACAGATCAGTCCCCTTTTGACTCTCGTGTCCTTCATTCCATTTAACTAGTTCCTAGGCCTAATGAAAGTTCTTAATATTTATATAATGTGTATATTTACACATTCTTTCCAAGGCTGTTTAACCACCTTATGAAGGTGGATTAAAAAGAAGAAACGGTTAATATAGGAAATGTCTACTAGTATCGCTGCCTTTACACATAATATACTTTAGTGTATATTGGGCTTAAAATAATAAAAAAGATCAATACCACTATACTGAGCATCTACACAATTCATTGTATTCACACAGAAAGAAAAAGAAATCTGTTCTAGCCAGGAGGAAAAATCCTACATCCTACAAATAACCTAGTCAGCAATCTTTACTGCAAATGTTTGTGTCTATAGTGGAAACTGCTTAATTGTCCATTGTGCATCGGAGCTCTCACGGTGTAACAGAGTGTACCAAAGCAGTGGCTAAAGATCACACCATGAATCACAATAAAGTAGTAAAATCTATGTTGAGTGATTTCTGTTGATGTTTAATACAGATTTCAGAATGGTTTGTTCCATGTTTTTATGGGTTATAGAGAAACATTTTAATGTGACTTATTGACTAGATACTTCGGAATTAGTATAAGAAAGAAGGATGGTCACTTTGTTTACTGTAAAACTCTTTTTTATACATGCTTAAAAATTCCATGAGACAGAAGAATCCTTGGTCTGAACTAGTATGACCATTCTCACATATCTCTGTACATAAATTCAATTCAGTAACTGTGGAACATGGGCAAGAAGTACACTCTAATGGTAAAAGCAAGCCAAAGTCAGTGAAGACAAAACTCAATTCTAACATGATTATTTTCCTGCAATTGATACTTTTAATCACAATTCTGCTTTACAAGCATAGGAAGTCATGCTGAAAGAACAACATAAAAGTTTCCTGCTTCCATTTAAGAGCCCAGTCATACACTTATTAAAAAAAAAAAAAAGTAATTTCAGAATTTATAAGTAAAATTTAACATCCTTTAAACCATGTACATTTTGCCTGTAATATCCTAATTTCTCTTTTTACATAAATTAATAAGCAATAAGTCATTTTAAAAATTGCATTTTCAGTATGATTGTTTCAAGTGCTTTTATTTCGCTTATTTCAATAATTTTACTGGTTTTTCTTCTGTCAATATTATAGGCACTCTTTTTTTTTTTCAGGTAGCACAGATTATTTAAAAATAATTAAAGAAACATACCCTTGATTCAGCTTTTCAAAAAAACGGAATTTCATAAAGCTAAAAAGATGGAAAGACCTATCTAGTTCAAATTCCTATTGGGAAAGAAAATGTGCCACCTTCTTTCCTCCTTTTATCAAGTTTACAACACTTGAGACTAGTTACAAATTCTCTTTACAGTGGGTAGTCTACCGTCCTAGGAATAATTGCTGATCTTACCACTTCTAAAAGGGACACAACACTTAAGATGTAAAGTGTGGAACAGAGAGCATCAATTATGCTTAAGGACATAGCAGAGCTGTTTTCTTCTGATTTTACATTTTTGTTTAATTAACATAGCACATTAAAATCCTGCCAGAATCAACATATCAGTGTGAGAGTAAAAGCAAACAGAATTTTATTTTATTATGGAAAATCTACATCACACAGAGATAAGATTTTACAATACTCCAGAATTTACCTCCACCATCAATTTTCGGCAAAATTACATAGCTGAATATGTTTTGCATTAGACTCAGAGCTATGCATATCAAAAAGCACATTTAATAGGATAGGGTAGCAACTTCCTTAAAATATAAGCAGAAACTTATTTACATTTCCCATGCAGATTCAACAGTATCCTAAAATTTAGGATTTGAAAAAACAATGCGATGTTTTAATCTTTCATAAATGTTCTTAAACCTTTTAATTCATAAAATAGTATCTTAGTCTAGTGGAAGTTTGGAAAATAGCAGAAACACAGGATCAGGTCCTACCTTCAAAGATCCCTTATTACATTTGAATTCATGTATTTGATTCTATGAAAAATAAGCAGGTCCTTCATTCTGTCAAAAGTGATGAAGACACTTAAGCATTCAAATGTAGATTTTTCTTCCTTTTGGAAGACAACCAGTTACACTTACCTTAACAACTAACAATAGCCAAAAAATGGGTTGTCAGTTGTAATGTGCTTACCCTTCATTAATGGTAAAAGAAAAGTGGTTTTGAGAATGACACTCAAAAGTGCATGTTCCAAATTGCATGTGTTCTATATCCTTGTTAAAGTAACACAGACACCTGTTTCTTGTACTCTTTCTTGTGGTTTAGTGATTTTAAAATTACATTTAAAAAAGCAGATATGGCATGTTTCAATACTAGCTGAAGTGTCTCCGTCGGAAAACAGTGTTTGCATTTTGTTTTTCTCCTTAAAAGCATCTGAAATATTAGTGCATTCTTGTCTTTTTATCTCTCCATAGCATCAGTAGAAGATGATGGTGTCTTGTTTCTAAAAGACAAAGCACTAAAGAAACCCATTTTTGGTATTTTCAGGTCTATGTAAACACCAGAAATATCTCAGCTGCCATGTATATAGTCATTTTAGCATTAATCATACTATCCCATAACAATAAATACACTGAATTGCCCTTTTTGATCTTCCTTCTATCTCTGATAAGTATCATGAAATATTTCTGTTCATCCAGACAAATGGTGAACTATTTGATTTAGACATTCTTTTCTCATTTTGGTAATCCTTTCCTATATGATATAATGTTCATTTAACAACTTAGGATACTTTAAACATAATGTATGTGTTGGCTGTTGCACACACTTCCATTTGGCATGGAAAGCAGAGACTTCAGAGAAATAAGCCAGTCATATTACAAAATGGCAAACACTGACTAACTTGAAACCACATATACATCACATGCAGTTGGCATGAAATAATAACTTTTATGCAAATATGATTCTGTTAAAACTTTCTTTCTGATGGATGTACAAGGCAATGATTTGTTGTTTATGCATGAAGAAATTTTCTCCAAAAAAGGAAATACAGTGGTTAAAAGAGACACGCCTCAAAAATTAAGACAGTAACCCTTGTAGTGTCAGTAAGATATTCTCATTCTCCAAACTTCTGAAAGAAATCTAATCAATATAATACTTATTAATACATTATGAATTTCAACAGGAAATTGGATACATGCTAATATTTATTGTGTATTCATATTCAAGGAAGTAAAACTGTTCAAGGTCACAGTTTTGGGCAGATTAACATATGTCCCTTTATATATAGCAGAAGTTAGAAAAGCAATTTTTTTAAGATCATTTTCAGATACATACATTTACAAAACATCAAGGAAGGGTTCTCAGTTTAGTATTTTTTTCCTTTTCAGTGGCTAATACAAGATTTATAGGGAATATACATAGTCAAATTTGCTTCTGTTTCTGGAAGTTATGGTATATTTAGCCATAAGGATACCTTTTGACTGTTTCTTCAGGATTACTCAGAGATAGCAGCAACGGTTTCTGGAACTTGCTCTGTATCCAGACTCGCTGCATCTTGACTTTTTTCCTTCTGTTGACTTGTAATCGGCGATCAACTAAATTCTGTACTTCAGTTAATCCAGCCAAGCTGAACATGCTGTATACCTCATCTGTTTTTTCATATGAAGAATTATTATGATTTAAAAAAATGTAGAATAGAATGTAGTAATTAACAACTTGCAGTTCATTCAAAGACGAAACTAATCCTATTTTATTATTTGAAAGATCATGAAAATGACAGGTAAAATGTCCTCTGTTAAGAAATCCATTTTCCGAGTTTTCAATTTATACTACAGAAGAAATGTCATGCTGAGACCCAAAGCACACATGGCATTGGGCCATTCATAGATCATTTATGGCATTCATAGATCTCTTTCTTGGAGGATTCAATTAGGCTAGGGCTGAGGAAAACAAACACCACTCGGTCATTCTTTCTATAATACTGATTTAAAATATGATAAAAAATATTGATTTAACCTGCCGATCCACACATCTAAGACAATGTCATCATCTCCTTGACAGTAGACACACCTGAACAACTTTTTTAAGCTTCTCTTTCATTAGTAAACACAGAACAGCTTTTCAAAAATTGAGAAGGCTCTTGGAATTCAAGTGATTTCCCAAACATGTCCTAGATCTTCTTTCTCACCTTTAAAATTACCATAGCTGGGAGAAATCATGATCCATCTCAACTATTTACAGTCTAGTTTATAGAGAAGAAAAGTACTGTAATGCTAACTTTTACAATTTTCAGCTGCTGGCTGTCAGACTAAGCTGACTGTCAACAGAACCAGGCAAGTGGAAGAGAAAAGGGCAATAATTATCCACGGTCAAGAATTCATCTTAGCTCCTGGAGAAAGGGCAACCATACAGCCAGGGCTCACCAACATGGCAGACGAAATATTAGGCCCTGTCCATTATTTTTTCCAGGACTGTTTGTATGAATTTTAAGAATATTTCAACAGTATTTGATAAGCTCACAAGATGTTTTAAAAAAGAGAAATTCTGGCAATAGCTGCAAGTAATCTTGTAGATTCCTGGATCCAGGAAGCAAAATATGTCATTACCAACAACCAAGAAAAAGTTATTAACAAGACGCTTTTTATAGGTTCAATTTAGATTTCATGGCCATCTTAATCAAGAGATAGAACTGCACCAGGTAAACCTGAAGATAAACAAAGTTAAGTCCAAGCAATTTAACATTAATCCAGATTTCATGTTGCTTACTGGCAAAAAATACAAAAAAATACCAAAAAAAACCCCAAAACAAAACAAAAGAGTTCATTCTGGTTTATTATTTATACCTGGAAATTTAGAACCAAAGTAGACGTACATTTCTGGTCAGATTTTGTGTTCTCTTCAGGGCTCTGCTATTGTAATTTTCTAAGCTCACAGATCTGGTATAATTATGTTGCTATAAGGAAAACGTGTCTTGCCAAATCGAGAGACAAAACAACTAAATAAAAATTATTTATTTAACGTAACTCCAGCTTCTCCCTTCTGACCTCAACCATACTGTGAATCTGCGTGATTCTATGAAAATGGACAGATAAAGAAAAAAAACAATAATGTTGTCTGAAACGTGAAATATTTTTTCACAAGAGATTTGGGCATTTTAAAAGCAGAGAATGGGGGAAAAAAAGCTTTACAATTCTCTTTTAATATGAGCTTTTGTAACAGTCAACACTTTCTGTAAAGCTAAATCATTTCATACCTTTGGTAAAGAAATAAACTCTGGTTCCATCTCCTCGTACATAAAAATTTTCTGACAAGCAATGACCTAGGAAATTAAAAGAGTAAAAAGGCAAGCCATGTTTTCAAAGATAGTTTAAATTAAATAATAAAATATAAAAATGTTCAGTAATTACCTTTTTTAAAACGAAGTTGAGACATATCATATCTTCCATAATCTCGAAATAACAACATTCCTCCAGGTTTCAGTAGTTTAGCCAATCTATTTACAACTCTTTGCATCCTTAGAAAATAGAAGGAATCCTAGTGAAATTTCCAAAAAAGGCTGTTTAAACCCTTTTTTCCCCTAGATGCTTGGAATATACATAGATTCCTGAAACTATATATGTACTATGGAAAGGCCAGATACTAACAAACAAGAACAACTTTTTACAAATAAAGTCGAGTATAAAATTTGCAAGGAACTGTTATTACAGAATACAAACTAGCAAGAAAAAAAAACTCTTTTGCCTTTCCTTAAACAGAATCTCATGTATCAAAACAGTTTTGCATTATATGTGCCATGTAAGACAGGCAGATATATGAAAAACAATGAATGAACAGCTAGCTCTGTTCACTGGTGAGCTAGGTGAACCCTCTCTCTGTACACAAGCAAAATCAAGAGCTTGCATAATGGACAAAATCTAATTTCTTTACGGAGGCAGTTACCACAAACACAAAGTCAGCACCTGAATGTAGTCAGTTAACTGTGGAGAATAGGAAGAGGAGTCTGGGTAGTATCTGAAGAAAATAATCTGGAAATATTGGCAATTAGGGGAGGAAAGTCTACATCCTCCAAAATGTTGAAACGTTTGTACATCTTGACCACATCTAACATCACCTCTTCCCTCTCAATACTGCACTAGTCAGCCATAGGTTTTCTAGAAATGTGTCATACTCTACTCTTTTCCCTTCTGCAGCCCAGAGCATCTTCCTCCTCATTATTTATGCTTACCTTAGAGCCTCTCATAATATATTTGCATTATTCTGCAAAGTACCTTACTAATCAATAACACTCAAATCTTTTAGAACAGCATACAAGACTCAGATTCTCCACATTCACAAAAGACCACAAAAGGCCATCCATACGTCCCTGGCAGCCAGCAAGGTAGAAGAGGCTGCAAGGCCAATTCAACCCTGCCTACCTCAGAGAAGTAGAGAGGCAGGGTGGGAAATGTTGAAGCAGAGGGATGGTAATTTAAGGGATAAAGAAGGTAGGCTGCTGTATCTGAAAAGAACTAGAGAAAATAAAGACTTTCCTAAATATGCAAAATCACCATTATTGCCTAAAAAGAGAATATCCTTATACCGCTCCTGCATCTTAGTCAGCTTTCTCCCAGTTGGTACTTATCTAACAGCAGTGCGGACATCCTATCTTGACAGTCATGGGGCTGAGTTAGAAGATTATTCAGCATACACTTTTTGAGCACTCGGATTTCTTGTTTTTCACGCGTAATATTGGCAACAAAAGAGAAAAAGGTAGCTCCACATAAGAATAGAGGGTTGGTCAAAAAAAGCATAGAACTACACATTTTGCCTACATAAACATGAGTTTTGTGCATAGAAAAGTGCACAGAAAGTGAAAATGCTGTGAGAAATCTGGTCTTTTAGGATTAGATCACACTAATGACACAGCAGAGGAAACTTTATGATCTTTCAAATTCTTAGACCAATTTAAAGAGGAGACTGCTAGCAGAGGACAAATATGTTACTTTTTAGGTACAATATCACTCAGAAGAGCCCAAAGAGAAACCACTAGGTAACAGTGGTGTTGATTATAGCTGCGTATCTCTCACACACGTTTTCCAGGTCTCCTAAGTGCATATATCTAAAGTTTTGCACCATCACTCTCAGTTTTCTTTTCCAATATTCCTCATTCCAAAATTCTGGTATTTAAATATTAAGCAACAAGGGGCTGATTACATTTTTCTTTATAGAGTCTTTTTAATTCTAGATGAGTGATTTTATCACACAAATGAATTAAACGGGTATTTTTACACATGTATTTGCAAAAACAGTGATGTCAGCCTTTGGCTGCTAACACAGGGAGAAAGATAGACAAATACGTTTATTCTCAAATAATTAACAGAAGTTTAGATAGAACATCTGATTACTGCTTCTCCAGGCAAAGTGATTCAATGAACGAGTGTCTATTGTCCAATTTCCTCCTGCCTGCATCACTGTAGTTACAGATATCTACTGCTTGATTTTTTTTTTATAATCTGGACCCAGGCATTGCATGACTCATACCCTCATCTCTGAACAAACAGGAAGGAGCAACATCCTATATGGGATAGACCTTTCTGTAAAGCTAATCATTAATAACGTAGGCAGGCAAGCTGGGAAACAAGCTTCAGATTTAGGCAAATATTGCTCTGTTTGCCAAGCCCATTTTAATGACATTCTTAAAGCAATAAATGCCCTATCACACATAGGGCACATATTTCCCTTCATATGGTCTAGTTAAAGAGTCAAGTAGTTTAACTTACATATAGTCTTTTGCACTTTTCTCATTAAAAGTGTATTTTCAAAACTAGTCAGATTCAACAACCATGAAGTTTGGTTCATTAGACATTGAGAGGCATTCAGTAATAATGCTAATAGTTTTCAACATAATACCATGCATGCAAAGTAGATTAAGTTCTCCTAATCCAAACAAGCTACACAATTCTGAATGTGTTTTGGTTTAAGAGGCCATTTTATATATATCTCTATGTGGCTTAATTAGCCACCTAAATCTTTATCAATATATTGTAAGATGCTAAAATAAGAATATTTGCTTTTGATCGCTAAGAATAATCTCCTTTTGAGAGACTAGCAGTCTGTTTCTGGCTTCGTAATTTTCTTGAAGAACTGTCAGTTTTAATAGGGACATATTTTGTTAGAAACTCATTTTATTTTGATGGAGACAGGAGGCTTCCTAATGAAGTAGTCTGACCAGCTTCTCTTTCTAAGCCTGAAAATAGGAAACAGCATTTAAAATATCCTATTTTATATATATATCATATCTTACTAAATAATAAATTAAAGATTCATCATCTTCCTTTGATTTTCTTGAAAACCTTTACTAATAAAAGAGATTTAACCTATTTGCTTTGCCCTTTAGTCTTCGTTTACCTGTCAGGATGAATAGCAGAGAGCACAAAGACAAGGAGAATGACATCCAGGATCTCATCAGGAAAAGGATAGGGCAAAGCATCATCGCACACATCATGAACAAAGGCAAAACACCAGGCTGAATTGTAGGACGAATGTGACTGTCAGGAAAAAGATGAAAAGAGGCACAGAGATAACAGTAGTAGTTAATACGTTTACTATGACTCAAGATTTTTTTTTACTTCAATTATTCAATATTGTAAAACATTTCATATAAAAGCCTATTCTAACTGGTATCTTGCTCAAGCTGAGAAGCAAGCTCACTGATGGTATTCATTCCTCTCCTGTACAGAGTAAGACTTTGTTCTTTGGAATACTGAAACTTCAGTAAAAAGTTGTCAAAGCCATCATGTTCTTTTTCATGAAGATGGCTTCCTGGCAGCCTCCTGAATTACATGCTTATAAGATACTGAAGTGAGTATATGAATTACCTTTACCAGATCCACTGCTCCTGAAGCAAAATCACAACAGTACAGAAATGTACCAGGTGTATTGCTAGGAAAACAAAACCAACACCAGTTAAAGAATTATTATTGAAAAAGATTAAAGTCTACATCACTAGTCTTGGCAGTACACATAGCCCTTTGGGGTTCTCTGAAGGTTTGATCAAGCATGCCTTATTGATGTCTAACACCTGGAAAGCCACATAGCTCGTAATGAAGCAATAGGGCAGACAGATTTGTAAGAATACCAACAGGCAGTTAGCATAAAAAGAAGAATTATAGTCTTGTCAGGGAAGGAGTGGAAAGGAAAAGAAAGGGTCACAGAGGGCTGTCAGGATTGATGGCAATGTCCTAGTGCTGTATTACATAAATACACTTGAATAGGTCACATTTTCTCACAGAAGCATTGAACTAAGTGTCTATCATTAGCCCACCTAAGCATGCTAATTAGCAATATGTGCTTTGGAGGGCTTTTTTGTTGTTTTTTTTTCAGGGCAGCACAAGTCATACACAGTTCTGTGGAGGTTTGGGTTCTCAAGTGCCACCTGTCTTGCTTTTGATTAGATTAAGCAGTATTGGTTGCTTCTCTCCACTATCCTTCTGTTTTATAACCAAGATGAATACAGGTTTCCTGTAACAGTGTTTTCTCCTCCTCCCATTCAGAGACTAAGCTAGCTGCAAATTTCCTTGTTCATCAGATACTAGCAACTCTGTGGAGAAGCTTTGCTTACCTCCTAAAAACCCCTCTAAAAGAAAGTGATCAAAGACCTCAAGACCCAACTGAGGGACATTATCGCTATCCATTCCTGACCAGATGCTCTCTCCTAAAATACTGGAGATTTTGGACACATGTTTTCTTCAGAAAAGAAACTGAAGAAATATGGTAGTGCCTACGACATCTCACAGTACACATAGCTGTCTCTGAGGGTTCTTCCGCTGTATATCAAAATCTACTCCCATCTTTATGTCTGATCAAAAGTTTCATCAGGTCTGTGACTATCACAGAAGTATGTGAGTTTAGGTTGATTACCAGGGATGAGGACGAGAAGATAGGCCTTGGATCCAGTTAGATGCTTGGGAAAGACTAGGCTACTGACTTGTAAGTGACTTGTTAGGGTGTAGGTTTCTTTTTTTTTAAAAAAGCGAAATAGGAGCTCTGAGAAATGTCAATTAAAAAAAAAAAAAAAAAAAAAAACACATCTTGATCAGGATGGCTATTTCATGATGCTTTGTACTAAAAAGCAGAGACTTAATTTTGAGGGAGAGGGATTTTTAAAATTATGTTACAAATGTAGGTCTAATTTTTTTGTAGTTACAGTGGCTACTTGACTCTGGCTTCTTTTTGAGTGCATACTACAGACAATTTTTATGTTATTAAATACAGAGTAGAAACAACTGTGCTAAAATTTAAGATGCAGGAGATGCTTCCATCAGACAAAAGTGTCAGTTTTTCAATGCACCGATCTGATCATCTGAAAGATTTGCATAAGAATAGCGATCTCAAAGAAAAATACCAAATGAATGGATCCTTAATTATCAAAAATGCTAACCTATGACTAATGCCTCCTGTGAGGAAAACACAAAAGTTTGTCTTCTATTTTTCAACAAAAGCACTTGGGATCCTTCCACTTTTATTATGTAGAATTATTTCTCAAAACTTTTCATGTGACACAGGGCTGCCCTTTCCTTATGTGTCTGAAGCAAAGAATCTATTTTGGAACAAAGATGCAATGCTAACATGGAAATAGGTTTCATGTGTGATCCTAGTACACCTACACACACTTGTTTCTGTATCCACAAAATTTAGTACTTTCACACAGTGATGATGCTTCACACAGTGTCCTGGACAAGCTCCGGAGGTGTGGGCTGGATGAGTGGTCGGTGAGGTGGATTGGCAACTGGCTAGATGGCAGAACTCAGAGGGTGGTGATCAGCGGTGCAGAGTCTAGTTGGAGGCCTGTGTTGAGCGGAGTGCCCCAGGGGTCAGTCCTCGGTCCAGTCCTGTTCAATTTATTTATCAACGATCTGGATGAAGGCACAGAGTGCTCCCTCAGCAAGTTTGCAGATGATACGAAGCTGGGAGGAGTAGCGGATACTCCAGAGGGCTGTGCTGCCATCCAGAGGGACCTGGACAGACTGGACAACTGGGCGGTCAAAAACCTCATGAAATTCAACAAGGCCAAGTGCACGGTCCTGCACCTGGGGAGAAATAACCCCAGACACCAGTACAGGCTGGGGACCGACCTGCTGGAGAGCAGCTCTGCTGAGAAGGACCTGGGCGTCGTGGTGGACGACAGGTTGACCATGAGGCAGCAGTGTGCCCTCGTGGCCAAGAAGGCCAATGGCATCCTGGGGTGCATTAAGAGGAGCATCTCCAGCAGGTCGAGGGAGGTGATCTTACCCCTCTACTCAGCCCTGGTAAGGCCACATCTGGAGTACTGTGTCCAGTTCTGGGCCCCACAGTACAAGAGGGATGTGGAGCTGCTGGAGAGAGTCCAGCGCAGGGCCACGAGGATGATCAGGGGCCTGGAACATCTGCCCTATGAGGAGAGGCTGAGGGAGCTGGGCTTGTTCAGCCTGGAGAAGAGAAGGCTGAGAGGGGACCTGATCTGTGTCTATAAGTGCCTCAAGGGAGGCAATGAGGAAGATGGGGCTGGCCTCTTTTCACTGGTGGTCACTGACAGAACCAGAGGAAATGGCCACAAATTGAAGCATAAAAAGTTCCATGGGAACTTAAGGAAGAACTTCTTGACGGTGAGGGTGACAGAGCACTGGAACAGGCTGCCCAGAGAGGTTGTGGAGTCTCCTTCTCTGGAGATCTTCAAGACCCGCTTGGATGCAGCCCTGTGCCACGTGCTCTAGGTGGCCCTGCGTGTGCAGGGGGGTTGGACTAGATGACCTCTAGAGGTCCCTTCCAACCTTAGGCATTCTATGATTCTATGATTCTATGATTCTATGATGATGCTAGTAGTAGTAGCAGTGAGCTTGGTTTATAGAATAGTAAGAACTGTGCTGTATATAAGAAATAAAGAACATAAAGAAATCTATTCCAACCTCCCTTGATCCATACATAATCTTTCCAATAAAACCTGCCTGCCTACCATGGAGGACATGCTGTCATAACACCTTTTTCTGAAAACAGAAGCTAAGTGGATTAGGTGTCTCAAGGAATTAAGTAATGCAATATAGGACTTGTGCTTTCCTTGGCACTGAAACCTGAAGCAATATGACAAAGTATATTAGCCAAATTTAAAATAAAACTTCTTGTCAGTAGATCATGCGCCATTATTTACTGTCTTTGATTTTGGCCCTTTGAAGAGATAATAACTGGTAGCTGTATGGAAACGTGAGACAAAGGACAAGGAAATTTAACCTACCTGAGATTAACTACCAAAAGTCAATTTGAAATATACCTCCTCAGCACACACGGTCATCTCAAGTCTAGAGCTGAATAGTGTAAGGAATATATTATAATGGCACTACCCACTTTTTTTTGTGGTGTGGAAGCAATCAGAAATTCAGGACTCTAAAGCCAGACAACTGTCCTTGCAGCACCGGTCTAGCACCAACATTTGAAGAAGATACAGAAGAATGCAACTTTTGTATGTGAAAATGTGGCACTACATACCATAGAACTTTCAAAATAGGAAAGACACTATTTCCAGCACCACGACCAACCTAGTATTGAGAAAAAGATAGAAAGTTAAAATAAATAAGCAAATGAAATCTCATACTTTAAAAATTTTGCCATAAATTGCATCATAGGCAGGACCTGTAAGACCTGAAGATATCTTAGACAGATAAGGAAAAAATTGCTTACTCAGAAATGCTAATATCTCTTCTCCTATGACCAATTTTCCCCTCAGTATCTTTCCAATACTAAGAACACAGAAAGTATTGCATAGGAAAAAACAATATTCTTGTGCAACTTCATTATCTGGCAAAAACGTGTTGACTATGGAGAACAAAGCATTTTAAGTAAGAGTTTTCCTTAGGAATTTAAAAACCCAGTATCTAGTGACTTTCAGTGGAATATATTCATCTAACTCTGGGTCCTAAATTGGGAGAAACTTCCAAGGAGAAACAAAATCCAGATTCTAGGTTCTTCTGTAAAGGTATTGTCTTAAGTGAATGTAGTACTTTTAAGTTCTGAATGTTTACTTTCTAGATAGTTATTAAGCATCTTTATCCATATTTTTGAGCAATTACATAGAGTTGCAAATCATGGGTGGCATGTTTGCAGTGTGTTACCTCTAACACTCTATAAGCAGCATCGCTACCAGGAAAGGATTCTAGCTTGCCAACTTTTTCTCTACAGTCTTTACCCTGAGGATTGCAAGGAACAGATTTTGCTTGCTTTTTGCTATATATTTGTCCTTGTACAAAAGTAGAGTCTTCCCCATAATTATTCCTCCAGTATTCTTGTCCTTTCTCAAATATTCCAGGAAAATCCTCATGAAGAAAAGTGCTGGTACTATTTATTTTTATGGGTTCTGATGATTTTTCCTCTGTTTTCAACTGTTCTCTCTTTCTTTCTGGAAGAATTTCTGGGAACTCCAGAAACAACCAATTGCGATCCTTGAAAAAGTTATTCTTATGAGTCTTATAAAATTCATTCCAATATTTACTGGCTTCTCTCTCATACTTATCTGAAAAGAAAAACAGAACAAAAACAGGGTTAATGTGAGCTTAACTGCGTAATAATGCAAAACACCATAGAATTAGAACCGCAAACCTACAGTTTAAGAAGTGTCTCCCCCATATTCTGCACCTCTAAGTAAAGCCACACAGATTCTGGGTCTTTGGGTTTCACAAAAAAATTCTATGAGAGTTTAATTAGATTTTATTATAGAATGGGATTCTGCATCATAAATTTTGTTTGTATACAGTTACATAATAGGGCAGCATCACTATAACTAAAATATGAAGTCATGAGTTTCTTAGACAATTTTTCACATTCCAAATTATAAAACCAAAGGTTCTTTTAAATTAAATATTTTCCATGATTTTTCCTATTTAAGAAATACTGAATTGAAATTAATTCCACAATTTATGAAACTCTGTGAACAACTGAAAATTTGACTGCAACATCCATCTCTCTAGAAACATCAGTTATAAATCCAGTCCCTTGAACTGGCCAATGTTATTGCACAGCCAATAAGAAAAAAAATTAATTAACACCCATTCAAAAATTCCCTTTTGACAGAAAATAACGACACAGCAATAACAATCCAGAAGCTACAGAATGGCTTCTTACTGTGAAAAGATTTCAAAAATAGTTTTATAATAGACCTTTGTGTAACTTTTAATTCACAAGATATATTTCTATGGAATTAAAAAAGCACTGAGACGGAGTTGATTAAGTCAAAGAATTCACATTCCTTTCACACAGAAGTTTGCTAAATATGTTCTTAAGCATCCCTCCACTGATGGAGATTGGACAACTTCCTTCAGTAACATATTCCAGTCCTTCAACACCTATAGTTAGGAACTTTTTTTTCACTACTCAGTCTGAAATTTCTTTCCATTCTTGTTCCATTAACAAAACAGACAGAGAAAAGATTAATCCCTTCTCTTTGCAAAAGCTATTTATTTATTTGAAGACTTTTACTATGTTCCCCCTAAACAATCTCTCTTCTAGATTTTCTAAGTCTTTCACATACACATGCCATGATTCTAAGAGTTCTGATCATTTTAATTTTTTCTTCTCTAAACTCTAATTGATATACTTCTTTTTGGTTCTGTACTTCAGGAAAAGACATTATCAACACAGAGCAAAAAGAATATTTAATGAGTCTTACAGGCTGTAATCCTTTTTATACATATTGGCTTGCCATTTTGCAACAGCATGACACTGCTGATTCAGATGGTGATTCACCACAACCCTCAGATCTTCTTCTGCAAAATTAATACTTAACCAATTGTTCCAGAACCCAGTAACCCAGTATTTTTTTTCCAGGAAATTATTCCTAAGCAAAGTGTTTTGCACTTGTCATCAGTAAATTTAACTCCATTTCTTTCGATCATTATTCCAATTTGTCAAGATCTTCCTTAGTTCTAATACTCTCTTTCACCATACTTAAAACACCTCCTCATTTATTATCATCTTCAAGTTTCCTATTCTTGAAATCACTAATAAAAACACTGAGCAGTACTGGATGCTGAACAAAATGGTGTTCTGCCCAGTATAACTTTGCATCCTGAAAGAAACTCTCTAGCATTCAGTCACTCAGAAGTAGTTTCATTAGATCTTTCTCATCTAACTTGCTTATATGATGTCAAGCAAAACCCAGTTGAAAGCCTAATTAAGGACCAGTTTTAGAACATCTGCTGTTTTTTCCTTATCTCCAGGGCTCACAATCTTCTCCAAGAATGAAATTAGCCTGATTTTATATCACTTGTTCTTGAAAAATATTTGTTGGACTGTATTCATCTCCCTTGTTTTTCCAAACCCAGTATCTGCAAGCACTTGCTTATTTCTTCTAGTATTTTTCCAGGAATTAAAACTATAATTCTCTAACTCTTCTCTGTTTACTTCCTTTTTTTAAAAAAAAAAGGTAAGTAGTCTTGGTCATCCTATACCTATGTATTTGCTTTGTAATCTGTTCTTTCCCAATACTAGAAGTCGTCTTCTTACTAGCACTAATAGTGCTAGCTACTAGACTGAACCTAACGCCCTACAAAGGAAGGCTAGTAAAAAGATAAAAAATTCAGCTTTCTCAACATCCCTTTTGTTGATGATTTGCCCTTCTTTATCTCTCCTTGTAAGTACAGAACAAATCTTTTTCTGTTTTTCCCTCAGTTCCAAAGCATTTACCAAATTATTTCTTGTTATCCTTGACATCTCTTGCTAACTTTACAGCATAAAATGGATTATCTTTTTCATTCTGCCCCTACCTACTTGTATTTAGTTAGTTACTTTTAAAAATATATGGCAGAGTACATATACTCACTTATTTCACTTATTATGCTCACTTAAATCTTAACATACTAGTTTCTAAATTGTTACTGCTTATAAAAGATAAACAAATCTGAGAATAATAGACACAGAGACAAGTAGTGGAAACTGGCAAGGAGGTGGCAGAATGCCTTGTCCTAAAAATCTGCATAATTTTTAAAAGTTAACATTTAAGACATCCAATTTTATTATTAAAGGAAAAAACTCAGTCATGTTGAATAACGGTACAGAATTATTTTACAGTATAAATGAAGAGTTAATTGAGGTCATCTATACCAGATTTCA
This sequence comes from Crypturellus undulatus, assembly GCA_013389825.1. Classification (NCBI taxonomy): domain Eukaryota; kingdom Metazoa; phylum Chordata; class Aves; order Tinamiformes; family Tinamidae; genus Crypturellus; species Crypturellus undulatus. The sequence continues at coordinate 722,006 of VWPW01015954.1, read as the reverse complement.
ATAGCCTTATGTTGCACACTCATAGAAATTGCTCAGCTCTAAGATAAAAACAAATCTTTCACTCAAAAGATTCATAAATCATCATCAATCCTTGTTATAGTTACTATTTTTTCTACAGGTTTGCTCAGAACCCTATATTTAAATTCCCAGCAAGCTTTCTAGATTTCAGAATGGATTTAATACAGGAAATCAATGACTAAAGTTAGCCTTTCAAACTGTACTAGTATGACATTAAATTGGTCCCAGTGAAATGACACTGTATTTTCCACTCTTGCTCCACTGTGTAATAGCCAATCATCCAATTCATCCTATAAATTCTTTTTCTCACACATGCTACCGAAATCATAATTATTGTGTCAACTTTACTATCAGTTATTTTCTGAATTCATTAGAAGATAAGGTTAAATATTACTTGCCAAATTCAACAACTCTGTACTCTTAATTTTATTTTGTTAATCTCCAAAAGTTTCCTAAAATGGACTGGACAGTTATCCTCCTGGCTCCTGGGGTTTGCTGGAGGAGAGGGGAGGTTGCTCATACCATTTTAAAAAGCTGCTTGAAAACTGAATTTTCTAAAGAATGCAAAAATCAGAGAATTCACAAATGCATATGCTTCTGAAGCGAGAGCAATCTTTTACTTGGTCCTTTTTTTTTTTCTCTTAATAGAGTCTATTATGATACGCATTTGATACTACACCAGTGGTCATGCCTGAGAATAAACTGGACACATTAATAAGTATATCAAGTACATAAAATTAGTACCAGAAGTTCATTAACTTTTGTTTTACTGAGTTTCACCGAACTACTCTGTTTTAGTGATATCATAGTATTATGGAAATCTGCGTTTTCTTTTTTCCTTTTTTGTAATTCATAGAATCATAGAATCATAGAATGCCTAAGGTTGGAAGGGACCTCTAGAGGTCATCTAGTCCAACCCCCCTGCACACGCAGGGCCACCTAGAGCACGTGGCACAGGGCTGCATCCAAGCGGGTCTTGAAGATCTCCAGAGAAGGAGACTCCACAACCTCTCTGGGCAGCCTGTTCCAGTGCTCTGTCACCCTCACCGTCAAGAAGTTCTTCCTTAAGTTCCCGTGGAACTTTTTATGCTTCAATTTGTGGCCATTTCCTCTGGTTCTGTCAGTGACCACCAGTGAAAAGAGGCCAGCCCCATCTTCCTCATTGCCTCCCTTGAGGCACTTATAGACACAGATCAGGTCCCCTCTCAGCCTTCTCTTCTCCAGGCTGAACAAGCCCAGCTCCCTCAGCCTCTCCTCATAGGGCAGATGTTCCAGGCCCCTGATCATCCTCGTGGCCCTGCGCTGGACTCTCTCCAGCAGCTCCACATCCCTCTTGTACTGTGGGGCCCAGAACTGGACACAGTACTCCAGATGTGGCCTTACCAGGGCTGAGTAGAGGGGTAAGATCACCTCCCTCGACCTGCTGGAGATGCTCCTCTTAATGCACCCCAGGATGCCATTGGCCTTCTTGGCCACGAGGGCACACTGCTGCCTCATGGTCAACCTGTCGTCCACCATGACGCCCAGGTCCTTCTCAGCAGAGCTGCTCTCCAGCAGGTCGGTCCCCAGCCTGTACTGGTGTCTGGGGTTATTTCTCCCCAGGTGCAGGACCGTGCACTTGGCCTTGTTGAATTTCATGAGGTTTTTGACCGCCCAGTTGTCCAGTCTGTCCAGGTCCCTCTGGATGGCAGCACAGCCCTCTGGAGTATCCGCTACTCCTCCCAGCTTCGTATCATCTGCAAACTTGCTGAGGGAGCACTCTGTGCCTTCATCCAGATCGTTGATAAATAAATTGAACAGGACTGGACCGAGGACTGACCCCTGGGGCACTCCGCTCAACACAGGCCTCCAACTAGACTCTGCACCGCTGATCACCACCCTCTGAGTTCTGCCATCTAGCCAGTTGCCAATCCACCTCACCGACCACTCATCCAGCCCACACCTCCGGAGCTTGTCCAGGAGGATGTTGTGAGGGACGGTGTCAAAAGCCTTGGTGAAGTCAAGGTAGATGACATCCACCGCTCTTCCCTCGTCTATCCAGCCAGTCATCCCATCATAGAAGGCTATCAGATTAGTCAAGCATGATTTCCCTTTCGCGAATCCATGCTGACTAGTCCTGAGCACCTTCTTGTCCTCCACGTGCCTGGAGACAACGGCCAGTATGAGCCGTTCCATCACTTTTCCAGGTACGGAGGTGAGGCTGACCGGCCTGTAGTTGCCCGGGTCCTCCTTCTTGCCTTTTTTGAAGACTGGCGTGACATTGGCCTTCTTCCAGTCCTCCGGCACCTCCCCCGTTCTCCAGGATCTTTCAAAGATGATGGAGAGCGGCTCGGCTACGACATCGGCCAGCTCACGCAGAACTCTGGGGTGCATCCCATCGGGGCCCATGGATTTGTTGGCATCGAGGTGTCTTAGGTGCTCTCTGACCCAATCTTCCTCTACCCTGGGCAAGTCTTCCTTTCTTCCAGCTTCTTCTCCTGTCACTAGGGCCTGGGACTCTACAGGGCTGCCCTTGGTAAACACTGAAGCAAAGCAGGCATTCAGCAGCTCTGCTTTTTCTGTGTTCTTCGTAACCAGGGTGCCCATCCCATTCACTAGAGGACCCACATTCCCCCTGATCTTCCTTTTACTGTTAATATATTTATAAAAGTTTTTCTTGTTATTTTTAACATCCCTTGCCAGGCTGCGTTCCAGCTGCGCCTTAGCTTTCCTAGTTGCATTTCTGCACTCCCTGACTACGCTCCTGTATTTTTCCCAGGGAGCCTGCCCTTTCTTCCACAATCTGTATACCCCCTTCTTCTGCTTGAGCATTGCCACCAGCTCCTTGCTCATCCACGCAGGCCTCTTGCCCCCTCTGCCTGACTTCCTACGCACAGGGATGCACTGCTGCTGGGCGCAGAGGAAGTGACGCTTGAACACTAGCCAGCTCGTCTCTAATTCTAAGCCAGGTCTCTAATTCTAAGACCTGAAAATAACTTGCTCATTAGTTTCAGTCTAGTTCATTGTTAACACAAACAAACCAAAATGTACTTCCACTTGCAGAATTAAGCTGAAGTTATTTGAAGGAGTAATATCAACAGTGCTCACCTATTCAAGTTTTAAACAGAGAGGCATTCATGGGAAATGTCTTTGGATTCTTGTATTTCTTGGCAATAGACAAAAGCTTGATTATTTCATTTCTAACAAGCACAAACTGCATTCTAATTGACTGTAGATGAAGAGAAAAAGGTTCCATGAGCCGCACGGTTAAACAGCTTACGTTTCAGCCACGAGCTCATTTTCAACTTTCGTACAAAAACAATGAAAATATTAGATGTCAATTTTGAAAAACAAGTACTGTCATCCTGGATTAAGACAAAGAACAAGAGAAGCAAGAACATAAAAGGGCAGGATGAACAAAAGGTCCAGAATAGGGTCAGTTTCAGCTTAGTACGCAAAGACTACTTCCCATCAGCTATCTTCAAAAAGGACTGTCTATTCGCTGTACTGAAGCGCAAAAAAAGGAGGTGTTAGGAAAAAATAGGTCTCCGCTCCAGAGCCTCCAAAGCGAAGAAGGGTGCACAATTCAGGATAACTTCAGAGGTATTTCAAATCTAGTCCAGTAAGTACCCTAGTTGCATCAGTTAAACTGAACATAGGGTCATAAATAAACTATCCAATTTGACAGCTTCGAGATACGCTAAGTAAACTGATGACCAGGCCACACAAAATAATTATCTTCAGATAATACAAAACAAAATAAAAATCCTTTTTTTAAATGTTACAATCAACTTAGTACTCCAACTTGGACATAGCAAAGAGTTTGGTCTGGAGTTTAATATGCCGGTTTGAACCTAAAGCTATCATTTTTCAGAAATGGAAAATAAAATGGAAGTTTTCCCTCTAAGGACGAACTTGAAATTCCTTAACCACTTACAGAGTAGACTCTGCATGATGCACGGAAACACCTTCCACATGAAGTGAGCACGTTGCTTCCTGAAGCACTGTCAGCTGCCCAAAGCACCAAGCAGGAACCAGTAACATAACTTTTATGGTACCTACCTGAAATCCGGTACTCTGTAGAAACACTAGCACACTAAACAGAGCACAATCATTACAAAGTATTTGCATATTGCACATGGAAACTTTATAGACCTCACTGCCATAGCTGCCTATGAATTCACTCCTTTTGGGGAGTGAATTTTGTGGAAGGTAACAGCCTGTGCGGTGGAAGCTTTATTCTGAAGTACTGCAAAATGAGGGACAGAAATGGCAATTGCAACATGCTGACTTCATTGTTTTACGTAAAGCCTGTTGCCCCCGCAAAAAGACAAAACTGTTCCAATAAGTAACTGAATTGCAAGCAAAATGCACTTTGGAACAATCCTTTCAGACAACAAATGAAGTTAACAAAAGATAATTTAGTAAGAAACATTTAAAATGAAAAGAATGCTGTTAAATTTTTGAAGTATCTTCAAATGCTTTAATACCTGTTATTAAAACAGTAATTTTTAAGCCATTATGCAATTACCTTGGTCTTCTAATCGGACTTTAACAACTGAGTTCTCTGCTGCTTTGTCCTTGGCACACTGCTCTTCTTCTTGTGACCACTGCATGTGGTCCCTGAAAAAAGGTAGTAGAAGAATATGCCTTTAAACACTTCTTTTTTTTTCTGGTGGGGGGAGGGGGATAGGTTGCAAGGGAAGTCTCAAATTAGCTCCATTGTTTATTCCAATATTACAAAACTACATTCTGATGCAAGATGATCATTCAGGCAAACCCAAGGAAATCTGAATCTCCAGTAGATTTGTATTTCAAAAAAAAATTTTTTTGCTTTTTGCTTTTCTCTTGGCTTCAGCTGCCACTATCCTAACAGACAATTCAGTGCTTTCTCCTAACCAACGATCTTAGTAGCTAATTATTTTCACTAACTCCATTGTACACCATCTTTTTGTTCTTTCTGTGAGATACTGTCTAGACTTCCCTTTGCTCATTAATTTGTCACTTTAGCAGTAACAACAGTTGTAGTGCAACTTCCTTGTTTTCTCATGCTAGCCTTCATCTAAGCTAACCTGTATGAAACAAATCCATTGTGTTCAAGTTATGTAATGTATACTATATTCCAGACAAAACAGTGCATTGGCTAAGCTTTTCCACTATGAACTGACAGTTACAGCATTTGGTATCAGATAACCTGAAATGTGTCAAACAGAATCATACTTCCTTTGAATTCACTCAACAATTTCATGATAGGCAGAGGATTAGGGAGATGTTTAGCAGCATCTATGCTTCTTTAGATTATATTTTAATGGAATTAGCATCATGGAAAATGGTGCTATAGTGTAAACTTGATAAAATATTTAGCTCTCTATGATCTGCAAACAACCACTATGGAGTTAATAAACAAAGGAGTCAAGATTTCAAAAATTGTTATTCCTATGTTTCAAATACTTTTATTGTTTGCAGGGCAGACAAATGACAGTTGGAAACTGACAATTAAAAACAGATTTGAGTTTATTATACATAAAAACTAATTACATGGTAAAACTCAAGTGAAATGATCAAGAAAAGCTTTCCATCCACAAATGGGCTGAAGTGCTGGCCACCTTTGTGTTAAAGATGGAATTACCATATAGGATATAGGAGCGCGTTTCGAGTGTCCCATTAGATTTGTACTTGATTTGGATATAGACCTATTAGCAAAGACCCTGATGCAAGAAACCTTTCATATTAATGTTTAGGGCTGGAGGAACAAAGATCATTTGGCTAAGTAATCAGAAATTCATGAAACAGAACGTACTCCACTTATTCAAGCAGAATAAGCGGAATTGCTGAAACAAGATTTTACCTATTCAGGGAACAGAAACAGGATTCTCCTAAGAAGTAAGAATAAGATATCTGTAAGAAAAGACAAGCAGTGCTATGATGGTTCCAGTGTCTCTGCTATGTATATTTGTGTGAAGTTGTTCACTTAACATTATATTAATTCATTAAATGTACACAGAATCAAGCCAAGACCTGATCCTAATGGTCCAGCTCCTGCATTCCCTGCAGATTCTGTGTTTATATCAGGCCACAATGGGGAATGTCCCAAAATGTCCTGGCAGCTTTTTGAAATGAAGCAGGTGCCCAAGATTCCTCAAAATCTTTCAGTCTAAAGACAGTTTTAGAAGATCTATTTAGTTAGACAACAGAATTCAAGTAATCTGTTAGACCCTAAAGCTAATGAAATCAATTCACCGAAAACCTATGACTAAACTCCCAGAGATTAGAGTGGGAGAAGGAACAATACACCAACTTGAAAGGGGCTGATTGTGTCTACAATTTATCTAGCATCCTCCCATTCGATACTTGGTCTTGGTGACAGAGAGGTAGCTTAGGCCTTCAGTGCTCCTCTTGGTTAATTGAGGTAGACTAATTGGCATGTATTTGTCTGTTTGCTTCAAACTTCCTCGTGCTTCCTCCTTTTCGCCTTAGATTTTCTCATTTCCACTGAAATATTTCTCATTGTTATTCCCTGTAGGTTGCCTTTTTTCCTTTCTGTACTTGTTCATATACAGAGTATTTCTGTGTAGCATCAAGGCTCTGATGATGTGCTGTAGCAGAACAAAACTGAGCCACTGAAGCCACCTTCTTGTAAAAATTTGCTTCTCTCATTGCTATTTTTGACCTTGCCCATTCTAGCAAGCTGAAACCAAGGACTATTCACAGGGCAACAGTATCTGTCAGAAGGGCTGACTGTATGGATTGCTTGTATGCTTGATCGATTTTAATACATCATCATGTGTCTGATAGAGCTCTTATGTACTCGACACACATTATTGTATGTGTCTGAGGTTCTCCATCTTAATTAAGAATTCTTTTTTTCCTTTTCCTTTCCTTTTCCTAGTACATCTGTAAAACAGACATCATAAGCAACAATGAGACAGCAGCAGCAACAAGTCTTGACCAAAATCTGTGACAGAGTGGAAACAGCATAGCTCTTATAAACTATTCAAATAGCTTCAGTGCTTAAAATGAGAGAGCTTCTTCAGTATTGTAAGCTAGCATAAACACAGAATACAGAAGAATTTTAAACATAGAAGCGTTTAAATTGAGAAGTATTTTAAGCTGAATTTTGACAGTGGCAAAGCGACGTCTCCATTTTAACCACATCAGAAACGGTTAACACAAGTTGACCTGACATAAGATCAGACAGTGCTACTTCCATTTCAGCTTGCTCACGTTATCTCTTTTCCATTAACTTGTTTGCCAACATAACATCTAATTATCTCTAAGCCTCTAACATATGAAAACTTAGCCAATTACTAATCTGAATGGAAGTACAAACTTTTTGCTCCAAAGTTCAGATGATTCTCTTTCTGAATGACAGAAAAGTATCACAGCAAATATCTAAAGCTAGGGTACTCCTAGCAGCAATGGTGGATGCTCTTGGTTCCCTGTCAAAAGATGAGTGTCGTTTTATAAACTGCCTAACAAGACGAATGGAAAACAGGAGGACATAGTAATGCTCATACAGAATACTGGGGGAGATCTGTCCCTTATGCCTACCCTACATGATATATTCAGCTCAACTCGCTTCCCTTATCTCCCTAAGGAGAACCCTGCTGCATCAGCCAGTTTCAGATCCAAGCAGCCCCTCCTGATTTCACAGCCTCGTTCTTGATCTATCAGCTCTGTGGATTTATCTACGGATCACTGCCTGAACAACTGCTGTTCCCAACAGACCTTTGCACATCCTCTCCTCCCACCATTTTCACAATCCACCTCAGCCATGACTACCATAGTATCATAGTGGCCCTGAAAGCAGGAAAAAATGAAGCTATACATCAGCAGCTATTTGGATGTCAATATAAAAAAAAAAATGAAACAAAACTGAGCTTTGCATATTACTGTGGCATAATGTTACAGAAAAAGGGTAGCCTTTTTCTTAAAATCTATTTCTATCTAGATAGACTACATTTGAATCAGCTTTCACACACAACAAAGGATTTTTCCAATTAACAGGAAGTACTAAGTCTGGAAGATGCTTAGACACTACACTACATAAAGATTTATAGAACAAAGATAGAGACTTTACACTCAAACACAATTATCATTTAGCTTCCAGCTTCCTTGAACAAGAAGCTTTCAGGAGTTTTGCTTTTTATACAAAAAAAAGTCACTGAGAGCTCCATAACGGTCAGGTCAGTTCTGACAGTCTAAAGTTCTCTCTAGTACTACCCTTAGACACACATATATATGTGTTTGTGTGCTTGTCTAAATCCACCTTGAACAGCTATCTTACCACATGTTATGCTCAAAAACCTTGGAAGTATCAGTCAAAATCCGTGATCCAAGTGGCACAGCTGGTCGTCTACTACTCCAGTACCTCTGCTGCATCTTGTTTTTCCTCAGACATAAAGCAGAAAACCTTGTAATGAAATTCATTTTGTTCAGAGACCTACAAAACACAATTAACGCAAATTACAGTTTTGTCGTAACGTAATTGTTTATGTCAGTTAAATGAGAAACTGGTCAAATATTCAAGCACCAATATCAACTTTAAGAATAATCTTTAACTATAATATCAATTTAAATATCTTTTTTAATAGCAATGTCCCTTGAGCGTGCTGAAAGCCCAAATAAGCCAAAAGTAGGCCACTGCGATAAGAGCATCTGAAAGATAAATCACTTGGTACAGTTTCAAAGTTCTATCAGGCAGTGGAGAAAAAAAAAAACCCACAATAAAACAAGTCTGACATTGTACCTTTAAAAAGATAAGCAAAAAGCAATCAGTAAAGAAACCACTTGTTCTAGTACGAACATACTGTCATTGAGCTTGACATTTTTCACCCTACTCACTAGGTTACAGGCTTCAAAATATTTAATTCTGGACTTTTGACTGTGGTTTTATGCTTTTATATAGGAAATAAAAGATCAAAAAAAGCATTTGTAAACATTATACCTGGGAAACCATCCCAAAATTTCTACTGAGTATTGTTACTGTTCAATTCTTCCTTTGATAAGGAATAGTTTAAAACATTAAATTCGTATTCAAAATAATTATAAAGTGCTTTAGATTTTTCTATTGTATGTATAAATCTTTCTTATATTGCTGTATTTTTGGGGGTCTCTCCATACGGTATTAATAATGAACGATAACAAGCATGTATATCTACTACCAGCATTTTGTCTTGTAGGTTTCTTTGGCATATTCTCATTAATATAGGCTTTTTAGGAGATGAATAAAATAAAACACTCCACCTACTACTTTTACCCTGATGTACCTTTGTTCTTTTTTTCCTCCAAGTGTTCTGTATAGCACTTTTTTTTTTTTTTTTAAATTTAGATTGCTTCTTCTGTATAAAGCATGCAAATATACTGGAAATACAAAATATGCTTAAAGAGAAACCGGCACAGTATAAATACTGACATTATTAAAAAACACATTCTGTGCAAATTGGCTACAAAATGAAAAGTTTTTTTCTTGAGAAAAATAGTACTATTTGATCACAAATCTTGTATTGTGAATAAAAAAAGATTAAGCTGTACACATCAATACAAAATCTGGCAAAGGAATTGCTTCAATTAACTAAACAATTCCTCATTTAATGTGTATTTTTGAATGAGTCATGTTTTTTAAAAGGCCATTGTTTATTCATTGTAAGTCCACAGAAGAAAAAAAAAAAAAGGAGATAAAGAAAATTAAAAAATAATAACTTTTCTCTCTATTCCTTCTATTTGTCAAAGATTTTTTTTTCCTGCCTTTTGGCTGTTAATGCTAAATATGAATCATGTTACTTTTCATCTCCTGGGACTGCATCATATTACTAGATTATGGGGCTTCACATTATAGTGAAAATGTAGCATTTAGTCCTATTAAAAAAATTAAAAGCACTTCTATTTTTAACAAGTTTATTACAGCTCTTCTTTTAATACTTAATCGCTTAGTTGAAGAACTAAAACGATACTAGTTTACATGTAAATTACTTATTACAAACCATCCATGCTCTCTTTCTGAAAATATGCATGCATTATTATTCATAAAATAATGCATAATTATTAATGTATATGGAATACTATCAAGTAATAACTATGAGGCATAAAAATTAATACACCCGAGCAATTTCTGCAAAATGTATGATTTACACAAAGGCAAAATGAGCATTCTCAAACATGCACAAAAAAAGAAATAATAAAAAACACTAAAATCATCATCAAAAATTATTATTAAATTATAGAAATGCCTGGATAAAAGAAATCCATAATTATATTGCAAACTGTTTACAAATCTACTTCCTCAAGAAAGACCTGAGTTAAGATCCTGCATTTTCTGTACCAACATTAATATTCAACATGACATACAATGATTCAGCTGCTAGGCTAGTCAAATAATTCTGCTTGACTTTCTAAATATCTCAGTAAAAACATAAAAAGATGCACAGATGGGAAATTCAGTCAGATGACTAAGATGATCTGGCATCACTAAGAAGCCAAAGACAGAGCTCTTCTACTGACAGTATGACCCCTACAATGAAAATTGCATAAGTTTAGATGCTAAGTCTTGACAAGATAATGTAAGGATAGTTGGGTGGGTAGGGGAATTAATTTTCCTCTTGCATGGAGTGTTTATTGTGAGGGATCTCCCTGGAGACTTGCACATATCCCTGAGAGCCAGAGAGATCCACAGATCATGAGATTAATGGGCAATCTGGTTACCAAAAGTTCAGAAAGCACCTAAGCGACTTGGAAGCCTAAAGCTATTTTCAGAAATGAGTCATTGTTCCCTAGTTAATTTTGTTAATGAAAAAAGTAACCACCTTTTTCTTCATCAGATTAGATGATCATACCTTCAAGAAATGACAACAAAGAATATTGCCACCTGAAAGAATTATTTCCTTCTTTGGAGTCACAGTCAGAAAGGCAAAGTTGCTTTATGTTTGATTATTAATTATAGCAATCCAACCTCATCTTTATGGAAATTATCATGAAAGAAACAGAGAAACAACCCACTCACCAGCTATGCTCAAGAATAAAACAGGTATTTTCCCCACTGGAGCACTGCATTTTGGCCTTTTAAACTTGGTGATTTTTACAAACACAGATCACATCCTAACTTTAGTTGAGAATCTTACAGAAAGTACCCTTAAAAAGCATCTCCCCTCCCCTAACAATCTATCTTCACACCATTAGTGCAGTTTGGTGAAGGTGGACACACAAAAGCAAGGTTAAGATGTTAACTGTCAGCTAGATCAGAAATAATATTTTGTAATTGATATCAGCAATGAAACCTTTGAGGAATCTCCATAAAGAAAATTGAAGATGCGTCAGCAAATAACTGTTTTAATCTTGTTTGAAATAGTAAATTATGCACAAAAATATTCTGTAATGTGCAAAAGTGTGTGGTAAGAATAGTTCTGAAACAAACGTCAGGAAAAAAAAAAGCCATTTTTGTATGAGAACCTGGTTCCTGTAAGCCTGATGGGTGTAAACGTTTGGACATTTCATGGATTTCTGACAACAAAGCTAGCAGCTCCCTCCATCTGCAGCCATGAAGCCTAACTCTACAAGTGGATGTTAAGAAATATTCTGAAAACAATGAACTTCATGCAATTCCTCAATTTGGTACTGAGAAGCTTATCTGCACAGTTGCCAGTTATTTTCCAGAGCTCTCCTGTAAAGCATATATTGACTGCTTTTATTATCATTCACCACAACCAAAGCTCAGAATGCCTTAGCTGCAAAAAACAGATGCACGTGCTAAAAGAGCAATCCAGGACACAAATTAAAAAAAAAAAAAATAAATAAAAAAGATAACACAAAAGATGTGATTATGAGTTATCAGTGTATATTTTTAAAATACACATATGCTAATATTTAAGATCTAGACGTAATCGAAGAACAGCCCAAATCAAGTAATGAAATGATATAGTTGAAGTAGGAAGAGAATACAAGCCCTTTATGTGCCTCATCCATGGAACAGGGAACTGAAAGATGTCTTTAAATACTTTAGAAAACAAGGATAACATTTTCTCCACAGAACTAATACAGCTGAATAATAGTTCAGAAGATCAAGACAAGAAACTAGAAAATAATACGGATGATCTGGAAAGAAATTAAAGGCTTTGAATCTTATGCAACAAAGTAGCATAGGAATTTGGAAGAGGGAGTAGAAATGGTGGAAAACCACATGAAAGGCAGCATGTGAGCTCTGGAAAACTTCAGAGTTTTCCAGGAGCATTTCACCATGCATCAGACTAAGTGGAGCTTGAGAGGAAAGTTTTCTTTGAGAACACCTAATATAACATTTACAGAAAGACAAGCTAAAGGCTTAAAATGCTATTAAAATGTTATTATACTCTACAAAGTGAATAAACGTGCCCTCTTGGGGCTTTATGATTAGGCTTCCAATTATCTTGTTTCAAATGTGCACATATTTTTTTCCAAGAATGAGTTACTTCACAGCTTTTCAAACTCAGCATATCTAAAATCCCAAATTGTTTTTCCTACAGGGATGCATCATCCCTTGGAATGACATAGGCCTTCTTGGGAGCAGGCAGTGACCTTAGTAAAGCTAAACTACACAGCTCTGACTACCAAGGGTGAAAGAAAACAAAACAAAAAAATATATACATCTTGATCAATAAGGGCAAACAGAGTATTTTATTCTTATGACTCCTGTAGAGGGAATGCAGTTAACGTCAGTCAAAAAGTAACAGTTTTTAAATATATGACAGTAACAAATGTGATTCTAAACTCATACAGAAATATTGAGCAAAAAGACTCTGCTCTTAACAACAGTTTTCAGGTAGACCATTAAAAAAGATTTTGTATTCTCTTGATCATAACTTTCAAAACAAGAAGCATTAGAAGGAAGAAAATAAATCCAATAAAACAGCCTATTTACTGAGAACATCTACTGGAATTATACATGCAGAAGATGAGTAGCCGTACTTCAAGAAAAATTATTAGGAATAAAATAATGCATGTAGATACTATATAAGAAAGCAAACAGAATGCTACCATGGACAATTATTACTATTATTGTCTTTACTATCAAAGAGAATTTTATAACGAAGTTGCAGTAGTTTAATCAAATTCAATATACTCAACTTGTGAAAAGTATCACGATTTCAACTTTCAAGCCAACTGAAGTTAAAACCATATTTTGATGCCTAAAATCTTTCTTGTAATGGAATTTCCACTTTTTTCTGGCTCTCTTTGTAATAGCATTCTCATGGATAATTATTCTACTATTTTGTGTTTGTATCACCTACTAACAGTATATTCAGAAGCTGCAGTTATGAACATTATGACTAAAAACATTGAAAATAGAAATTAGGAAGATACTGTTTACTTTGTACAAAATTCTTAAATAATACACAGTAAAATAAAAAGTGAAATCCACTACAAACACCTGTGTGTTTGTTTTAACTTTACAGATAAATTGTCTCCTTAGATAACATCAGACAGATAAAAAAAAATTAAATACATAAATATTCTGCCTAACCCAACCCAAGTAAAAGGAATTCTTAACTTTCCCCCACTATTTTTTTTCCCTCCCCCCCCTTTTTTTTTTCCCATGAGGCACTTCACTTCCCTTACAGTTATTTATACAGCGGAGCGTAACACGGAACTGACTCAACAAAATAATCTGCTTGCCAGTTCAGCATCAAGAGGAAGCCATCTATGATAAACATAGCTCAGGAATGAGGCTTCCTAGTTAACCTGTGCACCCTCTGCTGGCTGCTGCTTCGGTAGGGAAAAAAAAATCTGTTGAATTTATGCACATACATCATGAAGATACATTTAAATCTCTAAATAGTTCTTTCAGTCACTGAAACTGCTTTTCAGCTACAGTTTCTACAAAGTACTGGACATATCACTGGAACAACTGACAGATGATGATTTGTCTTAAATAAAACTTTTTTTATATAATGTTAAAGGATGTTTAGAACACAGATAACATGAATTTTACAATGATAGTAATTTACTTTCAAGAATCTCAGTAGTTACATTTCTGCAAGACTCTGTTAGTCTGAATGGACTTTACTGAGCTAGAACTTAAAAGTTATTTCAAGTCCCATGCACCAGCCCTTGCACGTTCAGTCTAACCCAAGAATATCTAGAATCACTACCAATTGATGCGACAACTCTACAGCTGGACATCGCCTGCAGCTGAAAATTCAAGGTTTTACACACAGGAAAAAGTCGTGCAGAAACAAAACAACTTTGCCACAGCACTGGGATTAACCGCACGGCACAGCAACACCACAGCAGGCTCGGCCTGCTCCGGCCGCCTCCCAACGGCCGCCCCCAGCGCCAGGGAGGCTGCTGCGCCGCAGCGGGGAGGCGCTTACTGTTCCTCGGGGGCGGAAACAATCGAGGAACTAAACGCCCGTTCAAGCTCTTTCCTAAGCTCCACTATCCCTACAGCGGCGCCTGGCAGCTTCACCGCTTTTGCAAAGCGAACCCGAGCTAGAGCACTTACATTCACGCGGGGCGCCCTTGGCTGCTCACTCCGCGCCACGTGCCGCCGCGGTGCCCGTACTCGCGGGCAGCCATGCGGCCCGCGGCCCGCCCCGCCGGCGCGGCCCGGCCCCGGGGCGGAGCGGGAGGCGCAGCCAGGGAACTACCGTACCCGGCGGGCCGCGGGGTGAGGTGGGCGGTGGCGCGGCCCCGTAGAGTCGGGTATGGCGCCGCGCAACGCCTGCTGCCTCCTCGGCAGGAGGGCGCGCGGCTTCTACGCCAGGGACGCTGGAGTGGCCCACAGGGCCAACATGGGGCTGCTGCGGAGCATTATGTGCCAGGTAATGGCGGCGGGCGGCGGCAGCCTGGGGCGGGCAGCGGGAGCGGGGAGCGAATCCCGCGGGAGGAGCGTCAGGAGCGGAGCGGGGAGCGAATCCCGCGGGAGGAACGTCAGGAGCGCTTGTAAAGCGAAAAAAAAAAAAAAAAAACCAAACGTCTCATTGATTGATTCCCATATGTATTCAGAGCGTAAGTTCAACTAACATAAATTATTAAGATGCAGGATCTAAGCGAAATATTTTTCAAAAGCCTGTTTTGTTCTGAAGCCTTCACTGTTATGGTCACTATCTGTTTCAGGAAAGAACTAAATTCAAGAATGTTTGGACAACTCATTCTACATCTCCTATTGCTTATGAAAGAGGAAGAATTTACTTTGACAATTACCGGTGCTGTATTAGCAGGTAATGGGCTTATAGTTTAGCTCTGAGTTTCTGATCTAGGTATTTGACTAACTTTACTCGTCCAAATAACTCCTATATATTGAGGTAAGTCTTGTGTGAACCAGAAAATAACCAGGTGCATAAGTCTGTGTTTAATTACTGTCAGCACTATGGAATTTGCACTAAAAGGCAGTGACCAGCAGTTACCTCCATTGTGGTTCTAAAGGATGTGTCACAAAATCAGTTTATAAATTCTGCATTAAATCAAATTGCTATTCACTTAAAGATGCAGTTTGCAGAATGCTTGCAGTTACTGTGTCATTTGCAAATCACATCTCTGCTCCACTGCACTCTTCTGATCCCCCAAAAGGTGCAGAGATGGAGCTTGGGGGCAGTGCAGGCATGCCCATAGATGGGAAGCCCAAACCACTTCTTCCCCTATCTCTGGTGAGGCAAGAAGTATTTCATATCATTATAGTAAGAATTGTTTAGAGTTTTCGCTTCCCTAAGGGGAGGACAAGTTTTATAAAGGCATATGAAAGTAGTTAATAAAGTAGATTAATTATAAACAATCATTTTCCTCCAGCATTGCACAAGAGCCAAGAATACTATACCAAAAGCCAAAGTCTCCCAAGTCAGAAAAAATAGAAGATGCTTTATTATTGGAATGCCCACTGGTAAGATTACTTTTTACTAAGAATATTGTTCTGCAAATCCAAATTAGTATCTTCCAATTAATAAAAAAAATCTCCTTGTGAATTGTTTTTCAACAGTTTAGAGGTTTTTAAGGTCATTTAAGGTTTGAAATACATCATTATTTATTTTAATTGAGAGGCATCCTCTCCTGCTGATACATATTTCACTTCAGATTTTGCAACAGCATATTTGGATGCTTTTACATGGTATTCTGTGGAAGATTTAAAAAACAGTGCCTTGTTCTTGTGCAACTCAGTTCTGATTCCTTACAATGCAAATTCTATTTTTTGTTCTGTTTTGTTTGTTTGTTTTAATTTATCTTTGAATTGGCAGGAGTGGTAGGTGCATTCCAAGGCTGGGCAGGCTGGGGAGTTGCTGTTGAGTGATTTTATTCTGTGATTCTTGCATTGACTATTTTTTCATGAAGACTGATATTATTTGGATCCATAAGTAGTTATATTTGTAGTTATTTATAAGGAAGAAGAAAGTATTAAAAAGCAATTGCGTAAAAAGTAAAAAGGATGGTGATAGATGTTTTGTGGTAATCAGATGATTATTTAGCACAAACATGAGCTTAGATATTCTGATGTGATAGCAGGCTGCTTTCTACCTTTAGTTTTTGGAATGTATGTTCACTTTTGTTTTCGCATTATTGAGTTAAATAATGCGAACATTGAGTTCGCACATTGAGTTAAACACATTCGAACATTGAGTTAAAATGTTATATATAGTCCTGGTGTAAGGCTTTTTTTTTTTTTTTTTTTTTTTTTTTTTTTTTTTTTTTTTTTTTTTTTTTTTTTTTTTTTTTTGTTTTTAGTTTTAAGAGTGTTGTTTTTTTTTAGAATATTTTTTATGATTACTTTTATAATGTTTTTTTTTTTTTTTTTTTTTTTTTTTTTTTTTTTTTTAACCTTGGTTAAACTTTTGTTATGTAGGAGGAGACACTGCCAAGTCCATTAGACTATAAACCTTCCCTGTTAGTCTTAACAGCTCAGAACTGGCTTCTACGTCTTTCCGCTGATAGTGGAGAAATACTGGAAAAAATATACCTTGCTGGTTCCTGTTGCAAATTCAGGTATTAAACACTGAGTTTATGTAAGTAACAACTACTAGTATGCAGTTTTTAACTTAGGAGTGTTCTTCTCCATATGGTATCTGTTTTTGCTGTTTAAAAGCAGAGCAGTTGCTGCTTCTGCTAAACTACATAGGTGGTGGGTAGGTTTTTTTCCGCTTCTCAGAAGAAATGATCTCCTCTTAGGCTGAAGGATTAGAAAAAAAAAAGTGATTTATGAAAACAAGAAGAAAAATTACAACAGCTAATATATTTGGAAGTTTTCTCATGATCACATGTGAAATATGCCATTTCTGGTATGTAGTTCCATTACTTCTGCATAGTGACAGGTCCTCAACATCTTGGGTGCTTCTCCCAAGTCAGGTACTGAATAAAGTTTGCCTGGGCACTGGTATCTGCCTAGTTCTAGCAGATGGTATTTTATATGAAATACTGTATTTCTTATTAGATGATTTTATAATGACTTAGATTTTGCCTTCCCTCTTCTCACAAATAGATACCTGAGCTGGGATACTCCTCAAGAGGTAATGGTTATAAAGTCAGCTCAGAATAAGCTACCTGCAACAGCACGGCAGGTAGGTGTTTTTGAAAAATAATCTGTTAAATATTTACGAAGGAATCAAAAAGTGTACAGGTAGGGAGATACTATGCTTTCTTATGCTAGTTGATGAAAGCTACTTCTTTAGGCTACTAATTGTCTAAAGAATAATTCAGTGTTGTTCCTTCCCAGGCAGGCATCCAACAATCTGTATTATTCCATCTTGCTCTATTCCAAGTTTTACCCCTTTCATTTATTGGAATGCTAGAAATAAACAAAAAGGTAAGTTAATTCCTCTGTTAATTGTGGTCTTTACTATATTATATTGACAGGTATAGTCTAGGCGAGTGTCCCAGTATTGCAAAGGTAATTCATAAGCCTAAAAAGGTCTAGTGTCCAGAAACGTTAATGAAGAGTAATGTCCTTTTTGTGTCTGATATAGAGTGAAAAAGTCTTAATTCAGAAGGGCAAACCAGAAATTACGTGTGCATTCCATTACTGGGCTGTTCCTTTATATGCAGAAAGACTTAACTAGCCTTTGCTTACAGGAATCATAAGAATTAGGGATCTATAAAAATTAGGGAAACAAAATTTGTTACAGATTTTTTTCCTCCAAAAGAAAGATAGATATGCCTCTGTATCTACTAGTAATAACAGTCTCTGAAGTCTGTATACAGTGACAAATCATTACATGGAAACACAAAATTAAAGGTAAATGTGTGTGTCTTGCTTTATAAATAGAGAGGAGACTTTCTAAGTTTTTTAAAGTTTGGTCCGTAAACTGAAAAGAGGAGTATGTACATTAGGAGACTCAAGTTGGAGGGCAAGTCCAGTGGTTCCAGTGAAACAGGTATGCTTTAGGTCAAGAAAGTTCTGGATGCAGCTTATAAATAGTAGAGTACAAACGTTCAGGCTCTGTCTAGGGTGGTGGTGTGAAAGCTCTGTGAGCTACAGTTTCATTTGGGATTCAGAGTTGCCAGTAGGTTAGGATTGGAGAACAAAAATTTTACCAGTATCAAAGATATTCTCAATCTGATTACAAATGAGATACCAAATTCATTATAAATGTAGTACTATCAATATATAAAAGTACATTTTCATCTGGCCCTGTACTGATCACTAGAGTAACTGTTACTGTCTGCTGGGGTACTCTCAAATCTGAATTTCCCAAATTTATCATAATTTCAATTGTAATTTTAATTTTATTTAAAAAGGAAAGAAAAATTAAATGGGGCTACCGGACTTAAGTCTTGGATTTGGACTACTTTGTTCTTAGTAATACTTTTTTTGCCATACTTTGTTACTGAGCCTTGAATTGTGTTTGCCCTTTGGTTAGGGTGAGAGTTCAGAACTGGAAAATAAGAACATCTAAAGTGTTCATTTTGACATTGGAAAGGGATCAGGTAAGGACTTGAGGTTACTTCTAAGTTTTGGTACTACAGAGGTCCATGCTGTCAAATATATTTAGGGCAAATATTTAGAATTAGGTAAATACAGCTTTTGAGCTTACACATTTCTTGAGAAGAGGCTGCATGTATGGCTTATACCAGCTAGATTTTCAATAGACATTTATGTTTTGGGCTTGCAGTGATTACTGTACTGTAAGCATAGTTAGGGCTTATGCTTAAAAATCTCTTGCTGAGACAGGACTCCTAGCTTAATAAAAAGCCTGGTTACAGCTAAGTTCTCAAGTATACATTTACTTCTTTTGTCTTTAACTCTTCCTGGAATAAAGCTGTTGATGTTCAAGTTAGGATTAAGTTTATCATTCAGGATTGTGGAATGCAGCTATACAACATTTTTATTGAAAAGAACGTGCAATAAGTACTAAACTGACATTAAGTTCTTGGGTATAAGAGTTTGAGGGGAGAAGGCTGTTTTAAGCTAACAAATACATTGAGAAAGAGGCATCAAACTAAATAAAAGGTCAGAGTTTAAGAAGTACATCTTAATCTCAAGACCAAACTGTTCACGAGATTGCTGACAATGTTAGGATTTAGGAATATTTCACCGTTTTGTTTGGTTTGTGTCCTTTAATGCTATTTTAATTTCTTTAAAATTTAAAATCTTAAGTTTATTTATTTCTGCATAATAATTCCAACTAAGAAATAAAAACCACTCGAAATTCTTTATAAAAAGAACTCTACAATCTTCATGTGTTATTCATTAAATACTAAGAATTGCTTGTCTAGTGGAGATGTGCTAAGCACCAGAAAAAATGAATACAACGTAATCATTGAAGGGGGTAGTCAGTGTCTCATGCTTGTGTCTAATTGGGATTCAGCAGAGGATTCTGTGTTCTGACAGCTGGATAATGTAGTTTTACTGCAGCTGTGCGCAGTCACTGAGCCATGATTAGGCTTGTATTTTCCCCTTGTGATGAAGAAAGAAGATGTGAAATCAGTATTTTCAGACTTAAGTGTTAGCTTTGCTATTGACTATCTGTGGGATGCTGGGTAATATCATCTATTCATGTATTGCTATAGCTGGGTAACATGATTGGGAGACATACTGCGACCTAATAGGAGAATGAATGTGCTCACAAGGAGGTGTTTTATCTAACCTGAGGTGTTACTGTAGTGTCAAGTATTACAGAAACTCAGTAGAACATAGATGAGCTGTAAAAGCCTTCTGCCACTAAAACACTTGTCATTAGTTTTGGTTATAGTCAAAAAATGAAAGTGATTGCAAAATTAAGAAAGTAATCTCAGTATTTTTTTTATCACCTCTCAATTATGTCTTCCCTAATAGAATATTTTTCTCTTCCTTTTTCTAGATATTTGGCAATAGTGTGACAGATGTTGCTATTTCTAATGGAGTCCTGATCATAATGCATAGTATGGGTCTGGTCAGGCTCTATAACTTCCAGGCCATCTCTGAGAAGGTAATGAAACTGGATTTTTTTTCATACTGTTCACACTTTCTGGGGGGCAACAGGACATTAATATTCATATCCACATGGATACATGCCATGAAAATACCAAAGCAGAGTGTGATGGTCTTTGTTCACCTACTCTGTAATTGCAGGATAAAGTGTTAAGTTTACAAACTGATAGACGTGGAAGTTTTTTTTTGTTTGTTTTTCTTTTACTTGAAATAGAATTGTAGTGAGACTTGAATTTATGTTTTTTCCAATAAAAAGCTGATGTTAATTCAAAAATAAAACTTCAGGAGGAAATTAATAAATGCAGTAACAATGAAGCAGTAAAACTGAACAGTAAGTAAATATATTTCAATAAAACTAAATTGTTCTGCATTATTATAGTTCATGGAAGAGACATTTGATTTGGGATACGAATTCAACTGGAATGGTCAAGTGGGAATTGTAGGAAAATATCCATTTGGTCTTCCGTGTAACATTAAAATAACAGGTATTTGTGATCTTTGTTTTATTCTGGCTGGTGGCTTTTGTAGTTTATTTGACTACTTCACACCAAGGAGCATTAAAATTTTTATACTCTTAACTGTTTAGTGACTCTACTTCTGGTTTGACATTATATATAAAAATGCTTTTCTTCTAATTGCAACAATTAATTAAATAGGGCTTGCCTGTAAAACTAGAAAAGAAAATAAACTATTTGAAATATTTAAAGCACTGAAGCAGAATCCCCTTTACTTGTTCCTGAGACATAGCTGCTCTGGGAGGCAAGAGAGGCCTAGGACAACTGTTATGTAAACCCATAAAAAATGTGATACACTCTTTTTTTTTTTTTTTAAAGCACAAGACATGAGACAGACTGCAGAAGGAATTCAAAGAGACAATATAATTTGTCCAGCTTGCATTTGGTGATTCTACTTGTTGCAAATAAATTTAACCCTCAAGGTTACCTCTGAAAACAATTCCTGTGCCTCAAATCATCAACTTATAAATATTGTCTGTTATTTTAGAAACTTGATTACTTTAATTTCTCTGAAACCAAACTACCAAACAGTCATGTTTCATGGTGCATTTGAGATTTAGAATGTAGCGCTAAGAATCTCAATCACTGATCAAGGACCGAGACTCCGTGTGAAACATTTTTTCCTTTGAAAGTACATTCCTGCAAATTTACATGTATGTGCTTTGATAAATGGTGGTTCATCAATATCAAATATGCATGCCTTTTTTAATCTTTGGATGTTTCTGGATTAAATATTTTTTACAAGCAAACATCCACGTAAAAAAAACAAACAAAAATGTTGATCTCTGTGTTCACAGAGTCAGAATACAACAGTGAAACAAAACTGGATTTATATTAAATGGAGGGGATACAAAATACAGACCTAGATAGCTAATGCTTTCAGTTACAATGCAATGCTTTATCAAAACAAAGAGAGGGAGCTATGATCTATGTCTTGTGTTCTGCAAAGGGATATTTCTGATCATTTTTCTCTCTGTCTCAGTGTGGTAAACCGTAATTTAGTGTTAGGGGCCCTGCTATGACATGCTATGGCAGCTTTAAAAGGCAACTGATACCAGGTATTTTTCAGTTCTTATGAATCATTGTTATTTTCAGATTACAGTTTAAAGTCAAATTATTGTGGAAGAATGTTTTTGATCTTGAATTGCATTGAAGAATTTGTAGTTAGGAAGTCTTGAAGTTAATGACAAACATTTTCCGTAGCTGGTGTTTCTGATAGTTGCATTCCTGTGGTTTTTAAGTTGTTTTCCTTTAAGAATGAGAAGGCTGACTGAGTATTCAGCATAATGTAGCTCCTTCAGTGAGGGAACTTTTAACAGTTGCAGAGTTTAGGCTTACACTTACTGTAATTTAACTGTTTGTAATCTTCCTGCTTATTTAGCCCTAGCCTCTCTACAGAAATTGCCAGAAAGAGTGACAGTTGTTATGGTGCTGTTTTTATGGTGTGAGATCAAAGCACGTAGGTTCTCAAGCAGCTATTGACTGGTAAGGAGTTTTAGGTATTGCTGACTTTGATTTTGGTCACAGTTGAAAGAATGAAAAAGGTAACTGTAAGTCATTATGGTCTTAAAACTATAATGTCACTTTCTGAAAGGTCAATAATTTAAAATTGTAGTTTGAGATATTATTTAAAGATTCAATATTTCAAATAAAATGAAGAGGAGTATATTTTGCTTTTTTTTTTCCACATTTAGTATACATGCAATTTAGTACTGCCAGGAGCAACTTGGCCTTATGTTTAGAGGCTGGCAAGATTTTAAGGAAATGAACAGAGACTCAACTGCAATTTGCTAATTGGCATTGGAAGGCACTTAGAAGTAATAACAGTATTAAATAACCTGTTGAGCAGCAAGAACAAGTATCACATACAAGGAAAGAACACATTTTAACAGCAGAGTTTTGGCTGTAACAGTGGGCTAGGTGACTATGACCTTACAAGTCTTTGTCAAATGAGTATTAAAAAGACATATCTTTTGATTATACTTGAAATCTGTTGAAATGGATTTAAAATCCATTGCTTAGTTCATATACCAGAATTTTTGAGGGTCCTTACTATATATTTTTTATTTTAAAAGCCTGTAGGCTGAAATGTTAACAAAATTGCCTGACTCATTTTTCATTTTCTGACCAATTTTAAAAGCTGTAGACCTTTCTTAATGCTTTCATCCTCAGTGTTCTCCAATTTCTGCAGATGCAGTTGGTTTTCATAAATGGTACTTTGTTACATCCTTCATGGTTTTTAATTTCCTATGTGCTAGTCCAAGAGAGAATGAGAAGACAGGCTTATTCCAGCTCAGAAAAGACTTTGCAATGAGCCAAGTGATGTGCTTCAAATCTAACTAGCTAAAATTCTTGAAATATGAACGAAGGTAAAAGAGAGAAGCACTATATAAATATAAGTTCTGATGTGATGTGACATCTTAACATCATCAGTTAGGATCTGACTAACTATACAGAATAAGCAGGACAAGAACAAGTAAAAACTGAATGAATCCTTCAGGAAAGTTCAAGATACTTCAGAGTGATACAGGCTATTCCATAAGTAATTTTCAGTTGGCCTCCTAGGAAAAGTATGACTGTAAATTGAAGCTTCTGAAGACATAGTCAGACTTAATTTTAGTAATTACAAACACAGAAGACCAGATGAGAACCATGTCTTCCCTATAATACTTCAGCTTGGATATTTATATCTTGCCTCTTGTAGTTGCAGATTTTTTTTATTATTTTTTTTTTCTCCAGCATTTTACTGTTTAAGAAAGTGATGATTTTTTGGTCTCAGTTTTAGCTGTAGAAATTATTTTTTTATTTAGCTAATTGATAAAAGTTTTAAATCTCAGTTGAACTGATTTTGTTCAGAGATGCTTCTCTTGCTTGGTACACAAAAGGTTTGTAGGAACAGCACATTATCTGTGTATTTTTCCCATTGGATTAAAAGCAGAACTAGATTTCTTTTGCCATTAATTAGAAAAGTTCCTTTGTTTTATATTTCTGAACTCCACTACTGATTTCATTATGTTCCATGCTGTTTTCAGTATTAGACAAAAAGGGAAGGAGTACTCAGATTCAGACATCTTTCTGCATTCAATTCTTTAGATTTGTTGTTTGACCTGCCCACGTGAATGTCCCTTTTCCTGTTTCATTCAAATGGCTGGATTAGTTTTAATCCTTTGCTTACCCAACTCATGTGAAATGACGTAAGTCAAAGACTTCGGAAGAGAAGTTCAGCACAAGGATGTGAGAAGGCAGTAACCTCCCTTAGGAAGTGCAGATGTACCCCTCTGTGTTAAGTGACATTGTGTAGCCAGTGCTAGGGAAATGATTGCTACCTGGGTATTTCGACCTTCAAAAGTTTTGAAGAATTAGTCGTTTTATTGGGATTTAGAATTGTAAGGATCAATGAAATGATGAATGTTCTGCTACTAATGCTCTTAACATTACCCAATATTTGCAGATACCCCACCTTTGCTATTTGAAGTATCTTCCCTGGAGAATGCCTTTCAAATTGGAGGTTATCCTTGGCATTATATCATCACACCTAAGAAAAAAGATAAAGGAGTCTTCCATATTTGTTCTCTGAAAGACAAGGCTTTGGTAATACATTCAGCAGCATCTCTGAAATGCATGTGTATCTTGTTTGTCCTCATCTCTCCTTCTGAATAGTGCTTGAAGAATCAGTGTCTTTTTCCAGTGTGGTGCTCTCATAGAGATTATCCTGCAGTGTTGTATCTGCAGTGAAGTGCAGTCATCCCTGAAATACTTTAGTTTAAATTAGGATTTTGATACTTCATTCAGACCTAGCATTGCCAGTGCTATATAACACAGTACCCCCAACTTAAAGGTTTAAGCAGATCCTTGCACCTGAATTCCTTACATGGTGTTATCTTACTGCACTTCTCGCTGATCAGCCTGCCAAATGGCATGACTGAGGAAACATGTCAAGTTTAAAGAAACTGAAGAATGTTTCTTTGATGTGGATGGTTTATACTAGATTCTAATCTTTCTTAAAAGATTTCATTACTTTAATCCAGTGTCCTTGGGTGTATTTATTTTTTTATTAAATTATTATTTATCATATATTTTCTTCTGTCAGCTGTTCATTTCCGCTTTTATTTTGGGTCAACATTTGACCTGAAAATATTTCTGTAATAAGGGAAGCTCCTGGGCCTGTCAGGATTCTTCATTAAAAAATTACCATTTCTGAATGGCCTCATCTCTTAATAGCCTGATCAAATCGGTGTTTTCTCTCCTGTTGCTTTTATCTTAAAGCAGATTTTTCATAACCATAACTGAAATTTGAATCAAAAGGGACTTGTGCAACCCTTTTTTTTACTTAGATTTCTTTTTGTATGGGTTCATGCATTTGAAATTTTGAATGAGCAGGTTCAGATGAATTCAACGACAACAAAAAAACTACGAAAATCTTGAGGTTTTAGGCGGTTAGCAGTTGAAATCACAGACTGTCACAGGCTTGCACATAGTGCAAATATTTGCACAAAAGAGACTGCACCTGGCGTTAAACAACTCACATTGCTAGAATTGTTGAAGTGTTTGCAGAGCCTAAGCTAAATCTTCATTGCGCCATCATTTTAGGAGAGGCAAGAGGAGATGTCTAAAGTCATTGGTTATTATATAAAATAACAAATGCTGAAACTTTGTTCCTTTAGAATTGGAATTATCCAAGTCTGTTTTTCTCATTATTGTCCCCCGCCATCCTTTCTGGTCAAGTTACCAATAATCTTTATAATCCTTCAGATATATGTGGAGAGGAACTAAGCACTTCCTCTTTAATTATGTCTATGAGACTTTCGGGATATTAATATTGTAAGCTTTTCCTTCTTTCTTCAGGCAAAAAATGGCATACAGGATATGAAATGCTGTTCACTGGAACCCGATTGGATATATTTCCATCCAGATATGTCAGGTAGAATAATCCACGCTGGACCAAATTTGATAAAGTATGAGCATTTTTTCCTCAAATCTTATTTTTTTAGGAAGTTAGTCCAACTTGTAGTAACTATCTGAATTTTAGAATATTACATGGGAATTAGACAGAGGTCACAGTAGCACTGCCATGGTTGGTTTGTGCTGTGTCAGGGAAATGCCTTTATATTTTATCAAGAAAAAATTGCATAGGGTGTCATATAAAATCTGTTCTTTTGGCACAATTATGTGAACTCGCACATCTGATAATTATGTACATGCCCATGCATAGATTTATAGGAGTGAACTGAATCATGAAGAGTCAGAACAGGTTCCAGATTACTGTTCACATGTGTATGCAGATGCGTGTGTGAGGAAAAATTATAATGCTCATATTTATAATGCTCAGCCTAATGGAAAATCTTTAGGGAAATAAAGACTTGTCTACCAGAAAGAGGACCTAAATATGTATTTCTTATGTGATAGCATTGTCTGAAAGGACAATTAATGTGAGTCAACTGGTGGGTAGCTCATGATTCGCAACTCATAATTCCAGAGATGTTCACAAGATTGACAGGGTGTTTTTTGCAGCACTCGCTGCCCAAGTGTTTGTGTAAAAATGTCCTTCTCTGACTCAACATGTTCCTTGTGTGTAAATTATAATAGTATATGTTTTATTGACTACTTTTAGCAATGGAGATTAAGTACAATTATGAAAGAACAGGTTATATCTTACATCTGCTGCATCACTCAACTTGCTAAGTTTCCTTTGTAAAGTTTTTATTACTCATACTAATTTGTGAATTCAGAGATTAATTCTGAAATTCAATTCCTTGTTCAGGCTGGAACACTTTGACTGTCATAAGAAAAACACTTTTTTTTTTTTTTTTTTTTTTTAACAAAAAGTAGCATCTAGGCAATTATTTTTACTTCTGAAAATCTGATATGTGTAAAAGCTTCAGTGAAATAAATGCTTTGTTGCTTGTATGCTAGTAATCTGGATATTTTTTTAATTCCATCTTCATTTATCAAAAAATCACTTAAATTCAATTTTGAAATCTTACCTCTTTTAGAAGTCTGGACTTTGAACTGGTGTTGTGTTATTTTCTAATTCTTTCATACAGGTTTAGTCTTGTGAATGATGAAGTCATACTGCATAGTATTAACCTTTTTTTTTTTTTTTCTTTTTCTCTTGCTTTTTTCCCTATGGCCCCTGATAACCATTGCTTCTCGGTGACATGCTCAGCTGTTCGCTACCGATTTATTATATTTGAGTTTCTTTATTTTCTGTGTCTTAGCACTAAAACAAACATATACTGTAGAGTAAGCAGAAAATTAGCACCAAGAGGGAGTTGGATAACGATTCAGGCAATTCAGGATTTGGGACCTCTTTTTTTCTCCTCGTATTAGCAGCAGAACGAAGCAAAATTTAAAAAAGTAATGACAGTGTAGAATCTCTGAATATGCTTGTTCCATGGGTCGTCAGTAGAATGGGAGAACTGCTTTCCATAAAGACAGGTGATACCACCCTTTGAGATCCCAAGATCACATTTGCAAGATAAGTTAGGGAGGAATGGGAACGGAAAGAGAATGGTGGTTTTCTGTTCGTTGTTCCGAAAATATTAAATAGATTTGAACAAATAAGTATCAGTGGATGTAGAAGTTTGGAGAATAGATTTGCTGTTGGGTGGCTACTGAATGAACAAGCTGTCCAGATGTAATCTCTGGCTGAAGAAATCATTAAACCACAGACTGTAAGAAACTAGAGTATCAGGAGCAGTTTGTTCTGCATACGTGTCATTCTACACTCTTGCTAAACATTTATAAATAATCTCTATCAAAGACAGACCCAGTATTACGTTTTTTTTCATATATTCTTACTGAAAATTTTACTTGTGAGAGATGGTTCCTGGCCAGAATTAAATAAATTCAGCAATTGGAACACCTGCAGACCAAAGCTCTGTCATTGACCCCTAGACACTGGAAAATTTATGAGTTTGTCAGAATCAGGAGTTCTGATAGGAACATCTGCAGATTTCGCCATAGTAAATGTGGATACTGACAGGCAACACTAGATTGTGATAGGAAAAATATTCTAGGACCATTGTTCTAAAATGTCATAAATTACTCTTTCAATTTATATTTATTTCAAATCTACTTATTTCTGATATTTTAATGTGTGATAATCATAAATATAGAAATATAGTATCAGGTAGATTACATGACTTATTTTGTTTCTTTTGCAGAGTCTTGAAGTTTAAGGAGGTGGAAAATAATATAACTCAAATGGAAATTGCAGAAGACTTTATGATTGTGGCCAACAGGGAAAACAATGTGAGTTTATAACAGCACTTTCTAGTGTCCAGGATTTCAGTGTATGATTTTTGGGCGGTACACAGAGGGTTTGTGCATATGAGTTTTATAAGCCAAATCCTGTGAGCCTAATTGAGCCTAAAGGTTCAATAATCCTTGGACTTCCACTAAGCCAATGTGAAAGAAATTTTGAAAATGAACTATATTTTTGGGATAGCTTTCTGAAGCCTTCAGTCTTTTAAGCTCTCAGAAAACATTATGGTGAACAGTATAACAGTATGTTCGCTGATATTTTCAAAACATGCTTAGAAGCTGGTGACAGATTCTTTTCAACAGATGGTGCCAGCAAGAGATAATTCTGTGCGTCTCTGGTACCTTGGTCAAGTCTTTAAATTAGTCATACAAATGGCCGAAATGTTTCAAGTCTCTTATTACTTACAGATAAGCTTATAAGACAACAAAGGCAGCACATTGTTGCTGCTGAAAGGATGGTTCTTTTGACCATGCGCACTTCACTCTCCTGTGACGCATTTGACACTCATCTAATCATGGGGGTGCCAATTTGGTGCACTAAAATAGCAGAATAGTCCAGCAAAAAAAGATGATTACTGAGCTGCTGTCTTGGTGAGCTGAATTGAAGCTGAAATGGACCAGAACTGAATCATCAGTGGGTCAGAAGAGTGCAGAAAGTAGAACAAAGTAACAAGGGGGTAATCTGAGCATTTTGATAGAAATGAGCTGTTAGATCTTTTCAGTTGTGTTATGAAACCTTTTGGATAGAAGATCACACAAAGGATTAAATAACAGAAAAGGTCAAACAGCAAACTTGTAAAGAAAAATTTATGACTGCACCTAGAACTGTTGCTTGGTTTCAGCATGCAAATTCATATTTTTAAACAAAAGCAACTGCTTTATAATTTGAATAGTAGTGATTCTAATTTTGACACTATCTTAGAAGAAAAGTATGTGTATTAAAAATCTTTACTAACTTAGGAATAGAACTTTTACTGACCTTAGAACAAATAAGCTTTGACAGCTAATGACTTAGTGTGTTTATTATGATTTGTTTAGGAAAGGTGATTTTTGTTTGAGTAATGACTAAGAAATACAAATTCTAATGGTGTCTGTGCTGTAGCTTTTCCTTGTGAATTCTGTTAAGACAGTGATATCCTAATTCTGAGTGTTTCCAGTGTTAGTGGTGTCCAGCTGTGGTTAAGATACTTTTCTCATCTTCTGGAACAGTTTAAGAAGCAAATTGGTGATGACACAACTGCCTTAGGTACCATTCAGCATCTTGTCTTCAGCCAAGCTTCAGCTTCTATTTTTCTAAAATTCCCATAGCTGAGAAGTCAGGATCTTGGACACCTCTAAAGGGCTGAGAATCTCTGAGTAAGAGTACAATAGAGAGCAGTAGCATGTTACTTAAAGCCACCAAGTTCACAAGAAGATGAAGGAGCAGCAACAGAGCCAGTCATAGCCATATATGAGTAAAATGGTATCGAAAAGACTTTTATAATATGCATGCTTTGTCAAATAGATAATAACAATTTAACTAATTGTTTTATTTATTTATTTATTTTTTCCTCCCAAGGTGGACAGCGCTGTTACTGTAACAGCTTCTGGTCGAGTGGTGAAAAAACGTTATAATTTGCTGGATGATGACCCAGAGCAGGAGGTAATTATTATGTAGTGAAGTGGATCATGGGTTATTTAAGAAGTTTAGCAGACAAGAAGTCATTCTGACTTCAGATACTGTGGCTGGAACCATTACCTATGTTAATTTTGAATTCATCCTGTATCTTTGGCTGTCTTTGTCTTAACTTCTAAATGCTTTCTTTCCTTCTTCTCACTTTGCTGTTTTCTCTTTGGCGGGCATTTGTGCTTTGAATAGTCCCTTTCTTGTAAAAACTGAACTTACACACCCTCTGAAATCACTGTCATAACTCCATGCAACATCAGTGGCAAAGAATTTAAATGTTGGTGTGACAGAACATTACTCTCCATTCAGACATCTCTTTGAAACATTTATTGCAAAGCCTTTCATGATCTGCTTTAGGCTTATTCAGTAGTTGAGAAAGTCTAAACTATATTTTTAACTCCCATACAAAAATGCAAAAACGCTTCAGATGTAATTCATCAGTTTCTGGCAGTTATTTCTATTCTTGTTTCTGTGGAAATAGATTTAACTATGGTAAAAAATACATGAAATATTGTGAAAATACTGGTGAAGTCCAGTCTAATCCTTAAAGTCAATAACTCACTTCTATTCGCCTCTCTTCAGCATAATAAAAATTATAGACCGTGTCGGCAGACTTTGTTTTCTTCTATTGTTATACTTTATTTGTGAAGCTATTAGTTTTTATATTATGGAAGAAAAGAGTTGCATGATTTTAAAGAGGTGGAAATACACTGTGTTGTCAGCAGAACGAGTCTGTTAAGAGATTCATGACAATGAAATGCAGTCAGTTAAGGCAATTACCATTCACATTTCAGTCTCCACTCTTCTGTCATCTACTCTAAGTGCTCTGCACAGTTCTGAATAGTCCATATTAGCCTTGACTGTAGAGAGACAGAGGGACACATGCTGCTCTGCCCAGAGGATATAGATGCTCTGTTCTTATGTTAACTTATCATCCCCATTCTCTCAAAACTCTTTGGCAATGGTTTTAAACCATACTCTTAACGCGTTTGCTTCAGCGGAGAGTACAGAGTTTAAATGATACATTTTTTCTGTTACCTTCAAAGTGTTCTCAGTGTATTTTTTTATTATTCTCTTTCCTGCATGTTATATATGCATTTGCACGCTAGGAGTGTTCAGAACACCATTTTCTTCTCTGTTATAAGAAATTTTGTTGTGATATGCTGAACAGTTTGTGTTTGGAAAGATACCTGCTGGGTATCAGGTTGGCAAAGTCTTTGATGCCAGAAGACTTGAACTACACTTTCTTTCCATGTTCTAATTCTTATTTCACTGGAAAGAGCTATAGAATTTTGGGAGAAGGAAAAATAAAGTTATGTCTGATGTATATATTTGAGCTTTTGTTTTTCCCAAGACATTTAAGATTGTGGACTACGAAGATGAACTGGATTTGTTATCCGTTGTAGCAGTTACTCAAATAGGAGCTGAGGGAAGAGCTCATCTTGATTTTCACTGTAATGATCGTGGGATTCTGCTTAAGAGTATTCCATTACTTGAGTCCTGGGATGTGGTGAGTAGAAATCTTGTGCTTTATTTATGCTAATGTGTCACTACACTCATTTACATTTCGCTTCACATTCATTTCTTGTCCAGATTTGAAGCACATGTATAAATTTTGTTACCAAGTATTATGGATAAGATTTGTACAACATAGTAATATTGTACAAGATTACATGTATGGAATACTTAGAAATTTAAGTATTCCATCAGACAGTAGTTTGTTTATCTGAATATCTCCATGATGTGAAATCAAAATGTTATTTGATCTTTAGTATTTCTGATACATTTATCAATTTGAATAGTCCGTCCCCGGATAGTTACTTCAACTCCGCTTTAGAACTTGTCAGGTTCTCCCTACATGTCTGTTTGGAGAGATGTGGTGGGCTGTTCATACAGTTCAAATTTAGGTATCAAACTTCAATCATCTGATTTGTTCCCTGAATCACCTCTTTTATCACTGATTGTATAGACAACTTAAGATCTTAATTTAACTTGGGTACTCTGAATTGCACTTATATTTGAATTCCTAAAGTAAGTATGAAACTTCTCAAACTTTTAAGATTCTGTCCTTTATCTGGAACATGAGCTGTCTACCTAAAATTCCTGTCTGATCATGGAGCTAACCAGTGTAAGTTTTCTTCACAAGCTGTGGCAGTGGAGACTGAATTCAAAATTATTTCTCTCATTTCAGACTTACAGTCATGAAGTTTACTTTGACAGAGACCTTGTATTACATATAGAACAGAAACCGAACAGGAGGTTCAGTTGTTATGTTTACCAAATGGTCTGTAATACTGCAGAAGAGGAGGAGTGTTCAAGCCATGAAAAAATGGAAAGAGTTTCTTGTAAAAAAGGAGGGAGACGTTTTGAATGTTCTTAAGGTACAGACAAGACTTAGAGATTTCCATGTGGATATTATTTAAGGACTTCATATATAGGAATGAGTAGACTCTTGTCTTTCAACCAGTGTTTTGTCTTAGCAGTTTATACTACTCTAGAAGCATAGGGGTTTTATTATTATTGTTACTATTATTATTTTAAAATTCTGATATAACATGGTATACTTACCAGTAATCCATAATTGCCTTTTCATGTATTCACTAGTTGCTCATCCTGCTGAGTATAGCATTTATTGCTCCTGTTCAGCAACTAGATTGAAGTAGAGGATAGCAAGAAAGATGTGGATCTATTGATAATCTATATCTACTGTATTCTGTCTTAATTTGTTTTATCTGTGCAGTTTTAATGCAGACTTTATTGTTTAACAAAGTAAGTAAAATTATATAGACAAATTTTATATATAATATGAAAATGGCAGAATTACCATTAAACCACCTAAACGAAATCTTATCTTTCTGTTGTGTGGTGTAAAAAATAGCTCAGGGTTTCTGACTATCTTGCTTTAGTTTAGGATAAGTATTAATCATTGAAATGTATTTACTGCTATAAAATACATACACACACACACATACACACACACACACACACACATACACACACACACACACACACACAAAACAACCGATTCTCTGATTCTTCCCATGTCATCACAGAATCACAGAATGGTTAATGTTGGAAAAGACCTCTAGAGATCATCTAGTCCAATGACCCCTGCTCCAGCAGGGACACTAGAGCACATGGCACAAGGTGACATCCAGGCAGGTTTAGAAGATCTCCAGAGAAGGAGACTCCACAACCTCTCTGGGCAGCCTGTTCCAGGGCTCTGTCACCCTCACAGGAAAGAAGTTCTTCCTCATATGGAGATGGAAGCTGGGTTTCAACTTCTACCCATTACACGTTGCCCTGTCACTGGCCACCACCAAGAAGAGTTTGGCCCCATCCTCCCTACATTCTCCCCTCAGATATTTATACATGTTGATCAGATCTCCTCTCAGCCTTCTTTTCTCCAGGCTAAACAGGCCCAGCTCACTTAAGTCTTTCCTCATACGATAGATGCCCAAGCCCCTTATTCATCTTTTAAGAGGTCCAACTCTCTGCTGGACCCTCTCTGGAAGCTCCTCGTCCCTCTTGTCCTGCGGAGTCCAGAACCGCACCCAATACCCCAGGTGCAGCCTCATCAGAGCTGAGGAAAGGGCTCCCTCGACCTGCTGGCAACGCTGCTCCTGAAGCAAACCAGGATCCCCTTGGCCTTCTTGGCCACAATGGCACACTGCTGACTCATGGTTAAGTCAGGCTCAGGAATTGTTCATTTTGAGCCAAACATACCAGAGACCCAACCTGATCAGTGTGTGCAGCCCATATAGGGCATGGGCACCCCATGTGGTATGCTCAGACTCTGCAGAATGCAACCCTTCATTTAAAAAACAAACACACAAAAAGACAAATCAAAAACTAAAAACAGGATCTGGACCTCGTCGTCCCAAAGAGTATTTTAAAATTCAGGTCACAAGTGGCTTTAGTGGAAGAGATCTTGGAGGGACAACCAATGCTTATTCCCTCTCTCCCCCTTTCTCTCTCTCTTACTCCTTTCATCTCACACCATAGTAACAAACTCAAGTATTTATCTTTGCTTACCTTTATTTTTTTCCTGGAAGCCTTTCTAGTAAACTGACCATACTAATGCAGAAGTTTCTCTTCTGAGTGTGCAGGGCTTAGTTATTTGTAACTAACTTCCTTTCACTAAGAATTTCTCACCTCTGTTAATGAAGACAAATCCAAAGCTGTTTAGTGAAAGAAAATTATATGTAAAGAGGAATACCACTTTTCTCAGCCACTCAAAAGTCCAGCAACAAAGGAAAGCAGAAGTGCATCGGTACTTAAAACAGAGAAAGAAAAACAAAGGAAAGCAGAAGTGCATCGGTGCTTAAAACAGAGAAAGAAATACCCTCTCTCTTTTTTTTTTTTTTTCCTCTCCTCTCTGTTCTTGGCATAGCACAGATCTCTGCTTCTGTTCTTCTCTCTCCTTTCCCTGTTCTCTTTTAAAAAACTTATGATCACAAGAGCTGCGGTTGATTTTCATAATATGCCTTATATCTTCTATCCATTATTTTTGATGTAAGCGAAGTATTTTGTATAGCTGTTAACACAGCAATTTATTGTTTCAAGACAGATATCAGAATCTTTATTGATAAAGAGCCATTAAATGAAAATAGACCAACAAGACTAAAGTTATCCTTTTAAAGGAAAGGTCCAGTTTACAGATGATCATTAATCTTCCCTTAGTAGCCAGAGTAGACAGAAAGAAACAGACAAAAAGTTGCTCTTATTTTTTTTTTTCCCCAAAAAGGTACAATAAACATTTTGCTGTTCTTCAGAAGTACCCTACAGTCCTGAAAAAACAGGTCTCTGATAGAAGTGATAACACCAAAAGCAGACACATTCCCAGACTTCTCAATTCTCTGGGAATTTTATAGATCTTTGCACTTAATTGTGTCTATAAAATCTCTCCCTCTGCTTAATACTTTTGACATATTTTTTGACATACTTTTATATTGACATTTTGTGCAGATTTTTTTTATTTTTTTGGTTTATATTTCAGTTCCCTGAAGCAAGACATTTCAATCTATAAGTGTAAAGATTCAATTAGAAAGATGTTTGTTGTATATATGCAGTTCATGAAGATCAGCTGGTGCTTTTATTTTTCCAGTAACTGTTATTTTTGAGCCATTGCCTGTGACAGTGTGTACTAAATCAACAATTACACATCAGCATCCACTCACTGAAGAATGTGGCAGGTAGAGTGACCAACAGGTACTCACCTGCAGTGATCACCCAGCCTTGTTGAAGACAACAGATCTTTTGTGTAAGAAATTATATTATTCTAAATATACAGTGTATTATTGCTAAATTACAGATAACTGCGGATTCCATTATGGAAGGTGATGTGCAGACATTTTTATTCTGGCATAGGAGAGATGTGGTTCTGTTTAATTTAAAACACTTCCGAAGGCACTAAAGAACAGTGAATCCAAAATGGCTAGCCCTGCGTGCCTCTCTGGATGTATTTGTCATCACACTTATAAAAGGGCTGGGACATACGAGAGAATCAGACTCAGCAAATGGTTATGATTTGTGCTTTTTCAGGTTGTGAACAAGTGCATTGACTTCTGTATCTATTATAGCCCCACAGATTAAATATATATACTTTTTTTTCAAGGGAGGAAACTCCTGACCACAGCTTATTATAGTTACATTTCATAAAATGCCATATACCTCAACCAAAGGCAAATTTCTGCATGCTTGGTTGCAGGCCACCTGCATCAACAACTTTTATTTCAAGCAGAATTTTGAAATGCGAAACTCAACCACCAAAAAAAGCTAGTAATTTGTTTGTCAGGAGATCTCCTGTACAAGAGTATTTGTAAAGTGGAGAAATTCTGAGAATGCTCATACGATTCCCAGTAAGAGGGAGAAAAAGAATCTAGTGCACATGATCCTCATAATCGTTTCAATGGACATCAAAGTGTGATACTATCCAAAAACAAAAGTAGGGCTAACTTACTCAAGTGCTTTTAACTTCCAATTTATGAGCAAGTAAAATGAAAAAAAAAAATCATTCTTCATAGACAAAGTTCTTTATGATCCTTTCACTGAGAGTTTGAGTTTTACAGAAAATTGGCCTAAGGGACTATTGCTGTGAAATTCTGAGTTATATTACCTAAAATTTCAGTTGATGCTTACTACTACTAAGGTCCTGTTTTCCAGAGTTTGTAGATAAAGCCTCAAATAATTAGGCTTTAAATGCATACTTTAGAAGATAAAAACTTAAAAGATCATCCTTGCATTGTTTTTGCTGGCATTAGTTGCCCAAGAAAAAAATACATAAGCATATCTAACATATAAGTATATGTACATGATGTTAACACATGTATACTTTCAAATGTATATTGCAAACAAAATTGAAGGGATCTTAGCTATTCTTGGCAAAATTCCCAGGGAGGTGACATCACCTAAATTTTCTACATAGTTTCTTTACTCTTTGCTCTGGATAAGTCTTGTTACTTTATCAGTAGAGATATTTAAAGGGAACAAAGGGATCTTTGTTTATATCTTTGTCACAGTCTTAGATATTCAGAGAGGACTACTTAAAGCTCTCTTGTTGCTAGGTTTGGCATCTAAACGTTAATAACTTGAGCTCCTATTTCTGCTTTACTGAAGTTACAAAATGGTAACAACTTTCAGAAGCAGTAAAAGACTTTTCTGTCAATTCATCCTGCTGTTCACAGATAAGTACGAATGCTTATTTTGAACATAAAGATTACAAATGAATTGCAAAAATAGGGTGTTTAAATTAATAAAAGAAACTAGATATTCCCCTGGCAGAGTGAGTAGATACAATGCTACACTTGCTTTTGTTGATACAACTTAACAACTTATTTGGTGAATGGGGGGCGTACAAATTTTAGGAACATTATATTCTCAGGGAAGAATAAGTGCACATTCTTCTCAAGAACAGGAAAAAGGAAGCATGAAAGGGGAAGCTAAAATTCCAGAAAGCGGCTCAAGAGCTCTGGGTTATCTGAGATATAGTGTGGAGGAGGGAGAAGCAGTGTCCGTGGGATCACAGGCCCACCAGCCAGTCTCCAGCAACAGTTGCTTGCCAGATGGGAGCATGAGGGAAAACGATTACGGGTATTTTAACATGTTTATTTGGCTGCTCACTTGGCCCAGATTCAGACTTACACCACAGAAGTTATGCTCTGGAGCCACAGTTAAGAATTCTTAACTTTGGGGTATGCGGATGTGCAGCACAGTTGTTGCACAGTTGCCTGGTTGGAGCAGAGATCTAGGAAAGTCCCTGCTGTTGACACAATATTTCCTCTAGTGCTTCGTAACATTGCTGCCCCTTCTTTTTACTGGTTAAAAAGAAGGTTTGATGTTTATAATTGTCTTATAAACAGCCGGTTCATGGACTAGAGCAGCATGCTTCCAGCATTTGTACTTCTGCAAAATCACTATTTTTTTTTCCACCTCACCGTGACCTCTTCAGAGAAACAAAGCCTGCATCCCAGTAGGGCTGTTCTGTCTCTACTCATGTAGAAGGAACTTTCCAGTCAATGCTTAGAAAAGGCTGGCTTCTCTTGGTGAGATTGTTCTGATTTTGAGCAGAAAGCATATATAGAGTGCACATCCTGTCTTTTTCTAGTGCATTCTCACTGACAAGACAGCTGAGCAGTGGAGAAGAAAATAAGAAAGCACAGGCAATAAAATTTTATAATTGTCCTTTATCGGTTCCAACTACTGCCCACTGTCCCACAGTTTTCAAAAAATGTTACAAAATACTTCAAATGTACCAGAAAAATACTTTGAAATTTCTGGAAGGAAGGTGCCTATGGATTAAAGGACAAAAAAGATTTTCACTGCATAGATAATAAAGTCTGGCCTATAAACCAACGAGGAATTTTAGACCCTGCACCTCACCTCACCTCACCAAGAGCTCTCCCAAGGGTGAAGAGTAAGTAGCGTATTCTAGCAATGGTCCTGTTCACTAACCGCAGTTCCTGTAAAGCTAAATCAGCAAAATCAGCTCAAGAGCAAAAGTGAAAAGGTGCCTCCTTGACATGGACTTCAGTGCCAAGAGAGCAAAAGCAGCATCCTGGCTTGTAGGTGTAGGCCCAACACAAATTAATTAAGGCCACTTTCAGTATTACTCTTGGTAAGGCCTTTTCACGGTAATCAGTTAAATTAGCTGCTAGGACAAGCGTGGCTGAGGTATCTTAGCAATTCTGTGTGTTTATGCAATGAACAGCCATCCGGCTTCTGAGACTTTCTCCAAATGTTTGGAGGGAGACTGTAACTCAGTTGGAATGTCTTGTTCTAAGGTTTGAACAAGGTTCAGTTTGGAAAAATAGATAAAGATGTAGCTGGTAAAAAAGGCTCTAACTCCATTCCAGCTATAACTCTGACAAGTCAGCTGCTGATCACTGGAAATTAGGAACATTTCCTGTATTTATAATGTTACATCAAAAGCACAAAGTCACTAGCTATGCTGATATGATGTGTTGCTTGGATAAATGTCCATGTACTGTCTCTAGGCTACTGCTCTCAAACAGTGACAGAAGCTGCAGAGTAGCTGTCTACTGAAGGAATAATACAGGAAGGAGTATGGATTTCCATTCCTTCCTCTTCCAAGCAAGTAATGAAAACTCTGCGTGTATATTTTACGGGTCTTCCAAGTCACTGTCATCCTAATGCTATACCTGACAGTGCAGTGGCAGAAGGAAGAAAAGAAGTGCATATTGGACAGTATCCTGAAAAGTGCTAAGAGAGAACGTTGCTCTGAGAGGATTGGTGCTGTACTGGAAAAACAAGAATACACTAGGCAAGGGAGATCTGGAAAGGAGGAGAGATCATGAACTGCCATGGCAGCTATGCACAGTGATGCAAAGCAAGGCTTCAGAAATCCCAGAGTCAGGCTACCCTCCCACGTAAGCCACTCTCACTTTTAGGCCAGTGGGGGTTCACGTCCCAGGCAGATGATTAAATTCACAGTTCAGTCCTCAACAGCCATCGGCACAAGGCAGAGTCCCCACCCCCAGGTAAACATGCAATCCCTTCTGACTTCGTGTCTCTCCTACATCCGTATCAAATAGGCAAAGAGGTGGAAGAAAAGGAAATGAGAAATGCAGGCAGGGTTAGGGTTAGCCTGAAATCTTTTTGTGTATTAAGATTTTCCACAAAGTACACTTCATTTCGCTTGATGTAGTTTGTCTATTTGCACTTTGTTCTGGTTTTGTTTATTTAACACTTAGTAAGCTTTAAAGTGTCTTAAGCTCTATTAAAAAAAATGCTGTTCATAGTTAGCTCAAAACTCCTCTCTTGTTGTTCACATTTCAGTAAAATTCTGTGTTTGTTCTTGACTGCTCTAGTTATTTTGCAATTTGGATGATTAGGTTTAGAGACATAAATGTGACTTAAGAGAAATATTTGTGCTTGTGTAGGCTGCAGGAATACAAGATACATTTTATTATACCAGCTCATATAACTGGAAAGAATGGACAAGTTTGGGGGACTAAAAATCCTTTTGTGGAATTATATGCAATAATTTGCAATTTCATGCATGGAACTAACAAGCATGTGAAACTGATACTTTGCAATCTGTAGCATTTCAACATATATCTGAAAGCTTCACATATATTCTTTAACTAAACAACAATTTTCAAAAATACTACTATAGTGGTATCTCTATATTTGGTTGTTTAAAAGCCGATGAGTAAAGGACTGAAGAAGGGTACAGAAGGTGGGGTTTTTTATGGTCATGTAAAAATATCATGGTATGTATTATGTATAAATGCTCTACTGTGTCACAAGACATTTTTTGTACATAAAGAGACATTTATGATTTCGTTATGTGTTGGTTTAGAAATAAAGAATATATAGATTAATTTCACTTAAAGTATGGAAAACTTCATTTGTGAGCATGCATTTGAGATGACCTGCTTCCCTCTTAAGTTAAGGATGGGCAGTCTGGCAGCCCCGACAGGCTACGGGTGCGTGTGTACATCACCAATAAAACTGCGTCCATACGTCCGCCCTCTCCTACACACTTTGCCCTATGAAACCTACCAGTACTGGTGTTCCAGTGTTGCTGGCGCAAGTAAGCATGAGCCACAGAACCTTCCCCTCCTCGTGGCTCTGCTCCGGAGGGGTGCGTGGTTTGGGGCACCCACCACAGCATGGGCCGCTCGGCAGCAGCTTCCTGCCTCTGCCTTGTGTAACGAAACTGCCTCGTTTTGGCAGGTCTTGCGACACTGAGCGGAGCAGTCCCAAACACTTTTGCACATCTAGGCCAGCGTCCACGCAGGAAGCTGGGTAGTCTTTGCAGCACGTTCAGCGCCTGGTGAGCACAGCACGAGCGAAGGGGATCACGGCCGCCGCAGGAGCACGTCCGAGCGCGCTTTGTGGTGCCTTGGGCTCTCCTCTCCCCACTGTGCACTCCTCCTGTGCTGCCCCTGTCACACCAGCTCTCTCCCTCCTGGTTTATCTCTCGCAGCTTGTCGCTGCTGGGATTATCTCTATAACAGCCGTGCAAGCTCCTCACCCAGCAGCACCCACCGCACCCACCGGCCCACGAGCTCCCGGTGCCCAGCGCCTTCGCGCCAAGCCGAGCAGAGGCCTGGGCAGGTGCTGGCACACAGGGGTCAGTTGAAATCAGAGCTCAGAATGTAAAGAAAAACTTGTCAAGTTTGTAAAAAGCACGTAAAGAAAAAAGTGAATGAGGGCAACCTCGCGTCGGGGGGCGGCGCCGAGGAGTTCGGGGGCGGTGGGCGCCGGCCGGGCGGGGCGGCAGCCGTTGGCACCGCGTAACGGCCGCGCTAACGGCCCGCGCCCCCTGCCCCGGCCCCGCCGCGGTCCGGCCCGCCCCCGGCCGCGCGGCCCCCGAACATGGAGGACTACTGGCGTTTCCTGGCGCTGCTCGTCTCGGCGCTGCTCGTCGGCTTCGTGTCCGTCATCTTCGCCCTCGTTTGGGTCTTCCACTACCGCGAGGGGCTCAGCTGGGACGGCGGCGCGGGCGAGTTCAACTGGCACCCGGTCCTCGTCGTCACTGGCTTCGTCTTCGTCCAGGGCATTGGTGTGTATACGGCGGGACCGCGGAGGAGACGGCGCGTCCCGGCTGCAGCAGTGGCCACAAAGGCTCCTTTGTAGGCGGCGCAGCGGCCACCCCTTCAGCGCGGCGCGGGGCGAGGAGCCGCGGCAGGGGCCCGGGACGGAGGGAGGCTCGGGCGGGGAGCGGGTCGCGCGGGCCGCAGCCGCGCCGCTGCGAGCTGCGCTCTAGGATGCGCTTCTCAATGCCCTGCTCCTGGCATCGCCTGGACATTGCGGAGACCGAGCGGGGCAGGAACCCCTCACTGCCCGCTGCTGCTGGGGCTTAGACCAGCTTTCAACTGCTCCCCGTTACAGCATTAACAATATCCTTTTTTTCTTCTTTCTTTCTTTCTTTCTTTTTTGCCCTCAATCATACGCATTTAGAATGTTACCTTTTAAGTGCAAGGGTTTTATTGGCTTCTTGGGATGATAAGAACAGTGGATTTTGAACTGTGGTTTTGCTGTCAGTGTTATTGATTAATTCCAAGAGAGTAGAAAAAAAGCCCGACCTGATGTAGTTTATAAATTATTTCAGTTTAGGAAAAAAAAAAGAAAAGAAAAAGAAACAGAAATCCAATACTTAGAGTTGCTAATTTAGCTATGCCTATGCACAGATTTAAACTAGATCTAAACATTAGGCACTGGACAGTACTTTAGGAATCTTGAAATTTGGAGGTGAAAATGCATTAAAACAACTGGGGCAGAGAGGCAGAGAGAACAACTCCAGCAATAATTTCCCATAAAGCCAGAAACTTCTTACTAGTTTCAACATGAGGAGAATTAATGAAACATTAGTAAGAAGGACAAATAAATATTGCTGAGAGGAACAATGGAAATTCTCCATAATTTTACCACTGATTTCTCTGGGGAGAGTTGAGGGGAAGATTTCATTATTCTTAAGTAACGAAGAACGTAGAGTAAAAATGTAAACAGAAGTACGTTTTAAAAGGAGGATTACAATCTCATTTTTATACCTTTATTTACATGAGCTTCCCTGGTGAATGACACACTGCATTCATCCAGCCAGGAACGAGGTCAGCACACCTGGACCTTGGTTCCAGAGGAACTGGAAGGTGCCACACATGCATGGTGCGTTCAGGGCTGACACGCACGAGCAGCGAGGGCGGCCCCGCCTCTGCTATGACATTCCGAAGCTACTAAGCTACTTTATATTTTCAGTTTGCTGCTATTACCCAATATCATGTGAGGTGCATTTTTAGGTTACTAATAAATAAAACAATAATAAAACACCTGTTGACTTTACCAGGATATCAAATTACAGATTTTTTTTTTACATAACTTATTTGCAGAAAATAGAAGGATGTTTTCTGCAGAGGTTCTTCCTAGCCCCCTTTTTTTTTTCCACTGGAAACTTAGTTTGTCTCCACATCATAAAGTAAGGATATTGCTTCAGCCATATGTAAGGGTATTTCTAAGGTAAAGAAAAGTTCACCATAGTTGAAAAGAAGACTATGTCCAAAGAATTGATAATAGAATGTTCTTTCAAGTTGGAATTCCTATCGTCCTAGAAGAAAAGCAAAGGTAGATAAAGAAGGAAGATCATTCTAAATGAGATATCAACAGGTAAGTTTCTACTGTGGAGCTGATCCAAATTTAGCTGAGAGAATTCAATTGCCATCAAATTCAATTGCCATCAAATTCAAAGTAATGTGGGTGAGTCTTTGTGATAGCAAACAACCACCTGCTTCTTGGGAACAGTAAAGCCTACAAAAATAGGAATAGAAATGGCCTATAGAAGACAGGATGACTATAATAATGTGGATATGGGGCAGTAGATGTACCCTGACAAAAGTGTTGCATGACTCATGTTAATCAAATAAAAAGCCATGAGCATTAGTAGACATTAATACTTACCATTTGTGGATCAGTTCATAGGTAAAGAACATGTGGTAAACACTGCCAGTGCATGGCAATTGTCCAGATGATTTCTAAACTGAAAGTTGGAAAAATACAGGTAATAAAAGTCCTGGTGTACATTAGTAGAGCAACTTTTTTTTCTTTTTCTTTTCTTTTTTTCTTTTAGAAAAAGGTAGGAAAATAATGAGGAAAAAGTAGATTTTAAGAATAGCTTGAAGGATAGTATAGTGATAGTATAACTTAAATAAGTAAAAAAAGTATTGTCTTATTTTATATGTGGAAACATCGGACAAATGACTATACGCACCAGACCATACTGCAAAGCAATACTTGCATGCCAGTTCATGTTTGTCCTGCAAATCATAGTGTTTGGCACCTTCCCAAAGGAAAACAAATATGGGAACTAT
Organism: Crypturellus undulatus; assembly: GCA_013389825.1. Taxonomy (NCBI): domain Eukaryota; kingdom Metazoa; phylum Chordata; class Aves; order Tinamiformes; family Tinamidae; genus Crypturellus; species Crypturellus undulatus. Next base: position 678,869 of record VWPW01015954.1, on the reverse strand, counting down.
CAAGACTTAGTTAGGGATAAATGATTTTTCAACCCTTTATTGACCTAACAAAGCAATAGGTTTGTTTATTCATTTTCTACGAAGATATGCCAATCTCTGCTAAAGACAGAAGGGAAGCCTGGTTGTTCTAGGGGCTGTAGAAAATTGCAGAGTCAGAGCCAGGAAGATGGGGTAGGCCTTTTTGCCATCTTTGGATCAGGCTTTCTGTGCTTATATAGGCTTTCTATATGACTAATAAATTCTGTACCAAAGCTGACTTTATAAATCGTGAGAGATGTTTGCACAATTAACACTTCTCATATATCATTTGTAAGTATCATATAACTTGCATTTTAAACAGCCTGTAAACTAGAGCCTAGGAGCAGAAATGTATTAATAGAGGAATAAACAGAAGTGTTACTTAAAGAAAAGGAGAAAGAAAAGGTCTTAGTCTACCACATTATCATGTGATGTTCCAGAGTCAATTACTGTATGGATGAAATTACATAGCTGTATGAGCCAATCTAACAGTTCACTCCAGCTGAAAAAGATCAGCTGTCTTCCTCTTTCCCTTTTAGCTTTCTCTGTGCTTCAGTTTCATCTTCCTGCCATTTTTTGTTTGTGCCAATTCGTGTGCTTGTCAGATCTGGTGCTCACCACAAAAGCAAAACACCCTTCAAAAAATGGAGATTTTGCTGGATTAACTATTTGAACTCATTCCAGCAGGACTTAAAAGTGCCATAGATGGTAGAAGGGAGAAGGTGCACCACATATAAAAGCAGAGAGGAGGAGGAGGAGGAGGGAGGGGAAAATATAGTAGAATCCCCTCCTTTCTGCAGCAGTAAGAGGTTAGTTTGACTCAGATTTTTACTCATTTTAAAACTTATTTTAAAGAGTAAATAACAATGGTTCCTCCTGACCTTGGCCAGAGAAGATGCAAAGTGCCTAGACTTAACTGCTCTAGGTGACTAAGCAGCCATCTAGCAAAGCTACAAAAGGGATGATGCTCTAGGATTTATCCAGGAAGCGTCATCCTTGGAGTGGGTTATGGTGGCTGACTAGCTAGTTTCATAAGTTGCCTGAGATGGTAGAGCAGTTCAAAAAGATCAAAAGATCTTCAGTGTGAAATATGATTTTTATAATGTTTTCTTATATCATCTGATTGCAATCCTTTTTCAGTAACGCCAGTCTCTTAAACATTCCTTCATCTTTAAATCACTTCGGAGGATAATGCTTGCTCTGAGTTATGTGACAAATTTCATGACTACATTTATTTGAACATAACACAACATCTGTTCCAAGGAAAAACAGCCAACTCCCAGAGTTTCCAGCAGCTGATGGGTTGTAGAATTTTCAGGAAGGTGAAGGGAAAGCAACTGCTGAGCTCAGGGTCTCATCACAGCCAAGCTGTGAAGAGGCAGCTCTTGTGACAAGCTTAGTTTGAGCTCTGCTGAAATCATAAATGGGCACGTTTCTTTTGGGTTAATTTTGTCCATTTTAGAGTTAAAGTGGTTCTCAAAAGAAGCCAGCAGGCATCCAGAACTGGCAGAAAGTAAGCAACAGAATCATCCATGAAGGAGCAGCAGAGGAAATGGGAGGAGCTCCTCCTGGCAGCTCAGAGCGGTTGTGTCAGCGCACTCGGACTTGGAGCCAGGCTGCGTGACTTCGCTGGGGCGGGGGGGAGGTCTCCCCAGCAGTCCTTGATACCTCCACAGAGCACTCGGCAGCCAAAAGTCCTAGAAAGCTGATTTCAGATTTTTGCTATGTATGGTTACATACAAGAACACATATTTCAAACCAAACGCAAGCTGTTGCATGTTCACTCTGTCCTATGTGATATACTTTAAAATCAGAGCTCATAACAGGACTGAGATCAGAGTAAAGAACCCCTGTCTAAAGATGCTTGGTCTTAATCTTTTACAAGTAGATGCTAAACTAGAGGAACTTAACTGGGGTCTTGTGGCATACGTGCTGTACGAAACCAGCAATCCTAATAAATAGTTTTCAATTAATTGATAATAGTGGTCCGATTCAGGCAATTATTTCAATAATGAGCTACAATATTATCCTCTATGTAACTTTTTGAAAACTGTTGGAGGTGATCATAAGCTTGATGTGCTGAATCACAGAAATCAATCTATATTTCATAGTTTGATTACTTGGATAGTATGCTTCTAGTTTCCTGATTTTGATTTACTAGTTCTACTTTTTTAAGAATAGAACGCTGAGAACTATCAAAGTGTTAAATATTCTGATCACTTTGATTCTAGTATTATATATTGACACAACAAGTAAAAACAGGCATAGATTTAAAATCTAATTTCAGAGTAGAAATTCCACTTGCAAACAGACTTTTCTTTGTCAGTTGTTCGGTACAATCTTATGCTTTTTGGCATGCATCCAAGTAAAAATACATAAGTATGAATAGAGTTTTAAAATTAATTTGCCATTTGTTAGTATTCAGTACTATTCATCACAACATGCAGAAAAATGAAAAAAACTAAGGTTAATGAGGAAAGCATGAGAACTACTTGCCTAAATTCTTCATTTTTGTATTTATCATGTATTTCTTACATATTTTCTTATCTTGGACATATAACAATGTGTATCTGAATGTTTGGAACAGAGACATTTATTTAAGCCTGTGTAATTCTATTCTTTGATTTTTAGTATAGCTAATTATATAGAGGAATTTGAATGCCATTTAATTGCCAGAAAGATTAAAGGAGTTCTTGATGAACCAGCTCAACAAAGCTCAGCATTTTTGCTCAGAATATGGGCACTAGTCTTTTTTTTTTTTTTTTTTTTTTGTCAAGTGGCTGAGCGTGCACATTAATATTTGTCCCCTATTACCTGAATGTCCTTATTTGTTGTTGCATATCTGGAAGCCCTACTCCTTTGTAGTAAGATGTACCTGGGGCTTCAGTCGCATGGTCTGATCCACGATAAAGCCTATGAAAGCCATGGGTTCCCCTGGGAAAGCACCTGTGGCTCAGGCATGTGGCAGGCAGTTGAGGAAGGGACGGGGCAGGAAAGAGCTTGAGAAGAAGCAGCTCTCTGCTCTCGAGTTTGTCCTCATGGGCCTTCTGGAGTTCAATCACTGTTTAGAAAGTGTCATTTTGTTTAGAGTAGACACATCATAGCCTGCTAGTATTATATATGATAATACAGGCAAAGAGCTTAAATTTATCTAAGATTGTTTGAAGAGTTTTATTTACCAAATCCATTTTTAGAGTCAAATTATGATTCCCTTAAAATCGGAGTAGCATTTTCCCCTTTAAAATAATCCTATTAATATTTAAGTAATAGATAATTATTATACATTCCTATATAATTACTTGATAAGATCATTCAAAACTGGAAAAGAGAACGAATATAAAAACATTCTTACACAATTTCCTAGTGATTGGTTTTCTGGATAAAAGAATTTGGACCTATTTCTCCAATCTGACTACTAGAAAAATCAAATTCCTATGCAGAACTCCAGTTAAATCATGTTAAGGAGTGGGGCCTTAATTGGGAATACAGCTTTCCTGTTATTTTTTAAAAATGTACCTACAATTTTCTAAAGGTAGAAGAAATCTCCTTAAAAACTGTATTTAAGCCTCATTTTTTTATTTGGAATATGTTGTGTGTTAAGTTGTGCAGAAGGAAAACATTTTAACTGACTTTTTGGAGGACTAAATGTTTGATTTTCCTGTAATTTGTATTGGGAAGATACATGATTATTAAAATCTTAGACAAGTTATCCTATAAGATATGAAATCTTGTTTCTGTTCTTTCCTCAGCCATTATTGTATATAGATTGCCCTGGACCTGGAAATGCAGCAAACTCCTGATGAAGTTCATCCATGCTGGGTTAAATACCATAGCTATGATTCTTGCAATTGTTTCTATGGTAGCCGTGTTCGACTACCACAATGCCAGCAAGATTCCCAACATGTACAGCCTGCACAGCTGGATTGGACTGAGTGCTGTTATACTTTATTCTCTCCAGGTCAGCATTCAACTTTATTTATAACCAGGTTGTAAAGTTCAAGAATGTGTTTAATAATTTAGGTACAGTAGGTTCTCACTATCGGGCACTATGTAGTAGCTATCGGGATGTCTATTTTATATTCTGTTGTGTGTCAAATTAGTATGTAAGTGTGCAAATACTTTATCCTTGACCTCACAGAAAAGTGCACTTAAAAGCATATTTTGTTTATTTCCTGGGATAATTGCAGTTTATTTACTATTCAGGTTTACAGTAGTGTGTTATCACACAGTATATACAGTAGGTGATATCACAGGATAACTACTGAATGTGTGGATTTGGTCCTAATGAATTCTTAGATTGCTTTGAAAAATCACTACGAAAGAACATTTTCATTTACAAAACCATAGTGTATTTTTTCTAAGAGAAGTAAGTGATTAGATTTATCAAGAGTTTATTTAAATATGTTTAGAACATTTATTAAGGAGTTCTCAGCTGAATTACTGTTTTACCCTTTTTTCAATTAGTATAGTTTTAGGTTGTCGCTTGGCCTCAAGACAAGTGCGAGAGGGGACATTAAAGATCTAAATGCTTAGATGTGTGAACAGTTACTGCTGGGTTGTTTGCTGATCTTCAATCTGCTTCTCATTCTGCTACTATGAACATAATCAGTGTCACTTAAAGCCCTGGCTGCCTTAGCCATAGTAATCCCAGCCCGTGGTATTACGTCTTCCAAACTGGAATGTAAGTCTCCAGTCAGAGACTTAACAGGAATTTGTAAAGTGATTGAGAACCATTACTAGAAAATACTAATAAAGTAGTATTTCTGTATAACTTTGTATTTGCCAGAAGTGGTATGTTAATGTGCAAAGATGAAAAAGAGGTAAAACAAGTACAATTTACTGTAAATATTTTCTCTCCAATAGTCATACTATAAATAATAATAATTCTTAGTGTTATTCTTGAGGAGATGCTCAATAATAATATATCTGCAGAAACAGAAGTGTAAATATATTCAAGTGAAGCCAAAAGTATATATATATAGTGTGCATATATACACTATATAATACAGTATAACACAGTTACACATTTAAGAACAAAAATGTTAAATAGAGACTGTCTTTTAGAAAGCAACGTCTTTGAAAAAAAGTGTTCAAAGTGGACACAGAATGAGTTCTTGTGATGCTGTGACGACAGGAAAAATAACTGTTATATAGAGGTAAAAATAGTCTCTTATAATTAGGGGGACTGATATGGGAAGTATGGAATATGGAATGCAAAGAGAAGCTGCAAAAGTAATATAAGAGCTGGGAAAAAATTATCTTCCTGGGAAAGACTTAAAAAGCTGACTGTTCAGATCTAAAAGAAAATTAAGAGATGACTTGATTATGGTGTATTAGAAAGCTTCCTAGGGAGAAAACACCAGACTCTTGAAGCCAGCATGGAAAGACAGAACAAGACTGGAAGTTAAAGCAAGATGGATTTAAAATTTCACTCACAATTTCTAATTTAGCAGCAGGAGTAAGTAATGATGGGACAAAGTAAAGGTGGGATGCAGCCTCACTGAGGTTGGACAAGTCTGTGACGAAATGTGATGGGTTATGGTCCAGCACACAGCCAGTGCTAACCAGAGATCTTCTGGGTGGCCCCTGAACATCCTACCTTGTCCCCACACACCCTCACTCTGTGAATGCCATCTGACTGGTGAATTCTGATGGAGGCCGGGGCTTTCTGGGGGCTGCTACCAATATAACCAACATGAAATTCTACAGTTTGCTGAAGACAGGTAGTTAAACTGCCTTATGATGTTCATTTATATGTAAATCTATAATAAAAGGGGAGAAGTTGAAATTGAAGAGAAGTTGAAGGGACTGTTAAAATGTAGCTACACACACATTTGTGTGTGTACTCATTGAACTCATTGAAACTTTGTTTCTCCAGTATTCTGTTTTTGATTTTAACGTTACCACTCAGCTTTATTTATAAAATATTTAATGTCTTTTTCACAGGGGTTAATCTAGAATTATTGCTTTGGTCTTAGTATTGAAAGGACATACATTCAAAAATAAAAATCTTGATTCATACTGTATTTGTACCCGAAGACATCTCAAAATGGAATTTTTACCATGATTTTGAATCTGCTTGAGAAGTGCAGCTTGCATCCTATTAATTCTTATCTCTGAAACTTTTTTCATGTTTAGCTTTTCCTGGGTTTTGCAATCTTTCTACTCCCTTTTGCTCCAGTTTGGCTTCGAGCAGCCCTCATGCCAATACATATTTATTCAGGTCTGCTCATCTTTGCAACAGTGATTGCATCAGCTCTCATGGGAATCACAGAAAAGCTTATATTTTCACTGTAAGTATTATTTACTTTTTCTTTTATTAATTTTTTTCATTGCAAACTGTACTTCTAGTCACACAGAATAACAGCAATCTAGTATTCAGTCATTGTTTTGTTTTAAAAAGACATCTTGTCTAGCATGAGATTATTGCTTTTAGATCAGAATTGCCATTAAATTGTCTTTTTTACCCTTTTAATTTTTTTCCAGGGAAAATCCTGCATATAACGCATCTCCCCCAGAAGCAATTTTTGTCAACTGCCTTGGCCTTCTAATTGTAATTTTTGGTGCGCTGGTTTTGTGGATGGCCAGCCGGCCCCACTGGAGACGCCCCCCTGAAGAGCTGCCCAAGGCTCCACGGCCCAACGGAGGGACTTCCGAAGGCACCGAAGCAGAATCCACCATGACGGACTGCAGCAATGCAGATAAAGCTGACATGAGCTTCAACAGTGAAGCAGCCAGAAAACGAAATCTCAAGCTTGATGAAGCAGGCCAGCGATCAACGATGTAAAGAAAACATACAGTGTTAACAGCACTATTATGTTGCCAAAAAATACTCCCGATTCAGTTACACTCATATAGAAATAGGCTGGGGTTTTATTTTCAGCTGGGCTTGCTCAAAGCTATTGAAGCTTTCAGCATATGAATTTGAACTTCAGTAAGTCCCAAATATTGGTTCATGTTTAATCCTCATTAAATAAATGAAAGCTGGAACAAAAAACATGATAAGTTTAATGCCTTTAAAAGTAGATGTAATGGAAAAATGTCTTCTATGTCACTTCTAAATTTAATGCCTGTACCTCTTATAGTTATGAAAAGTTATTAAGGCTATTTTTTTCTGAATCTTACAGGTATGAGTGAGAATTGTATTTGAGAAGAGAATTTAGTGGTTAGCACATAACTTTTCTGATAATGTTCATGTTCTAAAAGTCTTGATTTCTAAGCTGATGAACCCTCTCACTGGCTGCTAAAATCTGTGAGGTTTGAGGTCATCAGCACTCTGCAGAATTGCACTGTAAAATTTTATAGATTTTAAATTCAGATAAAGAAATGAAACAGTCTGCCTAAAATTTTCATGAAATTTCATGTTGCTTTTAAAAACATTTACACTGTTTATCAGATTTTAAATTTTAACCTCTTTTTAACTATATTTGGTAAATTGCTGTATACAGACAGAATTAGCTTTGGATATGGGTGATTGTTACTGAGGTACAAGGAAATGGCGAGGTAGCGAAGGCAGAATTTTTCTTACTTGGACAACTACTCGTACTTAAAATCTATACATATAAAAACAGTATATATATATATATATAGCATATATACACACTATGTAGTGTGTGTATATATAGAGAGTATATATTTTAAGTGTGTATGTGTGTGCATATACATATCTATACATATATTACTTAAATCAATTCTTCCTTTGATCCCAGAAGGCAGTATTTACTATCTTTATTTGATTGTACAATTGCCTTTGATTTATGGCACTAGACTAGAAACTAGGAAACTGGAAGCCAGAGTAGACTGGTGAGCAGTATCACAGAGAGAGGAGCTTGAAGTGAGAAGTGTTTTCTCGCAAGAAAGGGTGGCGCTTTGCTGGTGTGACGGGGTTACCAGCTAACTGAAAGCCAGTTTGGGTATTTCCACACTGGCATCACACGGGTGAAGACAAACTTTAGTCTAATCAAGCCATTTAAACTTCTCTTATTTAAAAAATAATATGTTAAATAATCCTATTTGAGTCTGTAGTGGCACTTTACTTTTATAGCTTATTTTAATAATCACAGTGTTAATGTATTACTCATGTTTTTAACGAATATAAGCAATGCTTTCATTTTACTCCCATTGAATAACAGCAGATTATTTTGATTGCCTGTGTCCAAAGTGATGAGCTTTTCTATTATGAACTCTTACAAAGCTGCAGAGCTCACTAAAGTAATCTTGATAACTGCAGTAGCTGTTCTAAATTTATCACTAATCATGTTACAAAGAACTCTGCACAGTGGTTCAGACAGCATACCATTTCCTACTTTTTTAAAGCCTACATTAATTTTCAATTAGTTTAGCTTTTTAAAACATTCAGTCACATTAAGCTTTGCCAAATATGCATTTTTTCTACTTCAAAGTGTTGTGTTAGTATAAACTATTTTAAATATGTATTATTATGGATATCCTTTGACAAAGTGCATCTCGGGTTCTGTTATTTGATCTGTAATAACATTTAGTTATTTGGTAAGTACAGTGTAGAAAGCTAGCATCATACCACTTTGTATTTAAGGGTTGCATCCTCTAGTTCTATGTCACTGCTCACATATGTATGTGGATACCCGGGAGCCATTTAACATTCGTATAATGATTGAGAAAATACCAGCTACTAAATGCTTCCATGTAGAACTGGGGTATGATAGAAGGCCTTACTATCCTACTGGGTGACACTCTACCAGTCCTGCTGTGCACAGTGCATTGGATGGCTTCTCCCCTGTTTTTTGAGCATGTGTTTTTCCAAGTTCTACAAAATTATTTATTCCCTGTCTGCACAAACACAGATACTATTGATAATGACTTTCCAAGAGAAAGTCGAGTGTTCCTTTACGTGACGTTAATATTCAATTGATATTATATTATTATGTTACTCATCCTACTATAAACTTATATATTGCTGGTTAAGTAAGAAATCACTGTAGCTTCTGGAGAACACTTAACTCTGCTATCTTGTTTTCCTATGATTTCTTTATATTCTGCTCAAGAATATGTCTATGTTTTTTTAGTGGAATCAGTAAGCAGTGTAGAGCTGGTGGCTAGAAGTTCAGTGTTTGTGTTAGGTGCTGTGTTCACACTCCTGGGGTATGAGTTCATTTATGCACATCAAGTGCAACACAGGCGACGCTTTAAGTTGTCATGTATTGCCCTATTACTATGTCTTATCCTCCCATGAAATTAGGTCATTCAGTCTTTGCCTAGCACTAACTCATCCAATAAAAGCATATGTTTGTGTGCAAGATAGTCATGGGGAATATTCTGGAAGGAACTATAGCCATACAATATACTGGAAAAAAAAATCTGTGATTTCTTTCTTAAATCAGTGAACTGGATATGTTGAAATGAGCAACTTTTAGGTGAACAGTTTTGTATGCTGTTAAAATTAAGCTATAACAGTAATTATGCCCAAGAGTATTATTCAAGAGTAATGATACTTCAGAAAAGAATGGTGGCATTTCTTCCGCCTCTATCCTGCTGAGACAAAAATCATTGCAAACCGAGGATTACCAGCCTTTCCAGGGTAATCTATCAGGCTGTGTTTTTATTTTTGTTGTTGTTTTTTTTAATTTGATGTTAAAGAGGCTAGTAAAAAATCACAGGGAAATTATTATGGGAAATCATCGTATCACATAGGTAAGCAGTGATATCGGATGCACATTACATTAGCTTCTTGCTCCTTTCCACTTTGGAAGGTCTCTCCAAGATGCCGTAACTCTGAGCTCCTAAACCCTTCTCAGCCTTGATGTGTGCAATTTAGAATGGGCTTGCATGCTATAGGCTTGCTATAGTTTCTGTTTCAAACAGATAAAAGAAGAATTTTTGTATGTATCCAACTGAAGTTAATGCTAAATAAAATAGGAAGGACTTTGGAGAGTTATCTTTTTAGGAAAAAAAAAAAGAAAAACAAACAAAAAAACATAATCCTAAATGTGTTTCTCAAAGTGGCCTTCCATTAACTTTTTTTTCCATAGAACTTGCAGTTATGTGTAGGAGTACCTCATGGAAACTAAAATGGTATATTTTGTAAGTATATATATATAACTGGAAATTACAATTCTAGCTTTTTTTATCAGCATTTAATGGGTGTTTTAGAATATTCTACATTATTATGTTTTTACAGAGACATGATTGTACAGCTTACATTCCAAATTTGAGTTCCTATAAAAATATAGGAACTTACAAACCTAATATAAAAGCTACTATTTTTATATCTGAAAAAAAATAATGGATTTACACGCTGTCTTGCAGTACTGGGCACAGAAGCAGAACCGAGTTTTGTTCCAGCATTAATGCACCTGAGAAACGATGATACAAATTAGAGTTTAATATTGAATGTACAATTATTACATGTATACTTCTTACTACATGTAATCAAGAAGATTGCACATGATTGTAAATACAGATTGCTTGTGTACATGGAAATTTTATTGAGATACTAAAAGATACTGTCAAATATTTTCTATTTCAGAAAACTTTCTTTTGTTTCCCGTTTACAAAACTCTTTGTTTCTGCATGTTCACAAGATCTTTAAGAATTATGTTATTGTTTTCTTACTCGCAATACATATTTGTAGATAAAAACAAATGTTTAATTACAATGTCTATTTTCCTTACACTTTTTGTATGCTAATAAAAATTATTTTTCAAGCTTATGATACCACTGAATACAGAACTATATTATGTTACTAAATCACAAATTTTAAAATTTGGTAAGGACTGAATTATCATCTTGACTACTGTTTTTGAAAATGCCTAAACTTCTGAAGTAGTTCTTAAAATTTTCTAAGCATTCCTGAAAATATTCATAATGAAGCTCAATTATAAACATACTTGGAATGGGGAACTCAGAATGTTGAAAGGCAATGGATGGCATTTGTGCTGAAATTTTCTTTTCCCCACATACTTGATGGAAGCCTTGTAACCTCTGAACTGCTCTGCTTTGTATGATGGGATAGTGAAGACTTGATCTCTGCAAATCTAGTGGGCAGTTAGGACGGGTAAATTAATACACAGGAAAGGATTGGAGTCCAAGTCAACCAAATGGATGCCAATGAATGCCAATGTTCATTTTTCCTCATCTCGTCTATTAGGTGCAAATTAAACTGAGATATCAGAACTCTAAAAGAAGATAAAACTAAAAGATAAAACTGGCATAAATGTCAGTATGCTTGCTCACATTTGGCAATGTGGTCATTATAGACTACATCAACATGTATTAACTTGGGGCTGGAGCCTGCTGTTGGGTCCAAGCTCCCTGCCTACGTGCACTGATTGCTAATTTACCTCACCCTTCCTCTGTCAGGAGTGAGCTGTCTCATCGGGCATACAAATGTTGGCAATTTTCCTTTAAATTTTCACTGATAATTAGTTCCAACAAAAAAAAAAGTCTACCTGTATTCAAAGTTTGCAGGATATTATTAAATAATGTGATTGATCAGATTTTAAAATATTTTGTGGAGAATGGTTCTTTTCATTCTGTGTGCATACAAGCAATAATCCACTAGGTGGCAAGCACTACTAAAACTGCCCCTGCCAGGTGCTAGTTTGTCACTGCTTTAGATTATGCAATATGCCTTTATGCCTTTAAATAAAATAGAATGCTTTTAAAGTAAAATAGTATGCCTTTAAATAAAATAGAAATGCCAGTAGGCATAACACACAGTCATGTCAGAATGTATATATTTAGTTTTATTTTCTTTTAAAAAGGACACTTAAACATAGTTCTTAATCTTTTTAACTTGGAAGCTGTTCTTTGTTTTGCTCTACCTCAGATTTCTTAAACTGCTGTTTGTAATTTTTGTGTGATTATAAGCTTAACTAAAAGAAAGAATAAAAAGAACATGCAAGCATGCTAGTTTAGGGATTTAGCTTATATACAAGATAGAAAAGTAGCAATACTTTGGGACTTTTCCCATTTGATCTTGCAGTCTTACACAAAAGTTATCCCTTTGAAATAATCACTTTTTCGAAGTGAACATTTGCGCCAATTTCAAATACTCGAAAAGTAAAATTTTCCTCTTTGACTTAGGCTAATGGTTTCTGTTCATAAGTTATTCTATATGTGGAAATTACCATTGTAAGCACTTGGTGATATGAAACAATGGGTCTCCACAGTTAACTAGAATAGCAGTTAAAAATGTGACAGAAGCTTTTTTTTGCAGCTTGCAGCAGTGTGCACAGACAAACGCTCACTTGCTTTGTTGCATTCTGTGTGCAGAAGTTCGAAGGGCCCTGCAAAATGTAACTGCAGCAGCTTCCACAGCGCTGCAGTACAGGACAAGATATCAGAAAGTCTCTGCGTTTTTCTTCACTGTTATTTCCTCTGCATTGACAGATACAGATCTAGTTGCTATAAACAATGACAAATCCTCCACTGCCCAGCAAAGAAAGTGCTCTAATACATGTATCCCAAAGAACCATCCTCTGCTTCCAAGCGGAACCATGCCAACGGCACTGCAGGCAGAACCTTCAGTAATTGCAAAAGATTAATATGAGTTTGCCCATCTATGGGACTCCAGGTGCGTAACAAAAAGCTCAAAGAGTTGGTGTATGGACCTAAGTACCACTATCCTATCTTCAAATAAATGAGAGAAGATCAGAGGCAAACAGGCATTCAACTATTCCCAAAGCATAGCAGGCATTCAGAGCCTTCGTACTGGTATTACTCCATTTGAACATAACCATGGGTAAGAGTTGCTTCCAGAACTGCTCAGAGATTTCAGAGACAGTGAAGTGTTTTTTGATTCTTCCATTTTTGTTTGCATCTAATTTTCCTCTGAGGTAAGATATCCAAGCACAGAAGTAAAGACAGTGCTGATTTTCTGCATTTGATTTCTCCCTTCCTCTGCCTGCATTGGTTGTGGGGGTGCACCCTGAACTGTAGTTCAGCTTCTTTCGAACATTGTTACCAACTTAGAAATGAATATAGAAACCTCTGTCTGGGAATCTGACTACACTTCCATGTGCTTTGAGCTGTTCATAGCAATGGCCAAGTCTCCTTCCTAAGTCAACCATTACAAACCTGTGAGACTCTCAAGCATCTCAAGTTTTATCTAAAATTTACACTATTCTGCAGTTATCCATAATAAGGTTTCCAAGCATTGAATGTGCTCCATTTGAAAAGTTGTATTTCTTATCCCAAACTTTCATCCTTGTTTTTTCCATTGAGTATTTATTCCTAACTCTGTGTTTCCTGAATCACTCTTTCATAGCATTGAAAAAAACCTTTATATCTCTGAGTACAATTTCTTTGCTTTATAATCCTGGTAATTATTCATTTTGGAGAGAGCAGGTCAGTTTAATATGAATAAGAGATTTCCTAATGTCTTAAAGGACTCATCTACTTTGAAGAAAGCTCTTATGAAATGTAGTAACTGAACAGAAAGACATATTGCACATCTGTCCAACAGGTTAAAATTCAGATTATTTACTCTTCTAGTTTTATATGTTGTCAATATATTTATATGTTAATTGTTATTTGTATCTTATTTATTCTTCCTTTCCATATCTTTAAACATTAAAAATGCCCATAGTTAATTTACTAGTACAATTTTTGGATATGTAGGACTCTACAGTCTCTATAAAAAATACCTTGCCTGTTTATCCAACCTACTGAATTATGAATTAAAAATATTTCTATGGCTTGAGTCCATTCTGGCGCAAAATATGTAATATTCATCTTAATAGCCTACATCGAACATTGTTTAGTTGCTTTATATCTATAACTTGAAGTTTAACACATTTTGAGAGAATGCAGCCTATGCAGTCTATATGGAAAACACTAGGAGAAGCAGAAACATCAGTTTGTTCTCTTTACAGATTTGTTTATTCAGAAAAAGGTTTTGAAATGAAATGCTCGCAGGCTTGTTGAACAGTGTGTTGTTATTCTTTGAAGGCATATTACCTTCAAAATCCCAAGAATATTGGAGAGTTTTTTATCTTCGAGAGAAAACAAATTGAAAAGTGATTTTTTTTTTCCTGTTGCAGCTGCCTGTTGCTCTCATGCAAGTTTCCTGCTGATTTGACTTTTTATTCTCCTGTGAAACTTATGCCAAGATTTACATGACTACTAAGGAGAGCAAATGGATTTAATATGAGGAGAAATAACTGATTTCCCCTAAGGAGAGAGGAAAAAAATGAAAGACAGTGTAGGACACGTAGACAATACTATCTGCAACTATCATTCTAGTCAGTTATTTTATTCAGCCTCTATTTTTGATTGTGCTGTAACTAATAAAAGGAAAGCTACTCATCTCAAGTCAGCAACTCAAGATTATCAAAGAACTATTTGTATTCTAATACAACTGCCTATCTATAATAGAAGCAATATATTGTTTTTATATACAGCTGACCATGCTACACTGTGTAACATACATATAAGTAAGAAAAACTGTCATTAGAATTTGCAACATGGAGTTTTGCTTATGTGCAGGGTTCCTGCACACAGAGGAATGAGTCACCACAGAACTCTACATCATTACAGTCATTTTAGCAATTCATTGTCTCGATAGTCTTTTGTGCAGTCTTCCATTTTGGCTCACATGCCCTGAATATTAACACACTGGCTACAATGTTGGCTTATTAGACAGACCTGTTCAACGTCAAATCATACACAGCCGGTTTCTGACTGCTGTTGTCTATTAATCTTAAAGGACCTATGGACAATAAATATGTTTTGTTATACTGAAATCTGTATCAGGTTGAAAGATACTTAATGAGAAAAGCAAGACTCCAGAGTAAGAATACAGTAAATACTGAGAGCAGAATGCAATCTGGGAGAGCTTAGCTCTGAAGGGGTCTAGGTTTCCAAATGTAATTATTGACGGATAATTTAATAGAGTTAGTAATTTTGTTACTAAATTAAACATAAAAATAAATAATCTAAATTCTATCTTTTTTCATATTGTTGATTCCAAAGTTATGATTATACATGCAAGGTCACTTTACACTCTTACACAGTGCTGCTGCAACCAAGCTAAAACCTTTAACTACCTCAAGGTTGGGCTTCTGGCTGCTAGTTCAAACTGCCACTGCATCCAAAAGACACTCTAGCAGGCTGAGTGCAGACACAGCAAGCTTATTCTTTTTCCTACAAAATACAGCATAAAAGTATCCTCTGTATGATAAATGTAGCTGCAGGACATCTTTCAGAGATATGTGCTCACACAAACTTAAATTTTCTCAATTTCATATGAAAAATAAAACCTTTTCTAGTTTGATAAAGATTTACTGACTTTTACAACAAAGTAACAAGTCTCTTTCCACTACATTTTCATTCATACATATGTTAGTAACTGACAGCTCTTTGCTTCAATCCTTTATTTGCACTTGCAGCAAAAGTCAGGGAAGTGACATTATGAAAATAAAAGAATACTCACAAAGTCATCAGATCCTATTTCCATTTTCAACATGGAAATCTGAACAAATGAGATTTTTTGAAAGCAATTAGCCTGGTATGATCAGTCAGCAATGTAATAAGGAGAGCCTTCACGAAAGGAATATTCTCCTCAAAATAAAAATGTATATATGCTTATGCATATATATATATATATATATATATCACATATATCCACATCACTGGAAACAAGCTAGAAATATAATGAAGTTCTTTTTCATAAATGAGTTAGAGAAATTCAAAATCCTGTATACATGTGCAAACTGGATTTCAAGTGGAAACACAAAAGTCTTATTGGCAGTTTCCCAGCATTCACTGCATTAATTAACTGAGTCCTACTGAGCTATATTTGTAAAAGGACTAGCATACTACTCTTATACTTGATAAGAAAAAAGAAACATATACACACACACACACACACACATATATATATGCTGCAAATATATATTCAAGAATATTATTCTGTATTATTTCATACAAGTTAAAAAATCTCTAGAAGGTAAACACGAGTTTCTTAGAGTATATAATGCCTTCTTCCACTGTCACTGTCACCCACATCTATCCATCTGACTGCAAACTTACAGATGTCAAATGGTACTATATTAATTAACTATATAAATGTCTGGTTAACCAGATCATGCCGCATTGGTTTAATGGCATTCAGTTTTGCTTTCTATGAACTATGTCTCTTTTCTTTGCCAAAGAGCTAGTTTCTTTTGATGGTTCTTTAAGTGACTCTTGATTATTAAACTCTGTCTCATCCTCCCCTTCCTCTGCCTGGCTTTTATTCTTGCTCTAGGAAAAGTGTTCTGCTAACAGCTCAAGATTTTTCCACTGTAAAAACTGGATTTGGGGATGTAGATTGAGGAGCTAACCCTATTTATGGTAGACACACGAAACAGGTGACAGAGGTAAACCACTTTGATCTGTATTTCCTGCATGTATGTCCCTGACATATTTTACTTGAGTATTCTGTATTTGGAACATAAAGAATTTGGTACCACAAAATAAATAATGACATATTAGATAATCTTGGAGTATGTTATTAATTTTTCATGCTTCTCATTCAAAGACAAGCATGGATATCCTCAAAAGCTTATCTACTCACTGTGATGTCTTTGTGGATTTTTATCTAAAAGTTTTGCAATGAAAAAGATTCACAGTTGAGGTACCTGTGCAATACTCAACCATATTTGGTCTCTGGATAATTCAGAATGACATGAAGGGTCACAGAAGTTAAAAAAAAAGTGAACAGGTAACTCAGTTCTACAGTTCTCTGTTCCCCAGACTGCTACTCTCTGTGATAAATACTACTTTGGAGTGCCATGATCGCTTAATAATCCCAAAGCAAGCTGATGATCAATAGTTGTAGGAAAGTCTTTTAGAGTAAGTGGATGTACTATAGGAAATTAGAACAACCACTTTAAAATATTTATTTTTAAAATTATTAGCATTATTAGGTTCAGGGCTTCAAGTGCAAATCCTTATTGTGACAGGCATTACACATGTGATTAACAGATTGTCTCTCTCTCAGACAGCTGACAATTTTTGTATGAATACCCAATCTTTCATTATCTTGTTCAGCAGTTCTTTCTATCTTATATACCATATTCATGAAGATATAGGAAAATCTTTCTCTCTCCAGCTCATTATACATGAATATAATTCCTAATTCATGTACTCCAGAGCAAGAGCTCTGGAGTGTTTCAGCATAGTGATCTGGAATATGAGATATACACAACATATACATACAAATATATATACATATATGTATATATATACCCCCCCCACACACACACACAATGTGTGACAATGTATTCCAGTACATACGACAACATATTTTGGCAGGTCCTTCATTATAAAAATCAATTCTGATTTACTACTAATACCTTTATTCTGGGGTCTCAGAATTTTTTTCCAACACAACTTCCCAGTCTCATGAGACTTATTTTCACAGATCCTGTTGTCTTTCTATTAGTTGCACTTGATAGCCTCTCTCCAATTCAAGCATAAGCATATAATATAGTATTTCTCTTTAAAGCATACAATAATGAAGTCTTTCTCCATAAAGGCTTTCCCTTTTAATGTTGATGCTGTTAGTATTTTAAGTTTACAAATTTGTAACATTTTTGAACCTTCTATTTTCCTTTGAAGCCATTTCAGAATATCACAATATTTTAAGTATTATTTTATAATATTTAGAAAATTTTGATGCAAAGCATCAGCTTAGAAAACCTGGCAAATACACTTTTAAAATTCAGAACACCAAGTTCTACTTAGTAAAGAAGTTAATTGAGTAAAGGGAAGCAGGGGAACAAGAGTCTTTGTACACTACAGTACGGTGCAGAGATCCTTGGCCTACTGTTGGCAGAAACTACAGATTCCCTTTTAGCTCTCTAGGGAGTCCCACTGATTTCAGATGCAAAAGTCCATAGTTCAATTTCTTGCTGGAATGGATTCTTCACAAGTAGGGCTAAGCTTTCATTTTGTGTTTACTCACTTGGATACATTTCTGAATTCTGTTCTGACTATATGAGGCTTTGCAATTCTTATTTATTCTTGCCAGAATGAACTTCAGCATTAGTTGAATTTATTACAGTTATATGGTTGAAATGGCACTTTTATTCTATGACTCTGTTTTCAACAGCTTAAATTAACTTTCCAAAACAATTACCTTTAGGTCAATATTTCTCAGGCTTGTTCTCAAAATACTGATACCCCTCCAAATTTTTTTTTTTTCATTTGAGTAGAATCCATTTAGTAGTTTTGAGGACCAGGGTCTATAATACTAGTATATGCGCTTTCAACAAATATTTACTGACATACAGTATTTCATTATTTCTTTTCAAATTTATTATTTTTTTTCCTGTTTTCTTTTCCTCATTATTATAAATAAATGCTACAGAATTATTTCTCATACCCCACTTTAAAGTAAGGTTTTGTTTTGAATTGCTTCATGAAGCTTGTTTGCTCTTTGGTTCTGTTAAAACTATAAGGCATTGGCAGTTTATTGTGACTTGATTCACAATTTGAATATATTAATATTCATATATATAAAATCCCAATTATATAATTATTTCTGCATAAGTATGTATATGCATTATATGTACATACAGATAATAGTTGCATTACA
Organism: Crypturellus undulatus; assembly: GCA_013389825.1. Lineage (NCBI taxonomy): Eukaryota > Metazoa > Chordata > Aves > Tinamiformes > Tinamidae > Crypturellus > Crypturellus undulatus. The sequence continues at coordinate 660,289 of VWPW01015954.1, read as the reverse complement.
TAGTCATATTCTGTGTAATCTTATGTACATATTTTACTATATCTCAAACGTAAAAATATCTTAATTATATAAATTAGATATTGTTAAGATATTGATTGATTAGAAAGTTGTAATTTAAAATGTACAGAAACAATATCTAAGATTTCAAAATCACATGCTATTCTCTTTGTAAATGCAGCACAGGGTAGCATAATATATAACATAACATTGTATGATGCCATGGTCAATATGTTCAAGGACTCAGATTATTGGGCCAAGACTGGAGAAATGTAAATGAAGCTTTGTGCAAATCTTATGCCATAGGGCCTGCCAGCTCGTCGTGTACTCTTTAGTCATTTCCAAATCACCTGTGAATAGTAGGAGATTCAAAATAACCCCAAATTAGAACGAGCCATAATTTTTACAGTAAAAAGTGCTTAGTCCCATGTTACAATTATATTTTAGCTATTTTACAATTACTGAATTAAGAAATTAAATTAGTTATGAGACATCTAAAAGCATTTCCAACACTTACTTAACAGACACTGAATCAGAATTTTCAATTGCAACAGCGTCACAGAAAAAGTCTTTTTTAAATGTATTTTTGGCCAATGCCTAACATACCAATTTTTCATCCCTTAGCTTCCTAGCATTAGCACTATTCTTCATAGCACAGAAACAAATCAAGTATAAGAAGAGCCACATCAATGTGCTGTGGATTCTTAGATGTTTCAGCAAATAAAATATGGCTGTTTGACAATCGTAGATATGACTTAGCCTTTTAAAATAAATAAGGCAAATTAAAGCTATTTCCTTTCATTTTACACAATACTGTTAAATTTATTTTAACAAGACGAACCTTAATATTAAATTGGTTTCTGATGGTGATTTATGGAGACATTTTGAAAGGTTTGAAAGATGATCAAGAACACACTTCTAATTGACTTGATCCTGCCTTCATTGCACTCTGCAGTGAAATTTCCACTGGTTAACATAGGAAGAGGATCAAATCTGCAAAGGTGCTATTCATGCCTTCCACATTACCCCTTCTATAGCCAGAGATCTCTTCCCTTCTCTTTTTTTCTTTTTTCTTTTTTTTTGTGCAAATAATATAGATATTTGACGAAATGAAAATGCTAATGGCATGTTTTCATGTCAGAACACGTCAGTGGAAAAAAAATTGCTTTTGTACACACTTGGCATAATTTGCCTCAGGGTATCAAAAATAACAGGCCACATTTTCAAAGAAACGTGATGCAAGGATTAACACTGAGGGTGAGTTAATATATGGCAACCACTGTTCGGCTTTACTGTGTCTTTCTTAACTGGAGTCAATAGAATTATTTGTGAGCAAAATAATTGTGCTATGATCTTATTTTGTTTTAATTTAGTTAAGAAATGCAACTGAATATAAAAGTTTATTACTACTAGGGAATTATTAGTTTTTAAGAGTCACACTGATACTGGTTGCAATTTCATAGGTATGCCCACAGATCAAAAAGTGATGGTAACTTTAGTATTCAAAATTCATCTAGATCAAACAATAAGATAATTACATTTAAAAATTCTCTATCTAATTCAGTACAGTAAAGGATCCATTTCAACTAAAGGCAAGTGGAGTACAGACCATATCATCTGATCTAAAGCAGTGACCATCTCAATTCAAATGCAAAATGCCTATTCCTATTGCAGATGAAATTCGCCAGGACAAAATGTTCAATAGAAAGATTACATTTCCAGTGGGGCAGAAAGATACCTGTCAGTGTCTCATTACAGCTTTGATACAAACATCTTGGATTTCAATTAGCTTTGAGATAGGACGGCAATAATCCAAAAGTGTTTCTTCCACTATTATACATGATTTTTTTTCATTTGCAATAAGATTTTCAAAAGAAAAGAAATAGAATGAAATAACATTTCAATCATTTTAATGTCAGATATATGATGCACTTAGTGATGTCTGTCTGATAACTTTGCACCAGGAGGCGAAGTTGACACCATTTACATTTTTTCCGGCAAAAATGAAAAGTGCTGAGTTCCTTGAACCGTAAATGTCCCATCAATTCTTGTACCCTCACTGTCCCACCTCCCATCATTAATATGGCATACCCAGCCTGAAGCATTTGGTCCTTTTCTATGAAAAGTAATTTGCCTTCTCAGTGGAAATATATGAAATTTGCTTTAGCAGACTGCACAAGTTCAAACAATGGCCCATAGAAAATTTCATCCTGAAAGAGGTCATCTTTTAACCATAAAATTTTAGACTTTTTAAGTCATTTAAAATGTTTATGTCTAAAAATTATTTGATATGTAAGAAAACGGGTATGTTCTTTTGAGTTGACTGTAGAACTAAGAATTGGAAGATCCCTTTTTAACTGCCACTTGAATGCCTCTATCACTCTAATTTGAAGTTAACTCCTTTAAAACTCTCAGTAATATTTGTCATCCTTAGCCTTATGACACAGGTTTGAAGCAACTCAATCAGTTTATGAAAGGTTGCAGGAGGAAAAGCTCAGAAATAATCTGTGTATGATCCAGATGTCCATTTTTTTGCCAGGAAAAGAGTTACAGGCAATCTATGCCACACAGATAGTAATAATAACAATTATATATGGTGCCTGTCATTCAAAAAGCTTCCAAATCCTTTCAAATATCAATTAATTTAGTTTTAACTGTAACAAATATTATTACTGAAATAAATATGATTAATTTTATAAATTGAAAAACTGCGACTTCCTATATGAAAATATCATATAGGAATCAGCAGCAAACACTAGTCGTGACAAAAGCCCTTTGTATATTTAGATTTCAAGGTGAAGAAGATATGATTTAAGTAACTTCTTCCTGAACAGAATTGTAGAGTCCGGACAAGGGCTGGAAACATGATCCATTTTAAAATGTTCGATTTGCTCTCAAAGAAATAAATTTGATAAAATACTATATTCACCAGTAAAAATAAAATAAAATCTAATGGATCTGCATTTCTTTCTTCAACTTTAATTGGCTGCTGCAAATATATCATAAAGTTGGCTAGCATCTGTACCTGAACAGGTTAGATTCTACTGTGGGTAAATAATGTATGATTAAAAACTCTTGTATTAGAACATGTAAATTGAAATAATCCCGCACATATTTTTCCCTAGGCAACTGAACTCAGGACAGTTGTTAGTTTGCGTTTTACCAGAAGGCTCCTTATCTCGACCATGCACTCAAGCACCACGTGGAAAGCACTGAAATAAATGTATAAATAATGTCTCTTTTTAAAGGCTTGACAATCCCTTTCTTGCTGAATTTTTAGATTGCATGCAGGGGACAGACATTGTATTAAAATGTGCATTTTTTTCTGATTAGTAAAGATGTCTATAAAAACAGCCTTCCATTTCTGCTTATGTATTAAGTTTACATCAGACACAACTGAAGCTCAATAAACTATATTTATAAGCAATATATGAAACAGTAATAATAATATTTTTAAATACTTTAAAATGTAAAAAAATAATATATAATGTGGATATATAAAGGGTATAGGTCAGGGCGGTTTTTTGCTTCATTTCTTTGATTCATGATATAGATCTTTATCTGCGCTTACTTTTAACTCCGACTTTGTATGAAAGATAGAAAGTGCCAATGAATACCAAGGAGTCAAATTCCTCATTACAGAAGCATAAACTACTAAATTTTTATTAACTGCTTTCTCTGACACAAACAGGCTTGTGTTTTTCACCACTTGTCCTGACAAAAAGGACAGACTGGACTCCACAGGAAATTGCACACCGAGAGACACCGAAACCTGTGGAGATACCGCCTATGGTTAAAAAACCTTCATTGGATAAAAATTTGCCAGCAGCAGAGTATCCACTTTTACACATACATAGCAGCAAAATACACCTTATTTGCAGGAAATTGTATACTTCTCACAGCCTTTAATAACTAAAAGCGGTATTTGTTTAAATTTCTAATATTTTATGATGTATGCTTTTCATTGTCTTATGGTTTGCTGAAGTCTTAAGTTTATGCCAACCTCACAACACATGGTTTTATCTATCTCAACTAATTCCTATGCGAAATTATGAAAAGTTAACTAGAAATCGCCTTTTTTTTCAATCTCCAAAACAGAAAAGTATTACTGCGTGGCAAGAATATAAGACTGGAAGTCAGTAATCCTGGATTCTAATCCCATATTACTTGGTCTTTTTAACTCTCTTATTTCATTTGTAAATAATTATAAACTTATAAATTTAAAATTTTTACAGTAATATAGTCTGAGGTTACTGGATGAAAAATACCATTCATTTTTAGCAAATCTCAGTATCTTCACATGCTTTTATTCATATTTACTCTAGTCTAAAAGATACTTTAATATTACAAAATGGTATTTGCGCTTGCCTGCAGAAAACTATTTGAATCATGAAAGTTAAAAAATTCTGAAAAGTCAACACTTTATGTTTATTATTCTATTACTTTCTATTTATCCTATCAGCTTTTTATTAATAACACAATACATATAAAAGCAAATCTTTCGGAATCTTAATAAATATTTAGACATAACCTCCCATTGATGAATGCACCTAACCTCCATAGAGGTCAATGGGAGTTAGGTGTGCAAATTGAGTGTAGGATATAGCCTAGTGTGCAATATATCTGAAAATAGTTCCTTTTAGCTGATCTCTTGACAGTGTTTTCATTCTCTCTCTTAAAATCATTAGAACTAGTACACGTTTTGGTGCATTACAAGATCCCTTAAGAAGCTCTCATTATCTCCTCTCCTCTTAGCCACATAATAGAAAAAAAATGAGAGTACTGTATAGAGACCACACTGACTCAAGAGAATTTGCCTTGAAATTTTTCAACTGGTAAACCTATTTTCTGTAATACTTCATAGTGAATCACTCTAAAGTGCTGGGCCATTCACTAATATGTGCATTCTGAGCCAAAGGTTACCAGATTGCAAAAGTGTTCTCATTTCAGAAAGGACCCATCACTCACCATCACCTTATTTTGACACAACAGGAAAAAAACATGTACATCTAACAGGAAAAGTAAAGGAGGGAGGAAACTGTATTAACAACATAACAAATTTCCTGAAGGGAAAACCACAAACTATTACAACGATAATAGAAAATAATATTTTTATATTATGGGATAAGACTTTCCCAACAATTTTGACTGCACTAAGTCTGTAAAATGGACTTTTAATTTTTGAAATATGGGGAAAAAATAAAATGGTGCCTGGTTTACTTAGTGGAGAAAAGCAGCCCAGCTGTCTTTTCCAAGTCTCTGCTAGAGAGGACATCGCAGCAGTGGCTGTTACTGTGAGAGATAGCTGCCCAGGTCAGTTAGGGCTCTTCAGAACAAATCACAACTGTTTCCTCCTCTCCGGCAGCCTAACGAGGCAGCAAGCAAGGTGAGGGCCCATTTGCGTTTGCTATCTACTCATCTGCCAATTCAGGCAGCACAGAAGTCTGATGTTCTCCAAAAAACAAAAGCAGAGGCTTTTCTGAACTGATCATGGTCTTCTGGTTTATAGTTTGAAATCATGTCTGTCTGCAGGAGAAACAAGATTTGTCTTTATCGCACCTTTACATGAATCAAAATAATTTCTTAGAAATACACGAATTCTGCTTACTAGGGTACACAATAGCTGGTAAGACAGGTGTTGAGGTTCTAACCCAGCTATGCTCACTCTAAATCCAGGACATAAGATGGGGGAATGAGAAACAGTACTGTTTTTCTATCCCTAAAGATAGAAAGCGGTTCCTTCATGGTATAATTTTCCATATTCTTAGAGACCATTATAAAATAGGGATTCACTATAGCAAAATTTATTTGTCACCACGAAGAAGAGGCCAGGAGGAAACACTTGTCTAGATCCATGGACCGTGGATCACACCTGTCCTCCCACCATATATTTCCCAATCCTTTCCGTGGAAGAAAAAAAAAAATCTCAGTTAATCTGTTATTACTTATGAAATTGATGGCTGGTAACAAATCACAGAGTGTTTGCATAGATTTGTATATATTTTCTGTCAATATCAAAGTCACTGCCAAGCTAACCAAGATAGAGCTATTCGAAAGCCATGAGCATTTATGAAGAGGAAAAAAGGAATACTGATGCTGCAAAAATTGGCTGTTCTACACAGTCTATTTTCTAAAACATAAGACTAATGTAAAAGATAATAATGTGATCCTCAGCTGTTATAATTAATTTGTATACATATGTTCAGAACCAAGAAATATATTCCAGTGATAAGATCAATTATCAAAATTCAATTGGCTAAACTCATCGCAGACATGAAATATATGATTTGTACATTCATAATTTTAAATGCAAATTTGAAAATAAAAAGTTCCAGGAAGCTTCCAGAAAATTGATATCATGTGGCCACATAAAAATCATAAATAGAAAACAGAAACAAAAGACACATTCCTGTTCTCATAGGCATCATACTGGCAAATAAATTCAACAACATAGGTGTTGGTTGAAGTTCATTACTGCCATTTTCACATATCCATCACTGAGCAAAAATGTAAACCCTTTTCTTGCACATCATACAATTTTCCTTGACATTTTCACTGAAATACATTTACAGTTCCTCTCAAGGGCAACACCCATTCTCTTATGAAATGTACTGGGGGTTATTCAATGATCAGAAGCTGTTTAGACAACAGATATTCCTTCTAATTTTCATTAAGGTATAGTATGAATCCTGACTGAGATGGAAAGCTACTGAGTAGTGAATGATCAACATTGACTCCTGCCGATATCTCTTAGGAATTATCCCCGCAAAGTACCAGTCTGTCTGTTTATGACAGCCTGAATAAAAAGCTTGGTCCTTTTCCAGGGTTTCCTGGGAACACAAGCAAGTTGGCCAGAGTTCAGAACATACCCTTACCTGACACAGATGTTCATAGATCCACTGATTTTATATAAATGATTCCAGTTTATAATAGTAGAAAATACAGTTTTCCTTGGAGCCGATACAGTTACTGGCCCTATAAAGCTAATTTCACTAAATGTTGTGAATACATGCTCCATGTGAACCATATGAGTTCTCCATATTAATTTTGCTTTGATAAGCACAGTTTTGGGGGAAGCACAGTCTGAGGAATCAAAGACTGAACTGGCAACACTCTTATTCTGAAAATTCCCCACTGGGGCACAGCAATGTCACATACTACCCATCAGCACCGATATCGAAATTAATTGTGTAATCTTGCTCCTGCCTGTTTATGCACTGATGCAGTTTAGTTTTGACATACCATGAATATAGTCTGCTCTCGCTATGAAGGAACTTGTTTGTATTACTTTAGTGCTGCCATCAGCCTGGCAAGTACCTAGCTCCACTTGTGGCCATCTCCTGCAAAGACCTAGCGTGGGCAATTCTGTCCCTGGGCAGCACGTCAGGCCTTGATGTGTTGGGTTGCCAGAGCACGGAAGAGATCAAGGCTGCCAGCCTACCTGGCCTAGGATTAAAATTACACAGCTCAATCCAGGTTTCCATTGGGCTGAGGTGTTTCATGGTGTGGTCGCTGGCAGTGCCGGGGCTCGCTTGGCTCCCCACCCTCCGAGGGGTCCTGCGCCTATAACACCTCCCCTCCCCACGTTACCAGGAAGCTGGGCCAAAGGATGAAGCGATCCTGGCCCTCGGCAGCTCCCTCAAGGCCCGAGGGACCAGCACAGCTCGTGGGAGGCGCCGCCGCGAGGCTCTGCAACGGCCGCTCCCTCGCGCCGCGTAACGGCCGCCAAGGGCAGGCCGCGCGCGCCCCTCGCACGCCACTGCCGGGCTCCGCCCACACTAAGACTACAGGTCCCAGCATGCCCCGCGGCCCGGGGCCCATGGGTGCGGCGGGGTGTCGAGGCGCGGGGCATGCTGGGTGTCGTTGTTCTCGTCGCCGTGTCGCTGACGTCCCCGGAGGCCGTCCCCGCCGCTCCGCGCTCCTTCCCCGCGGGACTTCCTGTGGGGCGCTCCCCACGGCAGGACGAGCGCGCTTGGTGTCGGAGCTCGCGCCCCGCGGTCGCTAACGAACCCTTGTGCCCTTCGGGCCTTCCGTGAGTTCCTGTGCACTGCGAAACGCATCGAGAGCAGCTTTGGTCCTCGGCGGCTGCCGTCGACTCCTCCCTGTCAGCCGCCGCCGCCTTTGTGGAGCGGCGGAAGCGGCGCGAGGGGCGGTTGGGCGCGGCGGCTCGCAGGTGCGCGCGGCGGCTCCGCGGGGCGGGAGGGGGGCACGGCGAGGC
>VWPW01015954.1:514978-652022 GCA_013389825.1 Crypturellus undulatus | reverse complement strand
GCGGGCGGCACGGTCGGGCGCGTTGGTGCCGGGCGCGGCGGTGGCGCGGGCTGCCCTGGGCCGGCAGGAACTTCCCTTGCGGGCCGGCAGCGGCCCTGGGGCTGCGCGGGGCCGAGCAGGAACGCGGCCTTAGAAGGCGGGAGCGCCGGCTGTGAGTTTTAAGTTTTGAATTAGTAGTACCTAAACGTAAGTCAAAATAAATGAAAACATGCCGATACATATGGTGGGGTAGCCTGCAGGGCTTATCACACTTTGAATTTGCTTTCCTTTTCAGTTCTTGGCAAGTATTTGCAGGTGTAAATATTAATGTAGCAAATAGTGTATTACTAAAAATTATGGCCTCGTTTGCAAGCTTGGTGTCAAAACATCTGTAGATACTTCAGTTATTGCAGAAATTGCAGAAGTCCTTTTGCATCTTTTATACTGACTATGCTTGCATTTGCTTAGCAGCAAAAGAGTTGACTTTTTATTCACCTGGCCCATTTATGCAGTTCTTCATACCTGTGTTTTAAGCCTCTGTGAAGCTGTGACGATGACTTGTGTATCTGTACTTGGTGGGGTTAGTTATGTAGAAAGACATCTTTGTGGATTTTTTTTCCCATAAAAAATCCAATATCTTAGCTGACAATGTACAGAAACCTCTTTAAAAGTGAGCATCCATTTCATGCATTTTTTGCTGTGAGGTTTGATCCTACTGTGCTTTGCAAATTCTATTAATCCTACTAAATGTTTTTTTGCAATGCATATTTTGAACACTACAGTTCTTTGTGTTAGAATATATAGCCTACATTTTACTAACTTATAGCATGCCAGAATTTAAGATACTAAAATGAAAAGTAAATGTTGATGATGCAGAAATACTCCTCTTGCAGTTTCTTGTCCATCAGTTTTGTAGTTGGCTCTGTAGCTGTGCAGAAACCTATTGCAAGATCAGATAGCACTGTCTTTGGTGCCAACATATTTCTCTTAAAACTGTTCTTTCAAATAGCCTCAGAAGGCACTGGGAGTGAATGCTGTCACCATACTGCAGTGCTTCGCCTTAAAGCAGTCTTGTCAATAGACTGTTATATGAGGGAAATGTGGAAAGGGAGGTGATTTTAATTATGACTTTAAGAGTTTTCACTGTTCTAGGTTTTGTATGCTAGTACAGATGCGTTTTACTTTAAAAAATGCAAATAACCATGGAATGGTTTTTGTTTTGATCAGTGTTTCAACCATGTCTGACAAAAGTGAGCTGAAGGCGGAGTTGGAGCGCAAGAAGCAGCGATTGGCTCAAATCAGGGAAGAGAAAAAAAGAAAGGAGGAAGAAAGAAAGAAAAAAGAAGTAAGATTTTTCAAATTTCTTCAAATTTGCTTCTTTTCATATAGTACTTGTGTGAAATTTAAAGGTAGGTTTACTTAAAAGTCATTTGTTACATGTTATTCAAGGAGAATCTTTTTAAAGGTCTGTTGCTGGTACAAATGTAGCAGTTTCCTGTGAAGAACGAAAGTCTCTAAAGAAAAGAGTTATCAATACAGAAAGTTATAGTAAAATAAACAACCAAACAAAAATAAAACCCACTCTTGTGTTTTCCTAAATCCAATATTTGTATGTGTATGCATGGGACATCATTAACCAAACCACTATGAGAAGCAACCTGCCTAAAAGCTTTCCTTCATGATGGTGTTATTTAGATAACGTGTTTCTGAAATGCAGTTCTCAGGATGCCCCTGTTAAATGTCTAAGTGCTGTTATGCTACTAACTTTATTTTTCTGTTCTTTAACCTGAATTTTATAATTGGAGCAGTACTTGCAATGCATGCTAAATATGTATTGAGTCAGTTTGTTTAGTCTTCTGGATTTTTTCCTTGCTTACATATATGTCAGAGTTGTCTAGCTACTTCTGTGCTGAAAGCAGAGTACGTTTCATAAATAAAAGCTGCCTAAACGTTTTTTCTGTTAGGCATTTTTTCTTGACATTCCTATATTTTGTAGGACTCCTGAATTAGCATATGACTCAAGACTGGGCAGCTGCCAGCAACATGACACAGACAGAAGGGCGAGGGAAATATCTTGTGAACAATATATTGTCTATATTTGAGGTTCCATGTGTGATACAATGGCTGATCAGTGGGTAACTTGCTTCAAAGTTCGGGAGTGTTTGTTTGTTTTTGTTTTTAAGGATTTGTACAGTGGACTAGAAGCATAACATGCAGTCATACAAAGAGTAATTGGTCTTTAATTGCCACATTGTCATAGAATACCCTGGTCTAGTTTTTACTGCTTCTTTTAAAGCCTTGTACTTATATAATTAATTTACACTTACAAAAATGTTCACTTGCCAATGATTTGAGTTTAAGGGAATACCTTAAATTATTAATTATATTTCTGAAATTCGAATAGGTGTGAAAAATGTGGAGAAGTGCTCAGCGTCTCCCAAAGAGGATGGGAATATGACTTTGCTCTTTTGTTGTATGAAATTTAGCAAAAAAATAAAGCTTAAATCATTAAATTCATTGCAAACTTGTGGATGTTAGGCAGTTATGGCATTTTTTTTTTCTTTTTTTTTTTTTTAAGGTCTTATATTTGTTTGTGAATCCTGAGGGTCTAAAGAAAGCTTTCTTAACAGCCCTTTGATATTCTTGATTTTTATGTCATTCATTTTGACAAATGAGAAGACATTTTTTGCATGTTATATGTGCCATTGTATATTGAAGATAGTACAAAAGCTTCCAAATTTCATAATTCCTGGCCATTGTTTACTTTATTTACAAAAAGGATCATCAGAATTACTAGGCTTAATTATCTAATCTCTATGATAATTATCTAAAATGTTTCAGTAGCGCAAAAACCTACTGAGATGTAAGAAATGAAAGTAAATAGTTCTTAATACCATGTAAATGCTGTAATTTAATTATTTATTTATTTTAGACTGATCAGAAGAAAGAAGCTCTTCCTGTACAAGAAGAATCTGATCTTGAAAAGAAGAGGAGAGAAGCTGAAGCTTTACTTCAGAGTATGGGGTTAACACCTGACTCTCCTGTTGGTAAGAATAGTAGCATTAATTTATAAAATAAACATTTTCCCTCATATTTTTTGTTAGGACTGTGATATTTATATAAATACCTTAAATTCCCTGGCTGCTATTTTTGGGGTATGCTTGTCTGCTTTTGGTACTGCTTTGTCCTGCATGGTTGTCTCTGTTGTAATATCCAGTGATGTGTCTCAGTAAAATCTCAGCATAATACTTGTAAAATATATTTTTGGTACTTGATAGATTCTTTAGCATGTTTATTTGAAATAAACAAATATGATGTATTTATGTTTTTTTTTTTTTAACTTATTTTCCCTGCTTATTATCCTTCTATATTTCCTCCCTGTTTCATAATGTCACACCTAAATTCTGATACTTTCATGTCGAGTTGATTTCTATCATTTCTGCATATTTACTCCCTAATTCTCCTCATCTCAAATACGTGATGGACTTTGGAGTAATAGTAAGGCTAAGTATAAAACTTAACTGTGTAGGAAGATAATTCATGTCTTTATCATTCTTGAATGGATGTATTGGTATAGTATATTGGTTGTTGCTCTTTGCCTTTATTTAACTGTGTCTCTGTGGAAAACAAGAGCAGAGAGGGCAATATTTGAATTCCACTTTCTTTTCCTCCAGGTTTGAAATTCAAGAAAGTGAATTTCAAGAAACTTACTTTTCAGAAGTGATGTAATGATGATGAGGGTTTATTTCAACTGTGCTAGCAAATACAGGAAGAGAAATGTTTCTTATTAGCTAGCAAGGTCTATGCTTGGCTACATCTTTATAATTGCTTTTGGACAGCCCTGAAGTGTTTAAAAGCTGAGCCTGGAATAATACCATTAAAGCACTTTCCATTAGAGCAGCTGCAGCAGTTTATTTTGTTCCAGGGAGCTGTTCCTTAACCACACCAGGCTGTGCGCATGGATTCTTAGGCTCCCTCTGTTACAGTGCAAGGTATCCAGAACTGATCCAGATCCCAAACTAAGCTACCCCCTTCCTCAAGACCGAGTGCTGAGGTGCAAGCTTGATCTGCTGACTGCATCCCAACAAAATGTATCTAAGTAGAGTGCCAAAGAAAGGTGCCAGAAGATAGCACTATAGTAGTATGGAGTATAGTCAGAGTAGTAGGAAAAAATGTGCATTTTTGATACTTTTTTATATAAGAAGGCATAAATTAATGAAACAAAATAACTTCCAAGATCTTATTCTAGTTTCATTCTCTGTTGGGGTAGGTAGAATTATGTTTGATCTTTTCTTAAGATCTATGCATTAAACTGGTAACACCGAGGTAATGGGAGGAATTCCTTAAAGATGACTCCGTCCACAAGAGGGCAATGAAGCATCAAGTACTAAGCCACTTTACATGATCTAGCTCAACTCTTGAAGCAGTGTCTTCCTTAGTGCCTGTGATCTTAATTTTTTTTTGAATTATTAGATTAACTTATTAAGTTGCTAACTGAAGAGTGTGAAAATAGGTAAAATTATTATAATTTAATGATTTACTTTGAATAAAATGTTGTGGAAAGCTTGAGGAGTTTTTACTAAAGAAAAACTGAACTTGTATTTAATTGTCTTCAGTGAAGTTTTGGGTGGCAGTAAAGCTTGTTCTGTTTGTGTCTGTGTATGTTTTGTTTTACCTTCATTCTCTTTCACATTGTTCTTTTTGTTATGGTATTTTTTTTGTTACAGTATTTGTTATAATAGAAAGTTCAAGGGAGCTTGAACAGCAGTTTTTGAGGGAAAACTTGGTGTTTTGTAGGAAGAAATTTGAGAATTAGGACTTTCTTTGTTATTGCTGATTTTCTCAAAAATCTGCAAAGATTGAATTCATTTGTATAAGGCTTTTTTATTTTAAAACTGCAGTAATTCTTGTGTGCAGTACACGAATGTATTGCATTTGTATAACGTCATTCTTTTCTGGAGTTATAGAAAGCTAAATTAGCCTTGGTTTCATTTATTGATTTCTCTTGTATTTATGATGCAATGTAGTTAAGTTTTTGATTTCCATGCTTGTATTTTAGACCCTGTGCCACAGGGGTCATAAAAAAGAGCTCACGGATCTTTTAGAGGCCTTAAAAACCCTGAGATGCTGTTAATTGCTTTCACTTTTGCTAAACATTTAGAATGAGCAAGATGAAAGGATAGTAACCAGATCCAAAAAATATTTATCTCTAATGCTCTAATTTATTATTTTTTTTCTTGACCGTGTATATTGTTACAAGTTTATTTCTAGTTTGATTTTTTTTCCATTATTTCTAGATAAAGTGACTTTTTAAATGGTGACAAAATAAGTTCCTAATCTCACATAGTTCCATTAAAGAGTGAATGGGTTGACTGATTGTTTTACCTGTTACTGAAAAGTGAAATTTATGACAAACTTTGAGGCGCATCCTGATTCTTAAGCATAAATTTGTCACCTTTTTTTTTTAAAAAAAAAAGAAAATTTGAAAGAAATATTAGAATAGTTCTATGTTGTTCATATGGCATGATATCATTGCTTGTATTGTGCCAATTCCAAAAAACATGTTGCTTTTTAACCTGTGTTTGCATATAACAGTACTAGATAGTTGACAGTAGCAGTAGATAATAGTACTAGACAGTTTGTCTAATAAAAGGAAAAACAAAGTTCAATAGCAGATGACACAAGATTTATGTTTGGTTCAAACAAACGCAAGAATAGTAACATGCTCCCAAATCACTTTTTTTGGTTCACACTTGAAAGGTTATGTGTTTTGCAACAAAATCAGCGGTTATATATTTTTAAGATAACTTGTGTTAAACAGTTATATTTCTCTTTTAAGCAACATGATTTGGTGAAAATTATCTTTTGCAAGTTGGTGCCACTGTTTGTTAGAAGTCAATTTTTCAAATATATTTTCAAGTCTTTTTTTTTTTCTTAAATATTTTCCCTCCATATCTTTTTCTTTGTACACCCCAGGTACATAAATGCCAAGCAATTGCATGAACGTCCAGCATGAAATGTTAACATTGTCTTTTCCCCTCTCTTTCTACTGTTCATTTTCATCCATGTATTTTTTTGTTTGCCATTATTTTTTTTTAATACTTCATGTTAAATTAATTTGGAAACATCCTAAGCTGTGCAACCTCTCCGAGTAGTAACAGCGGATACCTGTCTGTTTCACTATCTAGTCCCTCCTCCTACCTCTCCGTCTTCCAAATCTGTGAGTACGCCAAGCGAGGCTGGAAGCCAGGACTCCGGGGATGGCGCGGTTGGATCTAGGTATGTCACTTTTTTTGACTTATTCCTTTGTTTAACACTTGTATTCTGAATAATCAAAACTTTATAATAAATCAAGACTTCAATCATGACTTAAATCAAGAATCAGTCATGACCTAACTGTGAGGTTACAGTGGTACTGAGTCTGTGAGCAGTGATTGTTTTATCCAAGTGCTTTGCTTCATAATTTGAAATACAGCTATATTTACTAATTTGAAATTGCCAGCATTAATACATTTGTTTAAACTTGCAAGTTTAAAATAAAATGAATCTGAATGTCTTGTGGTAATGTTCTTGTAAACATGAATGTGTAAGGACAATAGAACAACTGGAAAAATAACACTTGGGGCTTTTTCCAGCTTTTTAAAGGAAGCCATGTATGTATGACTATTTCCTTTTTTCATGTGATAGTAGATATTGTCTATAAACCTAACAGCATGTTGATACAACTGCAGGGGTTTTTTCTGTTTTTTCCTTCTTCTTTTCTGTTTTTCCTTCCTTCTGACAGCTCCAGTAGTTGCTAAGTTCCTGAGATTTTTTTTTTTTTTTTTTCTGTGCATGATATTTTGAGAATTACAGCTTTAAAGACAGATAAATGTTTATGTGTAAAGCTGGAATTCAAAGTGGAAATTTATGGGTACTAAGATGGGAAACACTACCTCCAAAGGAAATTTCCATCATTGGTCATATCCTGTGCACAGTCTGTAAACAAAATTAGTATTTGTCTGTAACACTGATAAATTATATATTCACAACCATTAATTGATCATGTACTTTAAACGTACTGTAGATGCTTCATGGATGAAGTCTAGTTAAAGCACAGATATTCTGAGTTACTTTTGTGCCTGTGTGAGTTGTCACGTTGGAGAAAGTGAGTATATATACCACTTTCACATGTCTTTTTAAAAAGATGAGAGTAACATGTATGCATTATACTGGCAGCTCAGTATGAGCTCTGTGTCAGTATGAGTAACATTAGCAAGTCCAAGTTTTTCCAGTATTGCTCTTTTATATCACTATTTCAGTTCTTTGGTATCACACTGCAGTGGTCATTCTGTAGTTATGCTGGAACTGTGTGTTACAGAGATGACCTCGTTTATTTATTTTTTGCTTTATGTAGCTGAATCTTGCTAGTAGCTTATTTAGTAATTAGTAAACCAGTGTTCAGACTCTACTCCTGTTGTTACCTACAGCTGTCTTGCTTTATTTTCATCAGTGAGCAGTTTTGTCTTCCAGTATGATAGTGTTACTTTGCATTCTTATTGTTTCTTCTCTCTTCTCAGTCAAGAGTAAGAACTGAAGACTGAAGATTAATATAGCATGTTTATATTTAGGCTAGGTGGATCCTTCAAAGATTTAGTTTAAATGTGTGAAGTGCTTAAGATATATGAAGTGTTAGGACTAAGCCTTGGATGCATAGAAGTTCAGGTTGAAGAAACCATTCTGTTGACTGAAGCTTATAAGTAAATTAATACAACTTAAGGCATAAGAAGTATCTGGAAAATAGAAAGAATGGTATTTTATATCATTGTGGTACACATAAAAGGTGAATTTCATTTCAGAATGTTGCCTTTATTTTAAAAGAAAATTTCAAAGAAAGATTAACAGTAAGTCCTATACTGTATGTTAACTGTAGCTAAATTAAAATGCAGACTGTCTCTCATACCACTGAAGAAACTGCTGAAAGTTAAAAGAATTCTTTGAAAACAGGAGAAAAACCTCAGGCAGATCCATATCTTATACTGGACACACAAGTTGGAGCCTTTTAATTTATAGTCCTCTCAAGTGTGATTGAAAAAGTTAGAAAAATGTTTGACAAGTGTTGTGGTAATGTAGCATAGTGCTGTCTGAAGATAAGAAATACTCATTTGCAGAAGCAATGTGAAGGCTCTTGTTATGGGGTAGGGGTTGTGTTTTGTGTGAGTAACCATATTGAATCTCAGTACAAGCAATACCCAACCTGAAGTCTCAGTAAACAATTTAAACTCCAAGCTCAAGTTTATTTCTCCAAAAAAAATAGCAGAAATCTTAAAAAACAAACAAACAAGGTAGCGTACTAAAAATAATTAAGTTTGTGACAAGGCAGTCTATTTCCTGACACATACAAGATAGGGAGAGTTTTGCAATTTGGTTGTTGTAGACAGTGCAGACAAGAACAAGATAATACACCAGTACAAGTGAGTTTTTATGGCATTGCCTGTGAACTTTTGAGATCAGGATTACTTTTAGGAACTCTGCACATTACAATTCTTAAAATGATAGAAGGGAATATACACCTTTTGTTGTCTTCTTAACATAAGGTATTGTATAGTCTTTATTTTTCAATTTGTTGAAAAACATGATTTAAAGAATACATTAGCATGTAGAAACATAAGACAGAAATATGTTTGCATGTTAATTTTTCCTATATACCTGTTTTAAGATTTGTTTTTAAGAGATTTGAGTACCTTAAACAGAGTTGTCTCTAAATCAGATGACACTTACAAGCCCAAGGCAGTGCTTAACCCATAATTACTGCAGTGTCACATCTTGGAAACTCTAGCAGCTCCACTGTCCCAGTGGAAATGTGTTTTATGCCTCACTACCAAAAGACGCTATGTGTTGACTCATTTCCTTTACCAATATGACAATCTCCTCCACATATTTAATGCTCTGGGCAAGACTGCGAAATGTTAACAAAGCTGTCTTCATATGACATGACTAGATCTGTATAGAGTTAAAAAGGAGTTTAAAGTCTGTAGTAGTTCCTGTCAATAACTAAAATATTTGTATTTGCTTCTCATAAGGACTATGTTTGTTTGCATTCTTTAACTTTCAATCTTTAAAATGATTTAATTCTTTTCTAATTGCTCTGAATTCCTTGTTTTTTAACTTTTGTATTTGCTGCATGTCTTATTGCACTGTTTTTTTGGTGAATTTCCCTTAACTGGTGTTATATTGCTCTGTTTTTTTTTTTTTGTGAAGAATGAAAAACTGTAAGCTTACTATAACTCTAGTGTTTCGTAGTGTGTATTTGCTTCACTAATCTCTGGCCTTTTTTGCTAATGCTGCATGGTTGTTCAACTTGTGGTGTCAGGACGCTGCATTGGGATACTGATCCATCAGTTCTTCAGCTCCACTCTGATTCCGATCTGGGGTATTGCATGGATTTATTATATTCCCTCTTAAAAATATTTATAAGTAATGAGTATTAGAGCTTATTTTTCTTTAGACTTCAAGTATTGTTAAGAGAATATTCTGTGACTACTGAAGGTTCACAGTGTCCCAAGATTTAGTGCTGTTGGTCCATAATAGCATATTTGAATTTTATTAAATACATGTAAAACTGCTTATTTTTAATAACAAAACTCAATGGTTAATGTTTTTCTTTGGCAGATAAATTTTAAAAATAATTTAACATACAAAACTTAGAAGAACTATTTGTTTGAAACAGAGTGGCTCCCATCTTTTAATATAACATACATGTTAATATTTCAAGTATGCTTATAAAAAATTGTTGCTCATTTTAAGTCTTGCTAGAACCCATAACATGCTATTATAGCCATGATTCAGCCCACCAAAGTCCTTAAAAAAAAAAAAAAAAAAAAAAAGGATTCTTTTTATACTAGGTGAAGTGTGGATAATGAGAAACTAAATCTTATATAGATAAATTGCTTTTAATTGTTCAATAGTTGTTGTATTGACCACAATACCTACTGGAATTGCCTTTTATAGGAAGTCCCAGTGGCTGAGGTGGGTTCTGATTAATATGATGTGTTTTTTTGAAAGTACATTATGTACTGTATTTAGGTGGTGCTGCCTGTATCTGCGTTTATAAGATCATATTTCATAAGGCAGGGGAGAATGAAAGCATTGAGGTTTCCAGTGTCATGCCCTGGGGTCGTGCGTCGTTAACTGACTTCTTGTGTGGACTTCAGATGAGACTCGCAATAGTTCTGAGTTCTAAATAGCATCTTAGAGGTAGATCAAAAGGTGGGCAGCACAGTTAAGTGGACTAGGAAATCCTATTTCATTCAGAGTAATTAAGATGTTTTTCAAGCTTTGAAATATTAGAACCCTAACCTTGCAAATGTGACTTGTGAGCAGGTCTCTTCCACTGAAAACAGGGTATTTCATAAACACCATATGCAGCAGTACCCTGGTCAACTGCAAAAGAGCCAACTTCAAAATGCTACTTATAGTCCAGATGTTTGTATGCATTTGCACGTCTTTTTGTCCTAAATGTATAAATAGCTACTGTCTTTAAATAGAAATAATAGTTCTGAGAATTTTTAAGGGGCTAATTTCCATGGGAGTTTATTTTTACTAGGCTGTGTTATTTGATGTGATGATGCGTGTATTGTTTTAGACTGAATATTAAATATTTCCTAAAATTAAATAATTTTTCTGATGTTTCTATTCATTTTATTTAGACGTGGGCCTGTTAAGCTTGGAATGGCCAAAATTACACAAGTTGACTTTCCTCCTCGAGAAATTGTTACTTATACAAAGGAGACTCAAACACCTGTTATGACTCAACCAAAGGAAGGTGAATGATTAACTTATTACAACTATAATAATATTGACTGTGTGAATTTGAACCAACACTTCACGGTTTTAAAACTTAGTAAGGTAGAATGAAGGTTCATTTGAGAGATGATTGATACAAATTCTGACATTAAGTTCATATAGCTTTTGCTCAAAAATGTTATTGTCATTCTGCATCTTATTTAACATTATTTTTAGCAATACTTGTATTTTTTTTTTTACCTCTAGTAAACATGCAGATGAGACATGTTGAGTTGCTTAAGGAGCTGAGAGCTCATGAATAAAAGTGGGTTGTATTTTGCCTTTATGATGTTTTAAGAAAACTCAGGCAGGTTATTTGAAGGCTGTATATTGGAAAATTGGAAAACAAAGTCAAGATAAAACTGATATTTTGGGGAGTAGAGCTAGGAAGTATGGTAAAGTTTAGTTTTAAACCAAAATAGTTCCCTGCTTGCCATAGAAATCTTTGCAGAAATACCAATGATGTGACCGTTACGTATTGGAGATCCACCTCCTAAACCTGACATTTGCTTTTGAAGTTTTCCCATTTAGATTAAGTACAGCAAGCAGTTACATAGCGAGCAGCTTTTAATTGAATAGTTCTGATTTTTAAGATATGAAGGTCCCTTATTGTGGGAGCTGACCGAGAGGCTGTGTTCAGCTGTTGAGAAATCTAAACCAAGGAAATTCCATTTGCCTTTAGTAAGAGCAGGTTGGTGGTTTAAGTTTAGGTTTGGATGGTCATGCATGTTGCAGCAGCCCAGACGATACCAAATATAAGGAAACTTCAGTGAAGACCAAAGGCTTCTCAGGTACAGTTGCTTTGGACCAATGCTTGTCCCTGGTCCGAAGACAAGAGAGTAGGGCCAGTTTGCATGCAGCCTGAGAGCAGAGTTAAGAATACTTCAGTGTTGTTGGCACTATCAGCTTCCTTCTGCTAAGACCAAAAAGTGCTGTCACGAGGATTATCACTTCTTTTCACTTTTCTTCCTCTTCTTTCCCCTTGAAAGACCTGTGTTGAAAATACTAGGTAGCCTTGTCTGTCTCTTATACGATGCCCAGCTCCTGATTTTGAAAGTGACACCACCTTGTTGCTGAAGGCATTTAGCGTTCTAACGGTTCTCACAACTTCCATTATTTTGTTTAAGCAGTAATATATTGCTTTATTATAACATCAGAATTCATGCATGAAGTCTAGAATCTGTCCAGATATTCTGCGTGCTCCATGCTGGCTACTGCTGATGCAGAGTACTCTTGATATTGCTGCTGAATTTTCCCTTTCTGCAGGGAAGAATCTGCAGTTTTTGCTATACTGCTTTCTGCTAAACTGTCTGATCTCCCCCTTTGTAACTTGATAACACATTTTTGAAAATTGCATAAGAAGAAATTAGCATCACCAGTGCAGCCAAAAAGATGTTATGAGCCCTTAAGGTGCCTAGCACAAACTTAGACATATAGGTGAACACAGCTTTGCCTGAAGACTCTCACAGTTAAGTCTTTTCCTGGGTTAATGAAATAACTATGTCCAGTGTTACTGTGCAATATAGTACGTATGTGAATTACAGCTCACTGCAGGCACTAGCTCCACTCTTTGAGAATGTGTTATAAAATAAATATTAAATGTATTTTGGCTTTTTGACTCTGTAGAATATAGCAACTTGATGTATAGGACTGGGCCTCTGGATGCTGCTACAATGTGTGTAGTGTTTTTGTATTGCTTTTTTAAAGTATTATAGTGGAACATTATATTCATGTGCATTCCTGTGCATGCTTTAAATGTGAAGAGTGAAATATAGATGGGAAAACTTGATATGAAGACACATTGAACTTAACAAAAGCCACCCATTTCACAGATGATTTAACTTTGATTAACCTACTCTGCAGCAACAGATTACCCAGGCGACTGGGACTTCACTCTGTAGTGTTATTGCTGGGTGCAGTCTAATTTACAGCACTGCTTTTCTTTCCGTCTCACCAAAATACATCACAATTTTGATGTTAAATCAAAGTAACAATTCAGTGGTTCATTAAACCTGTTTTAGCATTCATTGACAAGAAACTTGGCACTTCTAAAGTAACTGCTATTTTTATGTCGTCTTTACTGCTCAGTTTATAACCTTAGATTCCTTGTTCCCCTGTCAGAAAAAGCATGGAGTTAATCACTTAGCATCCTTTAATGAATATTCATCCATAATGTTGATGCGACATAGTCCTGTTTTCCATCTTCAAGGCTTTTTTAAGTCCTAGCAGCCTTTTGGTTTAAGTGAGCAATTGGATTTTGTATCGTGACAGTTGAAGTGGCAAGAACACAGTAGATAAAGTCAATAATGAGTAAGGAGGGGGATAAAGTGAGACCAACTGGGCTTTGGAGATTTTGAAGTTCATCTACCTTTCATATATCTGACTTCAAATAAATGCAGCACATCATGTGGATTTCTGACTCCACGTGTGAAACTTTATTCAGAAATGAAATATCTGATCTTCCAGAGTTTGCTTGTGTGCTTATTATTGACAGCTCCCTGTAAATACCACTGCTTGAACTGTATTTAATAAAGTCAGAGTAAATGAGCAGTAGTAGTAATTAAAATAATCTGACCCCCAAACTGTCTTACAGCTTCTTGCTTTCTTTTTAGTTCTCTGAGAAAGCACTCTATTGATACCATTATTAAAAATCTATGTGCTTTTCTGCCTTTTACTTTTTAAATTTTTCCTTCAGATTTCTTAATGAGAAAGTCACTTTTGCTTACACCTGCTCTTACTCTAGAGAGAAGGTTTTAGATTTACATAGGTACAGATAAATTGTAGTGAGATGACAAGTTCAGTTTCATGTTGGATACTTGGAGGAAATTAAGTGCTGTGTCCTGCCTTTAAATGCACTAATATCAGTTGGCTGCATGCAGGGAAAGTACTATGAGAATCTAGATCTCTGTATAATATATGCCATTTATGTCTCAAACATTAAAAAACAGAAGCAATCAACTATATGATCTTTTGAATAAAATATGCAGATTAGAAGGTCACTTAGCACTAAACGATTGACCATCTGCATCTGACAAGAGTTTGACTCCTGTCTCTGAAAACAGTGCTTAGAATCAGTGTAGTAAGCTAGCTGGAGGGTGGGGGGCTGAAATTTCTGATTTGGGGCATTCAGAGCTAGGACAATGGATTTGGGATGACTCAAAAACCAACTTCTCTGTTTGGGGCATCATTTACATCTGCTTGTGTGATTGCGTGGGAGAGAGATGGAACAAGAGCAGGGTTTTATCCAAGCGGCTGTTGCGTGCATATGTTCTTTTGTACTTTATTGTGCCCAAACCCTGCCTGTTAACTCATATTACTTTTTTTTAATTTATCAGTGTTCACACCTATAGTGATTTGCCATTAGGATTTCATTGGCTTAAGAATGGCTACAAGTTGCAGTTTTCAGGTTGCTGGTCCACTGTACATGTGAATCCATCTAAAAAGGAGCAGTGTCTTTCTGTTTCTCTGCGTGATTATTTTGCCCAAAAAAGCTTTCATTTTTTTTAAGTAGCACAAAAGCTGTAATTGGCATGCTTTGTAAGGAAGTGTCAGTGTGCAAGAGAGTGGAGATCGCTAAGAATTCTTTTACGCGTTCTTTCCCCTTTGCACCACCGCCTCCTCAGCAGGGTCACTGAGATCACTAGCTTTTCTTGAAATGGCCATTTTCACTGGCAGGTGCATTATACCCTGTATTTTCAGATTGTTTTTCCATTCTGAATGTTTGGCAGGTTGATTGCTCTGGCTGCATTGACGGAGAAAGGGCTGACAAATGCGGTTGGGCTGGCTGAAAAGACAGTGATTACTGTTTTCCTTTGTGGCTGATTGAGGCCCTTGAAAGGAAAGATTTTAACCTTCACCATTCGGTTCAAAAGTATGAGCATATATTGAAATCATTCATGCCATTTATCCTAGTTCTGTAAACTTGTCAGAACGTAAAAATCGCTCAATTTCAAGTAATGCAGGATTGGCATACGTCATTATCATTTTGATTAAGTTGGAGTTTGTATTATTGTGTGCATTATACAGTGTCATTTTAAAGCTTTCTTTCCTGCAGGTACAGTTATATTTTTATTGCCTACACTATGGAGTTAGGAAGATTTTCAGCCCTCTATAAGGCCAACACTATGTGTGTGGTTTGGCAGCTGGCACGGCCTACAAGCTGTATTTTGTTTGCAGGGCCGGGGCCTGCGTGGGGACCTCCTGGCGCGCGGGTAATTGCGCAGAGCTGCCTTTGGGGAGAGCCGTGATTGGAAGCAGCGAGGCAGAAAAACGCGGAGCCGGGAGCCGGCCGGCGGCCACCTCGCCGCGCGACGCGCTCCCAGCGCCGCCATCTGCTCGCGCTGCTGCTCAGCTGGCCTGGCTGCTGGGACGGGGCTGGGCAGCTGCTTCCCGTCCCTGGGCCACCCTCTTTCTGTGCGGGGGGAGGGTTTGGGTTCCCCTTAGGTAGTTCTGAAGGTGGCTCATGGAGAAGGCTGCCCCAGGCGCCTGCTCCCCGCTGAATAGATGAGACTGCAGCAGGCGCCGGCCCCTCGCAGACAGGTGACAGAGCTGTTTAGCCAATAAAAACAGTGTTTTCGGAGGCTTCTTCCAGAAAGCGGATGAAGAAAAGCGAGGGAATGCGTATTCCACAAGACAAAATAATTTAAAGTTATTTTCTGGTTTGCAGCGTTGAAGGAGTAAAATGTAGAAATGGGAAAAGTGGGGTAAACTTTGTCGGTTGGTATTCCTGAACATTCACATTTTATGTTATTCATTGCAATTAGGGAAAACACATTTTGCTGTAAAGTTCTCTTTGCCAAACATGATACTGATAATGAGACTTGCATTTAGAATGACAGAAAAAAATGTAATTTGCCTGCTATTATCTTTAGCAAAATTTGCCTCAGAATAGCAACCTGAAAGCTAATGTAAGCCATCTTCATGCCATATGAAGACCCATTAGACTCTGATGGTTTCAGATCACAAGTAAGCAGCTGCTCTATAGACTATTTTAGGGATTTGATTTTTCTTTATTGCATGGCATTAATGTGTCAGAATGTTACATAGAACATGCATCAACTGCATGTTTTTTTGTGGAATTATTAATGCTTCTAAGGAAGATTTCTACTTTGGCTTCTTTACAGTTTCCCATATACTTTATTTCAGTTTATACAGCTACACAATTTAGTGTGAGTACTAAATCCAGGTATATTGTCCTGAAGATCTATTGGTTCAAGACAGTGTTACTCTTCTTGGAGACTAGGTTTTATAAATACAATCATTTTAAGATAAATGATACCTGTTTATATCAACTTACTTGAGATTCATATAAAATGTTACTGTTCCCCTTAAAAAACTTCAACAGCCTGACTGTCATTTTTCTCCTTAGATGAGGAAGATGAAGATGATGTAGTTGTACCAAAGCCATCAATTGAACCTGAGGAAGAAAAAACATTAAAAAAAGAGGAGGAGGAGGAAGGTACAGTTCACTTCAGAACATTCTTACTGTGAAGAAAGGCATATAGCAGTTTTCTTTCCATTAATTTGACTGACTTCACAAACAGCTTGTGAGAATATGTATTATAGAAAATCTATGTGTAACTGTCTTGCAGTTGCCCCTCATGAACTTACAGAAGAGGAAAAACAACAAATTTTGCATTCTGAAGAATTCTTAAGTTTCTTCGACCACTCCACAAGGATTGTCGAAAGAGCCCTTTCTGAGCAGATTAACATTTTCTTTGACTATAGTGGAAGAGACTTAGAAGACAAAGAAGGGTAACATGGGGGCATTGATTGCTTTTCTGAGAACGTGTATACCTCTAACTGAAAGGTGATCTAAGATTAATATTTTCTACCTACTTTACAGAGAGATTCAAGCAGGAGCAAAACTGTCCTTAAATAGGCAGTTTTTTGATGAACGTTGGTCGAAGCATCGCGTTGTCAGTTGTTTGGACTGGTCATCTCAGGTAAACAACACTTGTGCTACATGAAGTAGTCGTCTTTAAGTTTTTCTAGTTCTGTTTAGGTAATTCTTCTGTAGATACTGTTGATTGCTAAGTGTTATGTAGAATAGGTCTTGCACACTCTGTGCTTCTTAAATAGAACTGGTAATCTTGTGAAAAAAAGTAGCAAATCTCTGTAATATTCAGAAAAAGACTTCAGTGTATTTGTTACTGTTTATGGGTTACATTGTAGTTACTAACTTAAAAATAAAAAGTATACTTAAATGTAGTGGTCTTTACATGTACAAACAAGTTACTACGATAAATAGAACAAGATGTGGCATATAAATTGATTGTGTTTTACGAGTTAAGTTTTATATCAGTTAGATTCTAGGATTGTCTAGACTGTTTGATGGTCATCACACTTTGAACCTTTTTCACTTATTTTTCAGTACCCAGAATTACTGGTAGCCTCCTACAACAACAATGAAGATGCGCCTCATGAGCCCGATGGCGTAGCCCTTGTATGGAACATGAAGTATAAGAAAACTACCCCAGAGTATGTCTTTCACTGCCAGGTATGGAACATTTATTTTTTTATTTTTATGTTGATGAACTTGTCCAAGTGCCTTCATTATACTTGTCAGCATAATGATTTCATTGGGTTGATGTTCATTTGAACCGCATGTATTTTGCAAACAGATGTTGATAGCTGGAGACTTCAACAGAAACAAAAACACTCCTCTATAATGGTCGACTCACAGAGGATTTTTATGTGAAGGGACTGATGGGAACTGTATACTGCTTGAAGTTAGTTTACAGAATGAAATGAAGGTGGCCTGAGGAGATGAAAACTAGGAACATGTGGTTCAAATGAAACAGGTGGATGGAGGATGGCGGTCTTGTGAAAGTAGAATGATGCAAATCTTTCCTGCTGCACCAAGCCTGGAATAGAATTATGACTATTATTATGAAAATAATGTCTGGTAAATTGCACAGTCCAGTCTAAATTAATCTGATGTTGTCAGATTCCCTAAGTAATGACCTCAATAATATTTTGCTACATTCTAAAATTGGTGGACCTTCCTGTGCTAATGCACTATGCTAAGCGCAAAGTTGTATGTGTGTATGTGGATATACACTTCTCTATTTATCTTTATTTATATGTATGGAAATAAAAAGGGAAACTTGATTTCCCTAAAATTTATTTATCAGTACAAGTGGAAACTAAGACTGCTGGGCGTTCAGTTCAAGGGTTTGTGAATCCTTGTATAATTGGATAGTGAAATACCATATTGAATAAATCTAAGCAGAAAACTTAAA
This sequence comes from Crypturellus undulatus, assembly GCA_013389825.1. NCBI lineage: Eukaryota > Metazoa > Chordata > Aves > Tinamiformes > Tinamidae > Crypturellus > Crypturellus undulatus. Next base: position 633,975 of record VWPW01015954.1, on the reverse strand, counting down.
ATTGGTCAGGCTTTCTTTAGTTTTAAACATAGCATTGCTGAATGATAAAGGTTTTTTCTTCCCTTTCAGTCAGCAGTGATGTCAGCCACGTTTGCAAAATTTCATCCTAACCTGGTGGTTGGTGGCACGTACTCGGGCCAGATTGTGCTATGGGATAATCGCAGCAATAAGAGAACCCCAGTGCAGAGAACTCCGCTTTCAGCTGCTGCTCACACGGTAGGGGGTGAAATATCTGCAAGAACTGTTTTCCCTGTTGAGATGTATTTAACCTCTAGGAAACCCTGTCCAGTGCACTTGATTGGTGATGCTTAAATGTTTACGGCTGTATTTTCCAATGCTATTGCTGAGGAACCAGTTTTTGAATGAGACAAGCATCAGTTTTGTAGGGGAGGATTCTTCATACTGTACTGTGATTGATCTTTCATGCCTTAGGAAACATTGTATATTGTAGAATATATTAATTATACCAGAATTTGTTGCTTAGAAATTCCTTTTTTCTAAAAATATTTTATATTTCTTAGCATCCTGTGTACTGCGTAAATGTCGTTGGGACCCAAAATGCTCATAATCTGATTAGTATCTCAACTGATGGGAAGATATGCTCTTGGAGTCTGGACATGCTTTCCCAGCCACAGGTATAACTTTGAGTATACATCTAGTGTGTATTCCAGATAAGAATTTTGTAAAACAATCTAAACAGCATGAATAAACATTTTCACAATAGACACAGTTACAGTAGCTTTATGACCAGGTTATAAAATACTTTTTCTTCCTGTGTAAACTGTTATTCTCTGTCAATCCTTTTATATGTTTTGTTAATTTTCTTAGAATTGTGTTTGCCCCCAAAGGAAGAAAGAACTTTCTTATTCCTGTCAAACTCTAGACAAGTAAAATCTAAATGACTGGGTGTAAATGTTAATATCAGCAACTTACCTTTTCAAAAATTTGTACCGTTATAACTGCAGGATAGCATGGAGCTTGTTCACAAGCAGTCCAAGGCTGTGGCGGTTACGTGCATGTCCTTCCCTGTTGGAGATGTCAACAACTTTGTTGTTGGCAGTGAGGAGGGCTCCGTGTACACTGCGTGCCGCCATGGCAGGTGAATAAAACCTTAATTTCTCTAAGGGGTAAAAATAGTGAAGGGTAAAGGCCCTGTGTGCTTTGCACTGCTAAGTGTGTTTATAGTGCATGATTAGCCTGTGGTCTTGACGCAGTTGAAAATAACTGTATGTAAACTCCAGTACACACTTTTTTCCCAAGTAATAGCTTCATTTAAACCAGAATATTGAGTTGCTCCTGTGCTGTCTACACTGTAAAGAATTGTTTGCAGTGATGAGGCCAACCTCAGCTCACTTAGATTTTATTCATTTGAATTGTAGCAGAACATTCCAAACTTGGTATCAGGGCTGTAATAATTGTACAGTAACATCACGCACAGATGCTCAATTGGCCAGCCTTTCTCCTGCTGTTCAATCTATTTTGAAATTGTCCGGCTATATCTTATCAATTGCTTTCTTAAATATAATTGAGAGTCCAGGTTTCATCTCAAATACACATCAACCTTGCTGCACTGCTCTTTGGTTTCAAAATAGCCAAAATTGTATCACTTTTGTGTAACATCTTGCTCATCTCCCCCCCCTCTTCCCCTTCCTTTTCATCCATCCGGATAGGAGACTGTTGGGGATATCTTGTTACTGTTTTCTGTCTGAACTTTGTCTCAGCAAGGTACATGGAACTTCTGTTTAAATTTGGGGGAGTTTCATGTTTGTTTCTGAGGAGTGGGTTCTGTTCTTTGTATGAATCGCAGCCTGAAGAACTCTGTAGTTAAACATGACCCTGCTAGGTGGGACTGCTCCCTGTGGTGTGTTTTGACACTTGAGGATAATGAAAAAGGGATATTGAAGATCAGGTCCACATTCAACCTTGCGTTTCACATACCTACTGTGATGAAGCCTTTTGCATGGGGTAACATCTGTACAAAGCAGCAAAATGTTTTTTTGATTGTACTAAAATAAATCAGATGTATGGTTTTCAGAGAAATTAACCTTAATTATATATTCTAAAACAGTAAAGCTGGAATCAGCGAGATGTTTGAAGGACACCAGGGACCAATCACAGGGATCCACTGCCATGCAGCAGTTGGGCCTGTAGACTTCTCACACCTTTTTGTCACCTCTTCTTTTGATTGGACAGTGAAGCTTTGGACAACTAAGGTAACTGAAATAGTTCAGTGCTTCTCTTCATAGTGCTTGACACAAGATGGTGCTGTAATGTAAGAGCAGTCAAGTGAGGGGCAGTTGCCATTCTCCAGGGCCATGCACCAGCCTCATGCACCCACAGTGTTTGTTCTGGTCTCCTACAAAGAGGAAGCAGATGAGGAACAAAACTGCAGCTAACCACATGAAGACGCTTTCTGTTTATGCATCATGTGTGGGTTTCTTATCCATTCTGTTCATTCTTACAACCTGTTTTCAGCTATTAGTGTGAGCAGGTCCAAATCATGTTGTAAAATCAGTTAAATCTTTAAGTGCTATTGAGCAGGGCCGATTACCTCGTAGTCTGCGTGAAGCAAATGTTTTGCTACAATTTTGTGGAGGACCAGGGGATAGGCACCAAAACTCACGTCAATCAAACTCCACGTAGGGGCCCGCTATAGAAATATTTATCATTGGCATTGCCAGCGCTGCTGCTTTTTCTGTCACTTGGCCATCCCAAGGAATGCGGAGCGGAGGAAGTAGAGTTAGGCTGCCAGTAACCAGGTGGGCTGTCACTCCCTCAGCACTGGCTAAGTGTGTGATGATTCAAATGCATTGAATTTATAGTCTCTTCTGATATCTGATGATATTGGCTTCCTAATGGCTTTTATAGCAGCAGGCGACAAAAGAACTACATGCTCAGGAAGTTATCGTGTCTGATAATTATTTAATTTTGGCCTTTTTTTTTTTAGAGGTAATTTTTAAGCAAGTCAAAGTGTGGATCAGTTTTAGCTAACACAGCTAACACCTCTATTTTGCTTTGCTTGTTAGTTTTAGAATTTGAAGTGCAGACTACTGTGTGTTTTTTTTGCTTTTTGTTTTTTGTTTTTTTTCATAGAATAATAAGCCTCTCTACTCATTTGAAGACAACTCAGACTATGTTTATGATGTTATGTGGTCTCCAACTCATCCGGCCTTGTTTGCGTGCGTGGACGGGATGGGCAGGCTCGACCTGTGGAACCTCAACAACGACACGGAGGTGAGGTCGAGGCCAGTCGGTGTCATGCGGCTGGGGACGGGCTTTGTGCAGTTTGAGGAAGGCGCTGAGGTTTTACCAAAGCATTTGGGTGGAGTTTTTTTTCAAGGAGGAGTAATTGTTTGTAGATTTGGTTGTTTTTAATATTCTGTAGTTCCAGTAGGTTGTTGTTATTCTGGTAGAATAATATATATTATTCTGTGATTAGTAATTCAAATAGGTTCTCATAATGAATGTCAGTGGCAATTAAATTATTGCCATACCTGTAGAAGCACAAAGCATTCACTGATCCACAATGTGAAAAGTGTTTTCGGATCTCTGCCAGTTTGGCCTTGGCAGCCTACAGCTTAACATTGGGAGCAGTCTTGTTTGCTGTGTGCCACTGTTCTTGTTTGCCTTATGCCTTTGGCAAAACTGTATTTTTTTTATTTTAAACTTAAAAAGTTAGTGTAGGTATAAATTTGCTCATAGTATAAACCTTTTCCCAGGTTTAAACGGGTAGTTGAGAGGAGTCTCCAGTACCTACTTCTTTTTAAAACAAAAAAGTAAAAATAAGTAATAAAACACAAAGAGCTGACTTCATGGCCTGCCCCTGGCTCCCTCATTCTGTCTCAATTAATTAGCAGTTTTGACCTTTGGGTCACCATCTTTCTTGGTGACTGCAGGGCTGCTGCTTCTCCATCTCCCCGACGTGTGGCCACCACGCAGCCGAAGCCTTGCAGCGCCTCCTCTGCACAGCCCTGCCAAGGAGGCAGCAGGTCCTCCATCCCGCAGCCCAGCCCTGGCGCTGCCAGTGGCTCTTGGCTGTTCGTCTTGGCTGAGCCTTGTAGCCAAGATCTGATTACTCAACCTGAGCTTGAGCATGGGGCACTTGCCCTCGTACCAAGCTTGGGGACTGCGTGTGCTTTGCTATCGAGAGCCAGGAAACCCTCCTGTAGACCTAGCCATGTGTTTTAAACGGAAACGTGTTTTAAATGGATGCAGGTGCCAACTGCAAGCATTTCTGTGGAGGGCAATCCTGCCTTGAACCGTGTGAGATGGACCCATTCGGGGAGAGAGATCGCTGTTGGTGATTCAGAGGGACAGATAGTTATATATGATGTGGGAGAGGTATGTATACCATATAATGCGCAAAGTACATTACAGATTTTTTGTCCTCTTTATAACTGTGAATTGTAACCATAGTATGAGAAATGTTGAACAAAAAAATTTTGAACTGAAACTGCCTTGGCCTAGTTCGTGCTGGGAAGCTGGTGCCGTGGTTAAAACACTATTTCACTATTTCCTTACCGGTTGGAGACCATCTCTTGGATTTACAAGTGTATCAATGAACTTGTGATAGTATCATATCCATGCTTCAATACAGGACTCCCGCATTCTGTCTCTATTAGTTAGCACTTTTGACCTTTAGGCTACTTTAGACTGTATATTAAATAAAGCTATGCTCTGTTATGAGAGCCTCTTCTGAGCATTACCTGTGAATTTGCTTCTGAAAATGTGCTGAGTTTGTATTTACCAGTAGATACAAGTAACATTATCCTTGCCAACAGCAAATTGCCGTTCCTCGCAGTGATGAGTGGACTCGATTTGGTCGAACGCTGGCAGAAATAAATGCCAACAGAGCTGATGCTGAAGAGGAAGCCGCAACCCGCATACCTGCATAGGTGGCCAACACAGGTGGCAGGGGCAGATTTGAGAATGATTTGATGCAAGTCTTCAAAGTGTAAAAGCATGTGTCAATTTAAATAATAGCTGAGGGAAGAATATATGGATTAAACTGTGGACTTTGATAATGGGTTAAGATCATTGAAAGTCAAATATTGCATTGTCACTTTTTATATGTAAATTACAAGCACACTCTTGGATTTGTGTAACTTTTAATACAGTTGACTTAGACTTTGCAAGGAAATTATTTTGCTGAAACACTAACCTGGTGTAAATTTGCTGTTAGACTTCTGAAACTCCCACTTTATAACAGTTTATCTATTTCTGATAAGTAGACAATGTTTCTAAACCAAACTTTCCGTATTACACTGACTAACCTTGGTAGTTAATCTCTGAAGGGTCCTATAAATTGAATTATCCAAACCACTTATGGAAATGCATGCCTATCTTCCAAGTAAGTTTCATTGTTTATGTATAGATAAGCCTTGGGCTCTGGTAGTGAGTAATACATGTGAATAAAAACTTGTCTGTAGTTACAAACTTACTCATAATTGGACCTGAATTAATGAAATACGTATTTAATACTCAGTCTCTTTTTTTTTTCTTTTTGAATTGGTGCATTAAAAGGTGAGACTTGATTTATAAATAAATGTTATATAAGCACCTATGAGCTGTCCTGACCTCACTTCGTCTCCCTTCAGTAGGTTCAGGGTAGAAAGCCGCAGGGACTGCTGCTTTCATTTTTACAAACAAATTATAGGGTTGATTTCCAGCCTCTCCCCTACCATAGCAATCCATTTAAAGGAAGACAACTGTGGTCAGATTTTGATTTTCCTGAGCCTAAGAACTAGATTTTTGACTTAAATTGATTGTTCTATTATTAATTAATTTCTTTTTTGTAAACAACAGCCTTGTTACTGTGTGTGTTTTGGTTGGGTTGTTTGGGTGTTTACTTATTTGTTTTTGAAATCATCTTTTCAGTAATTTGAAACAAAGGAGCTGAAATTTCTGGTAAAGGTTGAATTTTTTGAGTTAATCTCTTTTAAGACTTTAAGTTGGGTTCATCTAAAGAGCTTCTTTCTTACCATTTTAAATATTCTCACTTGTTACGATTACACAGCACCAGTCCTGCAGACTGACAACTTAGGACTGTGGGCCAAAAGTACCAAAGTCTCTCTTACTTGCTACATTTTGCCAGAAGTGACATTTTATACGCTTAAACATAAGAAACAGGTTTATATTGCTGCTTAATTGTCACCATGGCTAGAAATGTTTTTTTTTTTTTTTTCTGCCTTTTTTCCTTTTTTTTTGGTCTGTGTTACAAGTAATCCCTCTGGACAGTGGCTGCAGTAATAGCATTCCTGTCTTCAGGATGTTCTCTTTTTCAGTGGATTTAGAAGTGAAAAGTCTTCAGGTTTTCATCAGTGTTGCCTTATCAAAGGTCCCTCCGCTATTTTTTCAATCCAAAATCATGCTGTTCAGTTTGACATTTGCTTGCATGATTTCTTCAACCTTATGCCAGCAGCTGGAATGTTGGAAAACATGTGAGCAATATACAGAAGAGGCAGATCATGTGCTGATTTCTACCCTTTAGGCACAGGAATCCTTAAGGAACAGAATGTTCTGTTATCTTGCTGGGATTTTTTGGTTATTTTGTAATACCCTTTAGACTTACACTTTCAGAAATCAGTTGGTAAGAGCTTTTGCTAGAAATAAACTCATAGGTCATATGTAAGATGAGGCTTAGCTCTGTTTTAGCCTTTTGTAAACTTCATGAAAACTGTCTTTTGATGCACCCTTGTCTTCCTTCCTTGCAGGTAAGTAGGCACAGGTTAAAAAAAAAATGTAAAAATTTTATCTGCAACAGCAGTGATGATGAATACTGTAAATAACCATCCCAGGAGCTACACTATCAAATGGCCACACTGGAACAGTAAGAAATAGAAATATTGCCTCCCCTTGTAAAAGCTCCTAAAGCCTTGACCAAGTCTGTCACAGCTGACTAGGATTAAAGGCCAGTGGGTACCTAGCAGCATTTCACTATCTCTTTAGAAGAGAGCAGACCTAGTAAGCAGCTCTGGGAGTGAGAGTTCCTGGGAAGCCTGGATCTAGGCAAAGTGGGTAAAACAGGTGATTGTTTCAACAGAAATGAATAAGGACAGGAAGCCTTTTAATGGAGTTAGGTGCATGTACCAGATTTGTGAGCAAAAGCCTGAGTTTACTGTACTGTAATCTCCTGATCATTAACTACTGTGCAGCAGCAAAAGGTTCTTTATGGTGCCTGAGGGCAGAGCTGGAGAAAGGTTTCTTTGCATTTGTTTTGGTCACTGTTTCAAAACCCTGTTTTTTCATAACTACCTGGAACATGATGTTGACTTGTTGTCATAAGCAGAAAAAAACAGCTGCAAACCTCTTTACACTGCTGAGGTTCCAGTGTGTGTAATCCTGAAAGGAAGGTATTAAACTGAAGCATGGAGCTTCTCTCACTTCAGTAAGCAAGGCTGGAAACCCTCCTCCCTTGTCTGGCTGCAGAGCTCCTATAACCTTCTCTAGAAATGGAGATGTCTCTTTCCTCTGGCCTACTGGATTGAAGAACTACAGCAAATAAACAGAGAAAATGTCTGCCAAAACTTAAACTAAGCCTTTTTCTTCTCTCTCTACTTAGCACTAGCATGTACAACTCAACTGGAATTTATGCTGGAATTGTATTTTTGTAATTCCTTATTTTCCTTACATGGATCCCTATGTATTTGTTTCCTAATCACTTAGTTCTCCCCTGTTTCAAGACCAGAACCAGGTAGAAGTATTATCCTATTAGGGGTCACTTTACTATAGTTACAGAGGCAGGATCTTTTCCTCAGTCATGCTGGAGATCAGATACATCTCCAGGCAGATCCCCAGCACCAGCAAAACCTGTCCACTTTTATTCACCCAGGTTCTATCTGCTATTCACCACTTTTCTTGATTTTAATTTTAATATCTTTGCTGTAAGTAGCTAAGAGGGCAATGAATTCCTTCAAAGGCTACATACTGTATTATACATACCTTAGAGGGCTGTATCTAATCTTAACCTTTAACCTATGATCCTTAATCTGTGGGAAGAAAAAAAATCATATTGGACAACTTTTCTATAAATACAAAGACGTGAATTGACTTAAATGTTTTTAAATATTTTATTGTTACGATTCTTAACTAAATGCCTTCAAAACATTCTGTACATTTTAAACTATTTAGAATAGCAACACCCCTTATATAAATGTAGATAGATGCCATGATGTCTCTGTACAGAGATGTACAATATGTACAGTTACATTAAAAGCAGGCTCCGTAAGCCAAAGTCTAGGCTACAGGTGCCACTGGTTAAAAACAAGGCATAGAACCAAAGTAGCAGTTTCTTGTGTGCAAATGCTTAGTTTATAAACAAATAAATGAATGTATCTGTACTAGTACTGGAAAGGAATAACTTGCAAGCTCAGGGCAGCTCCATAACCACACAGCTGCCTGCACAAACACCTTCCTACACTTGACTTTTCTTTTCCACTGCAGTGCTTTGTTAAACACAACATCTCCTCAGTCTTCAGCTGTTACTTTTTGGTTGAGCCGACACAATACTAGGCCGAAATTTTGGAAGATACAAACCGAATTTATTTTCTATACCAGCAAAAGTAGCTGTAGCAAGTCTGTATCCACCTATGTGCTCAGGGTTAACAGGAGGAAGATCTGAAATTCGAGTTTTTGGGGGAGGTTCTGATCCAGAAGGTTTCCTGTTCAAAGAAATAAGAACAAACACCCTTCTTGTTATTTAGGCTTAAAATACTTTAAATAAATTACAAAATCCCAAGTAGGTTGCTTGCTTAAAGCTTTGGTCTGAGTATGCAATTTCATTAAAACCAACTGTAAGTTATTCCTCTCATCAAGTTAAAATTAGCTACTTACCTGGAAATGGAGGCCTAAGCGGAAATTACACTTTTACTGATAGATTTGTAAATTATTTTAAAGTACCCTGAACTATTTTTTTCCCTAAGTTCTAGTAACACAGATGAAAATAGACCCTGCAACACTGGAAACACAAATTTTATATCGTGTATTAAAAAAATAAAAGCCACTTAGTTCTTACTGATAAATACGGAATATGCAAGTAAGTTTCCTGTTATTAATGATGGGGGGATGTTTTTTTACACCACATTTAAATGGTCCCTTGCATGGAAAAAAACAAAATTTTTGTACTTGAAAGATTTGTGTAAGATTTGATAAAATCAAATATTTGACTTACAGTCCTCCAAAATCAACATAAAACCATCTCTGCAGAAGTTCATAGGTGACCAAAGTAACACCGAACTGGGGTGAAGATCTGAACACACGAGCTGTTAAATATAACAAGTCATATCATAAACACAAGAGAGTTTCTCAGGCAAAACTAAACATTTACAAAAAAAAAAAAAGTTTTCAGAATTAGACTTTATAAATATTCCTCTAATTTAAGCCTTTAGCAAAACAAGCATTAATTCATATTTTGAGCGCATTTCTCACCTGCAGCTCCCTTCCAAAAGGCAGAAGGTCCTTCCTCTCGAAGAATCTTCCCAAAACAGTCAATAACTCCAGTGTACGTTGTCTGACCAGCACGAGCTGCCACTTGCAGTCTTGTCTTGATGACATCAGCAGGGGTTACCAGCGAAGCAGCAGGTACTCCTTTCAGAAGAAAACCATATTTAATTTGCACAAAGAATCTCATAAAAGATGAAACACTTCTAACTGAAAAAAATACTACTGCAAACTTCAATCTTTTTAAAAAGAATTACAGATTAGTAAAAACACAAGTTCTTACATAATCTTCTTCTAATCCTTTTGAATTTCTTCTAGATTTAAGGGCTATAGCTGATAAGGGAAATAATAAAACCTCTTACCAGAATCATTCTCTCAACATCAGTGAGAGTATGGTGTGTCATTAACAATAATTTTGAATATGAAAAGCAGCCATCTGGATATCAGTCTTGCCACATATCACGGAAGTCAGGGGTGCAAACTATAAATAGCCTACAAAATATTACATATTTTAAAAAACTACTGATGATGGGATTTGGGGATCTGAGAACCTTTGTAGGAGAACAGATACCTTCAAAGGACAAGATATAAAAAAGATACTAGCAGTGTTTTACAAGTCTGCTTAATACCAATGAGGCGACATTAGAAAACGGTGAAAGAACAAAGCTGTACTTGCAGGGCCCACTCAGCCGCCTGTTCAAAGAAATGGGGAAAGTTTTAAAAAACATACTCCACAGTTTATAGCTGTGGGTGTTATCTGAGGTGTTTCTGAATATTTACAGGCTCCAGCCGCAAAAATTTGAACCTCTCAGAAAGAGAAAACATCATCTGACTTAGAGATTCAAAATTAATTTAGAATTTTGGTTAACTTTTGATTAATGTTGACTGAAAAGTTTAAAAAGACAGTGATTTGCATAAGTAATCACGAACTCCCACAAGTGCTGCTGATCAATTCAGAAGGTTTTCAGGGAGAACAGGAGCGATGTAGTTAACCATTCAAACCACGCACTAATTGCAACCATATGCAGGCAGATCTGGGTGTACTGTATTCTTGCCTGGCACGTCGCTGCTGGGCATCATAATGGGAAGAGACTAAGCAATCAGAAATTTGAAATTTGCAGTTTAGAAAGGCAAATTCCTGTACAAAGCATAAAACTGGGCCTAAGAGACACTTTTAATGGGGTTCCTCACATAGTATCTGAATGACTCTGAAAAACTAATCAAACAAATTTTAAAAAGCTGTCAAGCTTGCAGACCAAAAAAATAAAAACACTGAGACCCAAGTCAAACAATATTTATATTGTTTGTATATGTACATTGGTGAGTGCAGTGAGATAAATTCTTTCCCGTTCCTGGCAGATTTATATTACTTGAGACTATACAGAGCTACAAATCTGTTCCTCATTTCATAGTTGGTTTCTCCCTTTCCCTGTGACACAAGGAAATTATCCAACTGACAAAGAGCAGGAGCAAACAAGCTCTGCTGAAAGCCAAAGATGGGATACTCTTTTTACATATGGAGTGCTCATGATTTGCAGATATATCGTGACTCCTTATAACTGTAAGTAGGACCATTTATCCCAGCCGTCTAGCTAAACCTCACAGATGCCAGCGCCAACTAGTTCATGATCGAGAAGTTTCAGCTGTTATTTAATCACAGTGAACTTATGCTCAGCAGCGCAGAATGTGGTCATCTCAACTCACAGTTTTACATATCACTTCAGTTCCTATCACTTACTGCTCAGTAAAAATAACTTTTTATCACAGCTATCTATTCTGTTTATATTAAGTATTTTTAGAAGTCTTTAAAATATTCTATACTTCACAGCACGATATTTTAACCTTAGCTTCTTTATAAACTAACCTATTTTTGGTGGCTACTTTTAAAGGTAACTTAAGTTTCTCCTTGGTTATTCAGGAACTCTAAACTAGATAAGTCATTTTCTTTTTAGCTGTTATCATAGCTCATTTTATGTTCATCAAAGATTCAAATTAGCCTTCAAGTCAGAGAGCAGAGTAATAAGTAAAACCCCATCGAGACAGACAGATCAAATTTGACTACAAGTTGCTGAGCTGCATTACGCTGTTTATCCACATTATGCAAATGTAATTAGCTCTCATCAAAATTACATCGCCTCCTACTAAGGATAACAGTGATCAAATTTAGATTAAATCAGATACAATGGTACAGTACCCTTCCTATATATGAGGCTACCAAATGAATATTAAATATTACTAAAAGAAAAAAATTGCTTTGAGAAAACATTCTGCAAAATTACCTGCAATGGCACCAGCTGTAAGGAGATTAAGCCCTCCCACGTGGCCATTTTCATCAGCAAGCATCAGTTTACTGTGAGCATAAACAGGAAAGTAGATTGCAGAAAAGGGAATGTCTCTGAGGAAACATGCTTTGGCACCCTGTCACACAGAAAAGAGACATAATACAAATAAATGATGTAAATAAGGTTAAAATTGATATCCAGTAAGCCTCCTAAGCTCACAAAGTACCGACTCTCTTGATCTGCTGGATAAATAACATAGAAAATAAAATGTGTTTTAGGAAGAAACAGAAGATGTACAATTGAACCTTGAAGAAAATAAAGCACATCCAATATAAGTTTCAAGAATACGAAAGATTCATGGTTCATTTCAACGTTCAGTAAGCAGCTCCTGACATCAACTCTGACATTAGTACCTAGAATAAATATATATATATATATATATTTTTTTTTTTTACACATGGCAAGTCCAAATGTGACTTGCAGAAAACAGACAAGAACAAAAGTTTGTCCTTACATCTTATTGACAAGAACTCGCAGAAGTAGCGAGACAATAAGTCCTTGCACTCCAAACATGGAAAAGAAGCATAGAGACAAAACCAGAGACCTAGGACAAAACCGCCAGGCGGTAGTTCTTGGCCAACACCTGGCATTAAAGTGCTCCTCAAGAGAAGTGCACATGCTGCAAAATGAGTGGAAGCACTCTTAAGAAAACATATCTAATATTTTTTTAGTAACTCCAGTCATGAATCTGGTACAAACTAAATTTAGTCCTTCTATACAAAGCTCAGGTAAGTGATTATGTGTCAAAAATCTCATCTGCATTCCCAGGGAAAGAACATGTTACTAGAATGTGTTCCTTGCCCCAGCTCCCCATGGCTACATGGCAGGAGAGCAGCCCCAGCTGAGGCCCCAGGAGCCTCTGGAGCTCCTCTCACTAGGAACAGGCACCACACAGCGTGAAACCTGCATGGGGCTCACGAGAAGACCCAGTAAAAGAGGTAGCAGACTTGGTTAAAAAAAAAAAGAAAAAAAAACTCCTGCCTTTGACAATTTTCCAATTCTCATTCAGGTAAATGAGAATTTACCTGAATGAATAGATGAATTTTTACAGTTACTCAGAAATGCTAATGCAATTTAAAAAAAATCAGAATTCTCAGCAAGCTCAGTTGTTTAATTACTGCACACAAAAATGATACTTTTGTCTCATCTACTAAAACATCTGTGATCTTTAAGAAATGTAATGGTTAGGAATCCAGAATTAAAAATAAAGCTGCAGCTCTAGAGATAGATTTGCACACTTTTATAATATTATTGTACACTCATGGACAAATCAAGTAAAACAGTATTTAGTAACTGCACAGCTGATTTAAGTGCTGACTTTAACATATTACCCCTTGCACTGGCAAAAGATACAGCAAGAAATACTTTTTCTTGTTTAAAGAAGCTAATAGCTTCCGCTCCATTACATCTGATCTGTAATGATGGCAGTAAGTGTACCTGCAGGGCAAGAATCTGTTCACTGGCGTTCTGCTAAAGTGCTGTACAGTGCGGGCTCTTTTCAGTGGAATTTGTTATTGACAAATCCCACCACTTAACTTCTTAAAAGATCTGAATTCTACTAAACTCTACTAGTGTTTCACTGGCGTCAAATTATTAAGACAAAGAGAATATCCTGCTGCAAAGATAACAATAGAGATAGTAGAGGTTCAAAATAAATGTAGAAAAACATACAGGGAAAACTAAAGAAACTTTTCACAAACCCCACCAAATGAAATGCTCTGTGCTAGAAGCCAGCAGGTCTGCAATACAGGACTCCCTGCAGCTTGGGATAAGAGCCCAAAGGATGGAATGGGAGAGTATTTTTATGTATCCCACTGCCATTAATACAAAAGTAGGTTCTCTTCAGTTTTCCACTGAGGGATTTCCCTGCAGGAACAGATTGTTTTCAGATCGAAAGGTTTCTTTCTTTTTGAAGCAGTTCTTGTTTCAGCAATTTTAAGTTTAGCATAAACCAAGTTAACAGAGCTGTGATAAGGCCACTCAAAGCAGGAATACTTACCTTATAAAGACCAAGAAGGCCTAAATCTTTTATGACTGAAAGGGCACTGACTCTGGGTCCTGTAGTAATTTCTCCTGCTACTTGCAACCGTATCTTGACAATCTCCAGTGGATTAGTGAAGATGACCTGGGAAGCTCCTGCCTGCAAAAACGAAGGAAAAGAAAATGAATTGTGTTAGCAGAGCACACAATGACAGGTTGGCTCTTGTGAAGTGCTAGGTGCCTATATTTCTCACCGCACTGGCTGATGAGAAAGCACTTGTAATTTTTTACAAAAAATCTAGATATTTATATTCTTCAGGAATGGATTAGTTTAGTTTGTTTCTCATTTTTCCTTGACATCACTTTCTAAAAGTCATAAACCTCTGTAAAAACCTATCAAATATTATACTAAATATTAAACTAAAATAGTCATTAGACTTGTGTTGCTAGAACATGAAATGCATATAAAAGACACCTTATGTTTATTCAACAATAATTCATCACCAATGTGTAGACATGTTATTTGCATTTTAGAAGTGATGTTGTTTGAAAGATAAATTTGCATTTAATGGTGTAATTTTAAATTATTAGAAAAGGTGTTTGGAGATTTGTAGAGCAGCCTTTAATTGTCCTAATTGGAGATAAAATACAAAATCTAAACAGGTAGAATAACATTTCAAAATATGCTACAAGATACAAACAGATGCCACATCCTGAGAGGAGCTCACTTCCTCTAAGCTGGCCATGACAGGTTTTACATGGAGGATGTTTTCTACGAGCAGGATTGAGGGACTAACTTGCACACTTTTTCCCTAGCAGTGGTGTTGCAGAGCTGCTTCAGATTCTGTACTCTAATGAAAGCCTTCCAAATAACTACATTTCAGATTTGAGGGAGATTCAGTCTGGCAGTTTGGTTTCAGAAGCATTTAACCCATTTAAAATGATGTTCAGTATTCTCTTTGGTATGCTGTAGGTATGACCATTCACATCTGGAAAAATGTGTGGTTAATCACAAAATAACAAAATTTTACTTCACTTTCATAATTCCCCCTAGAGGGGGGTCCTCTGAACAACCTCCTGGCCAGCACACATGCCCTCCTCTGCTAAGTGATTCCGAAGCAAGGAACACTAACCCTTTCTGTCATGTCTGTGTCTAAAAGTGGGCAGAAGAAACTGAGATTAGTCCTGAAGCATGCCATGGAAGTTGGTAACTTGCATTATTTTAAACTTTGGATGATAGAGCATTGCAAAGCTCTTGCAGAGAGTGACAGAGCACTCCAATGGATTGTGGCACATGAAGCATCAAATCTTCTGTGACCAAGCAGCACATACTTCACTGAACATACTGCCATCTTTTTACTGCAAACTCTGTTTATTAATTAATTTACACGCAATATTAAATTTTAAAATCATCACTACTATGATTTTAGTGTTAAAACACCTTAACCCTGACAGTAGCAGATTAACCCCTGCTTTTGGTTAATTATCTTTACTGTAGTAGCTACTTCTGTAAGGTTTTCCACTCAAATAATGAATCTAGATAGTTAACCTGCCCTGCATTCCTTCACTTCTATTCTTCTCTGAAAGAAATCAAAGCTGCATTTTGCAGACATGTATTGCAGCTATCAGGAAGATCCCTGGGAGTCCCTGATGAGGTAGCTGACCTCACCTGCCCTGCTCCTGGCACCACCTGCATTCAAAGATGTTCCCCAGGCTCTTTTAGCTTTTTATCTCACCCTCTCCTTTCCAGTTCATGCATGCAAGATGAAATGACTGTCCTGCCTAGAAAGTTTTAATCTAAATAAAAGTTACACAATTCTTATCTGGAAAGATCTGCTAAACAGTAACTGGTTTTTGTTCATATTGCATTAGAGACATTTTGTCTCCTTGTGTTAACTTTTTTTAACAATTCTAGAAATAATATTAGGGAGAATGCTATTATTGTATAATACAATGCACTGTAAAAAACAACCCTCAAATAACTGCAAATTTAAACTCCAAAATAGATATTCATTCTTTCTAGAGAGCTATTAGGTCATTAAATATGTATTTTTGTCTACATATATGTGAAATTCTGTTTTTTATTTTTAATCTGTTATAAATTAGCATATCCTGCAGAGTAGCCAAAAGAACTATTCGTATTCGCCTAACATCTACCACAGAAACACAAACAGGCCTATTAGTAAACATTTCTATTTTCTACCATGAATTCAATCTTTCTGCAATTAACGTTTTCCTTTCCTAGGTGCACAATTGCCTGCCTTTCAGTTAAAGGCAGCAACAGTAACAAATAAAACTTCAAGCACAACACACAGTAATAATTCAATAGTAATACTAATACATTTACACACTTAATAGTATGCAGTGTGTTATTAATCTAGAATTATATATTACTGTAGTATTCATGTCTAAATATGACGTGATAACAGGCTACCGAATAAAATAAATTATCATGAAAACCCTCATACATGCTTATAAAATCAGTAGAAAACGATGTGAAAAGCTCTTTAATTATATTAACAATTTGATCACAGGACTGACAAACAACTTAAACTGCACCCATATCTATCAAGATGCCTGCTGAATACTGCGTATGTGCAGCATATGCTTCTATCCCAACCTTGACTTTTCACATAGCAGTGCCTGGAATACTGCGAACTTTTCTGCCTGGCAGTAACATAGCTATGGTTCGATTCACATGAAGAGCTGAGCTGAACTCTGTGGAACTGCACGAACACAGGAGAACTCCTTAAATATATCACAAGCACATGAAGAGGAAGAAGGAAAGATCAAGTGTTGTCTCTTACACAGGACATGTAACAAGAAAATTCACTTTTTCGTCTTGCACTTCTTAAAAATTCACGTGCATTCGTTTCTTTGTTTGTTTTAAAATGGTCCAAATGTTTGAGGCAGAGGAGGGAGGTACTGCCTGGGCACCCTAGAAGAGGCTGTAGGGAAGAGTGACACAGAGCAGCTCCAAGTGAAAATGATCCTGCAGGGCACAGGGCTGCAGCACAGACCTCCGCGCTTCTGTGCGAATCACCCATAATCATCATCACTCTTTTCCAGAATAACTTACCTCAGCTGTCAACTATGTATTTAAATACGCATGCACATGCACTCGCACCAGCATGTGTATATATATGCACACATACATATTGCAGTCCTTGAATTTCTTTTGCAGAATGTGTACTACATCTAGATTTGCCCGTCCCGGAAAAATCCCTTCGCACATAAATTACAATGGACACTTTAAAAAAGGTTGACAAATTTGTTTCTGAATGGAGGTTATTCATACACATCAAAAATACTACTAATAAAAGCTTCTAGTTAACCTTAACGTCATGTAAAATAACTCTGCAAGGAGCAAAATAAAAGAACTAAATCTGACAGCAAAGGTTATAAGAGAAAAGATGTAGTTTGAGATCCTCCAGCAAAGCCCTCATGACATGCCGAAGGCTGAAGGAAATACACAAGTGACCCTGCAACATAAGACCTTTTGCCCTTTCCAATTCCACCCAAGAGGCATATGCTGCAAAGGGAGAGGCCTGTTTCGAACCCTTCCTTCCTTCCTGAAACCACCACATCCTGGACCAAAACTGTGTCTCATGCAAGCAACTAAATTGTTTCCTAAAACAGTCCTTAAAAACATCAAGGAACTTATACTTCTTTCTCAAGGAAAAGTTACCTACTGTAAGCTTACTAGCTGTTACTAAATAATAACTTTAGGGACAATCTTCTGCAACAGAGGTTAAGATAACGCAGTAGAGTTTAATTCTGCTTCTAATTTTATCTGTTTAAAGCATATGGAAAGGAGTATGTTCAAAATTTTGAAATAAAAGTAGCCTGCAACTGTAAGTCTATATTTTTCTGTTTATCAAATAAAAAGTAACTTCTTTAATTCTTTTTCAGAAAGAAATACATGTATGTATTTGTCTGATAAACTTTAACCTTTAAATCTTATACACCCTGTGCATGTATATATCTTTACATGCATATATATATAAAAACACAATGTATAAATGCATATGAAAATTACTTTTAGAAATGCCAATATATTCAGATTAGATGTAAGATTCAATGTTCAAATTTATTAAGGTTTTTAATATTCAGTGGTAAACTTGGATCTCTGCGTGTATGTATATGCAAACACACACAGACACATATCATACCTATAATCATCAAGAGATGCACTACCTCCACCTCCAAGGCTTCTTAGACCCAGTGCTGCTCCACTCTCCAGCCTCTTCTTTTATACAGTATGAATCAGAAACATCTTTTAGATGAAACAGAATTCATCCATTCAAAATGCTAGGCATAACATACATTTTCTTGTTAGGAGCCATCCATCTTTGAGGGCTGAACTAGCTGATCTCTAGAGGTCCTTCCAACCTCAATGATTCTGTGATTCTGTGATTTTTCTATGGAATTACATCTTAAAATTGCAGCATTTTTTCTGTCTACTGTAGAGATATTTGTATATCATTTATTTACTGTTAGATGTGCATGCTCCAACACCTCTGCCTAAATGAGGAAGAGCAGGTATACCCTGCTCTATATACGGGTACCTCGTCTTCATGACATAGTGACTCATGCACTCAAGTTCCTCCGAGTAGCCGGGTGTGTCCTGGACATGCTCCCGGCTCACCAGCCAGTGCCAGGGTAGGGGGAAGCGTTGCCGAGCCTAGCGCAGCCTCCCTGCACCTCACAGCTAATAGTAGTCCAGGACTCCAAGGGCAGGATGCAGGCTAATCACTGAATTGCAGAGAACTGTAATTCAATTAATTACAATAACAGTAGGGAAAGAAAATGTTTTCCCTGCACATGTGTAAGTATGAATAATTCTGCTGATCAACTAATGAACTGCATGCAAACACTCTGATGTGGCAATACTATCCAAAGAGGAAGAAAATTTGTTAGGTCTGTTGGAATGCTTCTCAAGATGTCTCCACTTCCTTGCAACGTTTTTGGGGGTCCAGGCTGAGGACCATGGCACCCACAGCGCACCTTTTATAGTTCTCAAGATTGTGAGCCTTAAAAGGTCGGTAAAGCCTTCGCTGTCACCTCTACAAAAGTGCCAAGAATCTGGCTAGCTCATCCACTACAAGAAGTGATGAAGAAGTGCATCACTCCTATTAATCAGGAGAAGGTTCAATGCCTTCACAGGCAAGTGAAGGTCAGAAGCCTTAAGTACAACTTTGAAAGTGGCATACGAGCACGTAAAGCTGCTCCTTCTGACACTATGACAAGATGAAAACAATGTTTTTAATTTAGTCTATTTGTAATATACTTTTAGCAAAACACTGACACATCGAACAGGAAAAAAGGCCACAAAAACAAGCTACCCAAATGCAGGGGAGATGAAGAAGGAAGGTAACATCCTCCAGACCGGAGATCGTACATGTACGTAGACACAGACTAAGCCCACTTGTGGCAATTCTCCAGCTGTAACTGGTTACGTCTCATAATATTTTGTGGAAAAATGCTATACAGTGAACACCAGAAATATGAAGATTATGACAATTTCCAGGCAAATCAACATAGAGAAGAGCTGTCAGAAAATAAGCCTCACAGCGACAACAATACACGGATTTATGCAAGGTCATCGATGGTGTTCTAAAAACAGCTCAGCAAGTCCAATATGGTCACACAGCTGCTATCCTCTTTCACTTGAAATAGAATCTGCATAGAGAAAGGACAGAGCATGAGGAGAGATACTAGTGTATTAACAAGCCGCTGCTTTAGTGAACTGATCCTCTCAGGATTTTTAAAATAAAATTTATAAGCCTGCTAATAAAGATTTTTGCAATCTAGGAAGAAGTGAAATAGTTGAAACAAAACTAAGCAACAATGCAGACAGAAAAGTCTAATATCAAAAAATTGATATTAGATGACCCAGAAAAGACTACAAGAATGAAAAACATCTCTGAAGCTGCTAAATTGTGGCCAACTCCTCTCCTATAAATGCCAGCATTCTCTAGAATTACCCCAAATATAATGAAGCAAGTATTATCTTCAAACATGAGATGAGAATATGAGCTAGAACAGTCAGCTAGAAGAAAGGATTGTGTTTGGACAGATTACAAGTTTGCTCAGCCTCACAGAAACATCTAAATTTCTGAAAGTTTATCTGAAACTCAATTTTCCCCACAGTTACCACGTTTACTATAGAAAAAAAATACAAAGTTGATTTCAAAAAAGAGCCACCTACCCCTACCAAGAAGTGCAACCAGCCTCTAGTAAATATCTTACTGAAGATTACACATTTTTGTACAAAATAACATGAAATAATAAAATCAATTATCAGATGTTTGATTTGAATTTTAAATGTAAAGACAGCAGAGAGAAAAGCACTAATGAATTATATTCAGTTGTTTTAAATGATCTGTATGTGCTTCTTGTGTTATTGAGCTTTCCAGAAAAAAAAAAAATTAGTCTGTTGCTAGCTCTACATCACAGCTGTTTTCTCACATTTCTCAGAAAATAAACTTTGTACACTGACAGGTGAAGACTCAAGCATGTACCAGGCTGCCAAATTCAATCAGGCAGAACTATAAGCAGTCTCCCTCCAGGGCTGCTTCTTTGAATTAAAAGCTTGCAGAGGTCAACAACCTTTCTGCCCCAAGTTTTGTTGCAAGCTGAGGAGGGTTTGTACCAGCCTGTCAGCCCGCTCGACTGGAAGTTATTAGTGTTCTTTGCTACAAAAAAACCTTAAAGCTTACACATTTTATAGGGTTAACAATTGTGGGGGAATCCCACGAATGAAATCAGTCAAATACAAAATAATCTACCAAAATCAATGAAGATCACTTACAGACCTTAGAGATTTAGTGAATAATAGCTTTCATTTTCAATGAAAACTCAAGTTCTTGTACTGTATTTACATACAGGATGGGGTTGGCATTTGGAGTAGCTAAACTTTCTATGAAGTAATTAAATGGAAAATTCACTTTTTTAACTGCAAGATAAGGGCACATTATTTAGTTTTCCATATTTTCACAAAGAGGTAATCTTTGCACACTAAAGGGCATATCTCTTTCCTTTTTAAAATCTTCAGCAAGCAATATCCCAGCTTCTTGGCAGGAAAAGGCTGAGAGGGAACTCTAAACCTGATATTTAGAATATGTCAAAGACTATCTATATGTTCTCACACTAACCATTAACACTACTCAAGCATAAACATGGAAGAGGAGAAGAGACACCCTCTCTTTAGTCAAGCTGAAGGCCCTTTTGTGAATACAAGTACTGCTGATACTACAGGATAGAAACTGGTCCAAAAAAAGTTGTTTAAGCATGTAATTCCAGGGGAACTCAATTCAAATGTATGCAAAGTTTTCTAAATAGAGAAAAACTTTTTCAGTTCTTGTAAATTTGAGGAAAAAAACAGCTCTGTTCATACACATTAAGTGTCATTCCAACTGTACTGTACATGAGTGAGAACCACTTTTTCCTAGGAAAAATAGAGGACTGAGTAGAGTAGAGAGTACTTACACAACCTCCAGCAAGGATCTCTGCAGGCAGTGGAATGGAACCATCCTTCTTAGTAAATTTGTCTCTGACAAAATCGTTAACCTAATAAAGATACAATACATTACAAAGCTTTTTGTTATTTTTCCTTCTTATTAACATGTATAAAGTATATTTGTACCCATATTTATTAGAGTACTTGTAAGTGGTCATCTTTCACACATTTTAAGAAATAAATCCTGTGTATGTTATCAAACAAAAGGATGCCAGAAAACAAACAAACAAAAAAAAGATACGTACAGTTAGCTTAATAGCCTTTTCTGGAGCAACACCTATCAGCTGTGGTAACAAGCCTATAGAAACAAAGACATCATAAGGCAACATTATCTTCCTAATACATAAACTAATATCTATTACAGCTTAACAGAAATGCCTTTCTGCACACGGGATATCCTTTGAAGTGGTTTGCAGCTATGCATGTGAGGCTGTTAGAGCACTGCATGTTAAATGCATATCTATACCCTTTTACATTAAGATTTCTGTTGAAATAGCAAGGAAGAGTCACCATAGCTGCCTTCCACACCATGTCAAGTGTGATACTGTCACTATACAGAAAAAAAAAAATAGTCAGAAGGACCAAATATGGACCTTGGATACATCTATTCAAATAAGAAATGACTTGACTGGAATTTTTTCAGCCTCTTAATATAATTTTCCCATAATTCTCACAATTAAGTTTTAATAGAAGTGTAATTCTGAGATACACAAAAACATCAAACAATTTTTATCATTTTAACACATTAAAAAATGACCTTTTCTTTTTAAAAGCATGTCTTAGGCACTGCCAAAAAAGAATCTCTAAGTGGTTTGATTCCTTCCCATGAAACACGTAGCTGATTTATTTCACTGCCCAACTGAGTTTCGAAATAGAATTAACTTCAAAAGAGATCTGAATTAAAATTCTCTGACAAACATTTAAGTAAAATGACATTTACACAGGCAAGCACTATTCTTTCCAATCCTACCTAAAAAAATAAAACAGCTATATTCTCGAACTCACATGCTAACAATATCTCACTAAATACTAACATATTCTAACGTGTTCATTTTTATGCTGTTACATAAGTAATGATAATGGAGACATAGGAACCTAGAACTAGGGAATGAGTTGAAGAAATATCCAGTAACCATTCATCTGTTCTGTAAGTACAACATAGCATAGCGCTTGCATTATTTCAGCCATACAGATGTTATCCTCTGTTAATGAGGCTGGTTTGAGACATGAAGAAGATGACTGATAAAATATGAAATTACTTCTGCTTGACTCACTAACCTGAATTTCTGGAGGTTACGGTCAACTAAGAATATCACAGATTTTCACTTGTGCAGTTCAACGTTGTAACATGAACTTCTTTAAACTCTATTACTACTAAGTATTGTTTAATGCCACAAAGAGGAAGCATTAGTGGATGGGATGATTTTGAAAAGGCTCTTGCCTCTGGAAAATAGGATACTATCAGAATAAACTGCCATTTGACAAAAGCACATAAACCTTTCCAGGAACTAATAGCTTTGAGAGAAAAAATCAGTAGATGGCAGTCTTAACTTCCTAACATACAAGATTATAGCAGCATCTGTTATTTTAGAACCTGTTTTCTTCACAGTCATTTTGACATACGCATAGATTATAAAACTTAAAGGCTTAGTTTTCATAGAATCATTAATTTCTTAGCATTATCTCGTGGTTAAAGAATATTAATTTGTTAATGTGTTTATCAGTTTACTATCACAAAATATATATAACCATGCTAATTGCATCCAATAATGTCACTAAAATTATAGTAACACAGTTTTCCACTATCCTTTTAAGTAAAAAGAATAACAGCTTAAAACTCATAAAGGATTTTTGAATTTCCCAAACTATTCAGTCTGTTTAATTTTTATATTACTTCCTTAAAAGGAAGGTCTGAGCAAATGTACCTAAATAGAAAGAGAAGTGGCTAATATATGCAGTGTAGTGTTTTCTTCCAACATGGTACTTTCTGTGTGATTTACAGACTTACTATGCCAAGGAAAGGTAGTTATTAAATACAAAGGAAGGTTGACAATAACAAAAAGAAATGCTGCCCTCCCAGCCTGAATCTCTGATCTAGCATGAAAAGAAAATCAAGCTCTGCAGCGCCTACACTTTAAAAAACCAAAACTCCTAGACAAAACACCACCAGACAATCCCTCCACCTCTGCCTTTCATGCGCTGCTAAGCACGCTGCAAACACACTGTGCAATCTGGAGAACCTGGAAGTCTGCATATGCTAGGAGACATCTTAGAAAATACTTCAGAATTAATTCAGGAGTTGGATGCCAGGATTCAAGAATGTCATGATTTTCTTGACCAAAATAGAAAAGTTCTCTGTAAAAATCTGAAGGACTTTTTCCAGTAAGCATGCAAATCTGCATTCAAAACTGTGTGGTAAACACACAGAATTATACTGTTATATTTGAATACAATTAAAATAATCCAACTATGGCACATTAGACCCTAGACACAGACTCTCACTCAACTCTTTCCTCAGCAAATAAAGGGTTCTGTATTTCCAGCTCAATATACCTTCTAATTCTGTGAGTCCAAGACTTTAATAACATGGGGATCATTAAATGTAACATTTTCATAAAGTCACATGAGCCAATTACACTAAACATTCTTAAACAGTTTTTTTTCCTCAAACACAAAGCATTGCTTTTAATTCAATGGAAACATCTTTGATTTAACAGTGTTAGAAAACAAAAGTTAAAAACAAAACAAAAATAATCACAGATTATCAACTGCAAAAACTGCTATACAAAACCATATAGTTGGGGAAATGGAGGGAAGAAGGGAAGGAGGGAAGGAAGATATATTCTTGGTGATTAAGGTATGAAGAAGAAATCATTAATTTTGAGGTGGAGTCAAACGTAATCCAAGGAGTATATACTGATTGAGAGATATAGTAACAAAATAGGAAAACGATTTATTCATCTGTAAGACATAAATGACTCACATATATTGCATCTATTTCACTAATATTTTTACGAACATATTCCTTTTTCTATTCACTTGTATTGAAAACTCTTGTGAGATTATTAATAACTCTTAGTCAGAATCCACAGAATTTTAAATGCAACAATTTCTCAGATATTCTCTTCAAAGTAAATTGACACTGACCAATATCTTGATGAACACAGAACATAGTAATATATGTAAGAGGAAAAAATAAAAATAAAAATAAAAAAAAAGCTGCAGCCATCACAGAAGTGACTTTGCTCCAATAAGAAAAATTCCTTCTGAAAATTGTGTGTTTCATTATGTTAAATAACAATTAAAATAGAGAATTCAACCAAATATAATTCTCAGAGAGCATGCCCGTTCTGTATTCCATCTTACTAATGCAATAAAATCTTCTCACACCATGTTTCTAAGCTAAAACAGGAGCTAAGAGAGTTTTTTATCTAATTGATAAAATTGATAAAAAGTTGTTTCAAATTTCTAACCTGTAGTTTAGAAGAGTTATTTTCTTTTTTAAATTACAACCTTTGCATGTTTCAAAGAAAAACAGAGTAAGATAGGACAATAATAAACTACAGTTGTTTGCTCACAGGATGAAATCACAAAGCAAGTCCCACTCTTAGCAGAAGAACACAGCACAAAATTTGGCATCCTCTTTAACAGTCACATTTCAAAATGATTGTCTCAGTTTTATACTCTCTTCAGGACAAAACAGAGAATAATCTGCTACTGATATTTGCTTCCAAATATATTCTAAAGTCACAATCCTTAACTTGTGAGATAACAATCATGTTACATCACAGAATTTAGGACTTATTAGAATAATACTAGAAGCAAAGAACAAAGCAGTAACAAAACAAACAAACAAATAAATAAAATTATTTAATTGCAGGAATTTTTACCATGAACAGCATTCAACAGAAAATAATTATTCGGTTATGCGAAACAGAAGCAAAATCTCCTAGTCTTCCCGTAACAGACTAGATTTGAAGTGTTTAATAAATAAATAAATAAAAACTTTGACTGACTTACCTCTGTAAAGACCAAAAAAGCCTTCAAAACGCAAAACCTTTTTGAAGCAGTCAAAGCTGTTCTTATACATCAACTCTCCTACAACTGCACCAGAGGAACGTTGATTCTGCATCCGAGTCTTCACCAGGTCTATGGGGTATACGGCAGTAGCACCAACAGCTGTAAGAAAGCACTAGGAGTATTAGATCTGCAATATAATTATTATTACCATTTTCTACATTTACTTAAACACTACCTAGAATGCATTACACAAGAAGTTTGCTCACGGGTAAGAAAAAAAAGTCCTGGAGGTCTAGGAAAAGGTCTCAAGGAGAATGGATTAATCTATTATGTAAAATATGACACACAGAGATCAAAGAAAACCAATCAGAAAAACAAGCAATCAGAATTACCAGTAAGGAAATTTGCTACTGAAATAAGCAGAGCTTCAGAGGAAGGGGGAGGATACTAGAGCACAGTGGGTAAAGGAAGAGGGGAACCACCAGAAGTGCTACCACCGATTCTTGACACCTACGGGTAAGAAATGCACCTTAGATGAACTCAAATAATGAGTTCAGTGGATTCAGCAAGGTATTGTTACCCTAAGCCAAGCAGGAAAACAAAACCCGGATCCATCACTCACCTCCAGCAATCGAGCCCAAAGTGAACCTGTAAGCTGACTCAGCTACCTGGAGCCAGATAGGCCTCCCTACCTCTCCAAAAGATTGCTGTTCGGAGAAAAGTAAAGAAAAAAAAAAAAAAAAAAAAAAAAATGCTTAGAAAACTGCATGGAGACACAAATATACCTATGTACTGGCTTTTTTAAAGTTACATAAGAAATCTGATAAAAATGTTAGCTTTATATTAAGTTTTCCATTTTGTTTCCTTTTTACTTGTAAGGTACAGAACCTCTTCTGGCTCCAATAAAATTTTCTACCTGAAGTGTAATTCAGAATCTTAGTGGTAGCATTGGTCAACATACTGTATATTTTAAGATCACATGCACATTAATACATAGCATAAACTTGACATTTAATACCCTCAAAACAAGGAAAAAAAAAAAAAAAATGTTCCTCAAATTATTTCTCAGCTGTTCCTCAAATTATTCTCCATAAGGACCTCTGGTAAATTAGGTCTGCTAATTTACAGACCCAGGGATCATCTCACTCACTTCCATCACATACACTAATATAAGAGTTTTAAATAAATATACCCTGCATTGAAAATATTTGCAGAGACTCATAATCATATTATTCACAAACTTGCACTGAAAAGTATGCAAAATGGGCCAAATTCTTTTCCAAAACTAAATAAGGGATTTATTTTTAACAAAAGAAGAACTTCCACTGTACATAATAGCTTGTCTGTGGTTATATAAATGGCCAAAATATTATTTACTAAAGTGCATATTGAAGTAGACATTAAAGCAGATCCCCCAACCATGAATATCTTTTTTCTTAAAAGCATCCTGTATCATTAGCGGATCCAATCCTAACAGCACAGCTGGAATTTATGTAAGATCTCAGAAAGAAAAGCTTTGCTCTGTTGCATTTGATAAATATGGCACAAAGATTCTTATAACTAACTCTCCAAGGCTGCTTAAATTATGTTTATCTTACTGAAGTATTCAAAACCCAAATATTCATAGTAAGACAGCATGTACCTCAGCATAAGCTACTCTATTTGTAAAGATATTATACTGGATATACAATATGGCTATACAATTGGATATACAAATTGGCTACTGCTGTACATTGTCACACTGGAATTACACAATGCAGGACAAAGGCCTAAGAGATTAACAGGAGATCACTATTTAGAAAAACACAAATTATATTTTTACACAGTTTTTCCATATCATAAAAGGATCAGGACACGGCTACCATTCTTTCTTTTCCCAAGATATTTTCCTTCCTCTGTATGCAATACAGTTTACCAAAGAATAAAAAAATCTCAGAATTAAAACCATAAACTGTGCAAACAACAGTTTCTTTTAAATAAGCCAAGAGAAACACTTAATCTAAAGAATTTCCACATTCTCTAAATATCAGATTTTTCACATAAAAGCAACCCCCCCACACACACACACATACGAGACACAAAAATAAATTCCAAAATACAAAGGTATCTCATTTGAGTCATGTAAATAAAAGTTATGTGTACTAATTATGTCCCAAAAGAATTAGCAAGGCGACTGAGCCTTCATTTCACAAAAAAAGGTAACTTATTTTAGCACACCCATTTCTTTTTAAGCTATTCATTTTCTTCTAAACTCCAGAGTTCTCATCAAAATCAAAGTATTACATTCAGACATAAATCCTAATGAATGTGTCACCGGATGTGAGAACTCAAATTCTTTGTGAAGGAAATGTCACTTTTATATTATTAAATAAGTGTTCGCAAAGTTTGCAGTTTACTTGCATGTTCAGATAGATATGTAAATGAATATAATTAATGCTATAGCTTTCAAATCATGAATATTTATAAATAGAAAATTACTGTAGCTGTCATCCGCATGGTATACTCAGCTGCTAGGCTTTAAGAAGATCTTACACAATGAAAAAAATGACAATAAAGTAAACATGGTTGAAAGCAGACTAATTTCCATTGCTACCAAATCTACAAAGACAGTCTGAGTTTATTTTAAAATTTAGATTTTCCTTTAAGAAAGGATTTTACAATTATATAAAATGATTGCAGAGTTGTTTTCATTTTTTCCAGGGACAGATGGACCTCACAGAAATGGTATTCTCTTTTACAACAGAATATCACTCTCTGTGTCAATACAGATAATAAAATAATTCAAGTTTCACTTTGGATAAGGTTCACTACAGGGCCATTCTTTATAAAACAAAGAAAATGAAATGACCCTACTTTCCAGTGTGCATTTTTAACACAGAACATAGGCTTGGTTGACAGCATAAAATATCACTCCAGAAGTGTGAAGAGTATATGTTCTATTCTAACAACGAAAGTTTTTCTTTCAGTGAGCTCATTGTCAAGCTACAAAGGTAAATCTGAAGTGGTATTTCCTAACAACCTACTGAAAGGTGAGCAAGAGCCACAAAGGCAGTAATTAAAACCAAAGCTGCCACTTTGGAATGAAATTGAGAAATGTTGTCAGAAATATTTTTCATTAATCTGGATAAACGCTGTATCTGCATTTCTGCACTAATCCACGTATGCTTCTTGCCTTCTGGAATCCATAGAAAGACTGTCACCACAAAGTAGGTATTGGACATATATATCAATAGCTCTAATGTCTCTAATCACCTAACGACAGCAGAGGAAGAACATTATGTATGGTTTCAGTACCTGTCACTGCCATCACCAGAGTAGAGATCCTGAATTTCACCTTTCCCAGCTGAAGCTTTGGGACTTTGCCTGGTGAAGGGAGGCAGTGTAGCTTGCAGTGGCTGACCAAAACATCACTGCCAGCTGCCTCTCCTGCCCCAACAAACCAGGATGGCTGAGCTGCTTGGGAATCAGTTGCTTAATGACTGCCATATTCCAGCAGCACATCAATGCAAGTCATCACCAACTTCACTCTGACATAAATGCTAAACTACCAGATGTGGCAGTTCAGTAGTAGATGTGTAAGAAGCTCAACTTTGTACCAAAGGTGGTAGGGGAAGCTGGGAGCAGTAGCTATCCTAAACCAGGCTACCCCACTTGGTAATCAGAACCCTGGGATGTCTTGATAGACACACAAAAAGTTCCTAAAATACATGAAGAGGGAACTAGAGTAATTTTGACATTGTAAGAAAATGTGAACCTTCAGACAGAAAGATTATACTTCTCTACTACTCTAATGAGCACAGAGATATACTTAGTCAGAACTATTGATCATGGATGGGATATGCTCATACAAAACAGCAGGCATCCTACTACTTCTCTTCATGTATTCAAGGGAGAAAAGATAAAGACAACCTTGGAGCAAAATTTACTTGAGAATATACCCCACAGAATTGCACTTATAAAACTCATAAAACTCTAACAGAATAAAAATAGATAAAAGACTGTGCAATCATAATATCTAAGATCGGATCCTCCTTTTTTTTTTGTTTTTCATAATATATACCAATGTGCAACCGGCCCATGCATATTATGATTATGCAATCATGTAATTCACCAAGCACACGTCTTCCTTTCTGAATTTGGTATGCAATGGTTCTAAGGATCATCTTCACTGCATTATTACCTTTACATTACTAACACTCAGTTTAATCCCCTTTGAGTTATTCTAGTGACAGCAGTCATCTATAAAATGTTCCAGAAAAGAGTGTTTTCACAGAATATATTCAGAGTAGAATATAATTGTTTCTATTAGCAGCCTAGCGTAAGAGATTTTTCCATTATGTTGCTACTATCAATATCAGCATTACCTGAGGTTGAACTTTAGATTGTTTAAGTTAAAATTTAAATTGCAACTAGCATTAGACAGTTTGCACTGAGAGGTTTGCAGAGAGAAATCTCTCAAATTATATGTTATATGAAATAAAATACAATGGAGACCCCCCAAATTTAGATTTTTAATATAAATTTACAAGCTATACTACTGAAAATGGACAGTACAGTACTATGTAACTGTGGTGGAAAGTCTAAATAGAAGCTGAACTGTTGAATGAAGTTTGGTCCTATATCTTCAGTTCTGACAGTTGAAAAAAAAAAAAAAGAAAAGAAAACAAAGCATGAAGCAGATCTGCATTCAAAAGCCTACTGAACAGCCTGGGGATCTTTTGCTATACTACACATCTGTACATATAATAATGAAATCGTGATAAAGGCAAACCTAGCAAATCAGAATGTAAAGGTCTAGTGAAACAGAACGTTAACAATGTACTCTGGTATTCTCCATTCTCTAATTCTATTTTTTCCATTAATCACAATAAAGTTGAATTCTCTTGCTGCTGTGTAAGTCATATAGCCAACAAGTACCATAAAACTCAGTGATCATTTTAGCAGTTAAGCCTGTAATTTCACCCCATTTTTCAAGAAAGAACATACTTATATTCCTTGCAGTTAATACTCATGCTTTTACTACCAAAAGTTAATTTTCTTATTATGGGGTTAGATTATTTAGTTCTTTTTCAGGAATGAACAAAAGTACTGTCAGTAAGAGAACCAAGTTCCTAAATATTCTTTTATATTAGCTCACCATCCTTCAGCATGACACCCAATATCCTAGTTAGAAACATATTCAGTTTTGTGCTCTAATTCCATCCTTATTGCAGCACCTAATGCATACATCTAAGTCCGACAGGATTCATGTGCTACAAATCTGCCCAAAGACTGTTCTTTTTGCTTTTCATATGTAAGTGCAAATAAGCATTCACTTAAGCAGTTTTAGTGTATATACCACTTCTACCCACCTGCCGCTGGAGTTCTGCCAAGTTGTAAGGTAAGGCACCTTCAGCCAGGGGTGCTATTCTCTCAATGTCTGCCAAAGTTAAGCGCCTTAATACAAGGCCGAGGAAGACAAATTACTGTTAGATAAATTAGCAAGTATATTCAATAAAGCATTCATGGCCACACAGAATACATGCTAAATTTTAAAAAAGCATCTGTCATATTTAAAAGCATTTATATGAATCCTGCTGTATTGTAATAAAGAATTTCAGAATTAGAAATGTGTTCTCTTCATATGGTTCTCAAATAGAAGTAAAGGGGGAGCTCGGATTATTCAGAAATGGATTTCTGTCTACCAGTAATAAAGTACATCATTTTACAAATGAAACAACTTTTCGGTATCTTCCCCCCATCACAACATTTCACATGCAGACATCTACTCAGAACCTCAATATTTAAAGCTAATAATACCAGTGTATTCTAATGTTCTGGGACTTCTGTAACATATACTGCTACTTTATATGCCATACTTACAGCAGATAACAACTGTGCTTGATGTAAAAAATTCACTCACAAAATGCATGCATATACCAAATGCAGCTTACATTGAAAAGAATATGGTAATAAAATACAACAGAATGCAAAATTAAATAATGTAATTCACACTGAAAATGCCAATATAATGATTGGAAAATGATAAAAATAATTATTATAAATTACCCAGTAACACTGTACAAGTCTGCAAGTTGGTAGAGAATATCTATTTCCAGCGGTGTAACTTGTCCAAATCGAATTGCAGAATTAGTAAATTCCTCTGGAATTGAAAAAGGAGGAAAAATAAAGCAATTAGGTTATTTATTAGATTTTCTCTTTAAATGCTCCCATGCAAATATCATAAAA
This sequence comes from Crypturellus undulatus, assembly GCA_013389825.1. Classification (NCBI taxonomy): domain Eukaryota; kingdom Metazoa; phylum Chordata; class Aves; order Tinamiformes; family Tinamidae; genus Crypturellus; species Crypturellus undulatus. Next base: position 602,445 of record VWPW01015954.1, on the reverse strand, counting down.
ATAAAAATCTATCACCACAAAGCAAAATCCGTAACACAAAGGAAAAAAAGATACATTTAAGAAAAAGTCCTTCTTGGAACCGGCCTTTAAAACTTGAGCATGTTTCATTCCACAACTTTCAATTACAGGAAGAAGTCATCATGAGAGTCAGCAAAAAAAAGTCATATTAGCAAGATTTATAAAAACACACCCAAGATTTCTATGGCCACCTTTCTTATAGATAGGAATTAACAGTGTCCAATATCCAGACATAAATTTTATGTAAAACCACTCAGGGCCAGTCAACTACAAGAAGTTATATATTATTACATTTTAAAAAATAAGACTTCATCATGGATAAAAGCAACTAGACCTTAATATATCATGGAGATTACTGATCATTGGTTTTCAAACTTGACTCATTCTGGCACATTCCCCAGCAATTACTTCTCTATAAGCAACCATGAATCTCCTTCAAGGACTGGTAAAATCTTGAATAATACACTATTTTGTGGATATCCATTCAAACTAATATAGATAACAAGGCTCCTGCCAGAATCTCAATTCTTTTCCTTAATGAGTTAGCTGAAAATCATTACTAGCCTATGAAGACGGAAATCATCCTCTAAACGCCTCCCATAATAGTGCTATCCTCCTTAATCCATACGAAATATCAGATTTAAAAGACAGAACTAAAAGAAATAAATATATATGTATATATATGTAAAATGTAGGAAATATGCTTTACCTTTTGTAACTTCAACATCTTTCCTCGAACCTGCTATATTACTGTATATCTTCCTAACAAGATCCATGTTATTCAACAGGGCATTAAATGCATTGAAATAGGAGAAACTGACCTGATGGGAAACAGTTCCACCAGCCACCTGAAAAAATTGTATTAATGAAGTTAAGCACCTTAAGCCCTTGACAACCACTTACTACAAATTACAGGGCAGATTTGGTTAAATTATGAAATAATTGAAGATACAGTTCTAGTAATTTTTTCACCTAATCCTAAGAGAATCACGAGGGAAGGATTATTTGAAATAACACTGTTTTCTTGAGGATAAAATTTCGACAATAGGAAACATTCAGGAAATCACATAATTTATTTTTTACTATAAGATACACACTAAATGTGCTACTGAGCATTTTTATAATAAAGATACTTTTATAATAGAGAAATGCATGTAAATACTTCCTTAGATAAAGATGATGACTTATGCCATTGCATATAGTAAGAAATCTTTATTTCAAAGTCTAAAGTTAATAGTTACTGGAAATCTAAGACAAGACACCACATATATTAGGCAAGTTGGGCAAGGCAGGATCTGTAGGTAAAGTACGTAAAGTAATAACGTAAAAGTTGTAATGTAAAAGTGTATAGGATGAAATAGTATACAAATGTAGAAGTTTATAAAAGTATAAAGTAGTAATTTTTATATTATTGCTTTACCTAGAAATCGTCAGACTACACAGCTGTAACTACAGTACCTCTAGAACCTAAATTCACATTTTCCAAACTCATTCCAAACAAAAGTCTAAGTAGTCTCCTCCTTCTGAGATCTATCATACAACAAAATCTAAAAATCACATAATTCTGTCCAAAATATTTTTTCCTTTCAATATATAATATGCTCTTAGTGTAAAGTAGAGCATACAAGCTCAGACCGCTTCCAATGGCACTTTAAACACATAAAAAAGGCCACCACAATTTTCTACTAGTGCAACTAGAGTGTGGGCTATGTTTCACCCTGCACACTCTATCCCCAAGGTGGTAACCTTCAGCGCAAAGACAGTAACAAACAGGTAGGAGAAGACAAAGCAGGAGAGAAGCAGTAACAACTTCAAAAGTTACAGCTATTAAACAAGTTTTTAAGCCCTTAACTTAAGGTACTCTTCTTCACACTTACTGAAACTAAATTTTCTTCCACAAAAGGAGTTAGCATATGTGAGCGAAGGGTAACCATGATGTCACTGAAGTCTAGCCCAGTAATCATACCACTTTTATTTTTGTCCTTCAATGCAAAGGCTTGTCTTGCATGTTCTGATTGCAGCTCCTAGAAGGAAGTATAAACAGAAGATTAGAGCCAAAATCTTCAACCCACTGTTCCCAGTAATCCTACTAATTTCATAGTCTTAGAGCATGCCTGAACACGTCCGTGTGAACATCATAACACAACTGTACTTCAAACTTAAAGGCCAGCCCAACTAAGACAAGGAGCCTGCATACTAGTTCCATCCGCGGATTTCTCTCTCCATAAAAGGAAAGTCCCTATTCAACTGTAAGGAAATATTATCTGTCACAAACCAATTTGAGAAATAATCTTTGCATACCAAATTATATAATATAGATGTAGACTGCTCCTAACAGATATCTTCTGTAATGACAGAAAGGGTCACTCATTTAATGCAATTTAAAACTTCTATGCAATCTGTTAACAAAAATGTCATAAAGCACATTGCAGTAACCTGGCCACAAGATAATAATGATGCATCATTAAATTCAATGTCCAGAAGAGGCTTTTTCCTTCTGTTCAAGCAAACAAAAAAGCACATCCAGCTGTCACCCAGACTTCTGGAAACAGCTAAAATAATAGCCAAGTTATCAGCTTATACCACCTCTACACTAATTTGTCAGGTCTCACAACATCAGTGTTTTCTAGATCAAGTTCTAATAATCCAGGCCCTAAACTTCACAGGACAATGTTAGTCCAAGTAAACAAAACAATCATATCTAAAAGGAGGGATGACATCCAACTCCTGTACATATTGAAAATGCCACAATCCATACTACATTTCCACTTCTTGCTTATTATATGATGAGCATAAGAGGTTACTGTATTCTAAGCAACTGCATCTCTGGAGCAGTAAACATAAAATTAAAAAAAAAAAAATCAAAACACATATTTACCACTTTGAGTTAAAAGATGCTTCTCACTAGTAATCTGTTTTCTTCTGCACTAGAATCTGTGCCTGGGATAGCTGAGAGTAAGTAGTATCAAAGACAGGACACAATCTCTTCCTTGAAAATAACATCAAGGTATATTGCAGCCTTAAAAGACTGTATCAATCTCTAGTACCTCAATTTACAATACAGACTTCAGACCTTATATAATTAGACATATTTTTTTTTTCTAGAATCTGCTCCATATCTACTTTTATCCTGGACAATAATTATAGATGTTATCAAAGCATATCTACCAATCCTTACTCTTAAATCGTATGTCCAAAATTAATCTGTTGCAAAGATCAGCTTTAGAAGTACATCATATATTTTTCTTCAGGCATACAAGGCAGAAAATTAAAAGAAAAGTAACATCATGAGGTGAGCACTGCACATTACTGGGTTCACTACAACTATTCACACAAGTTTGAAAATTCCTTTCTCCTGAATTATAATTTGTTTTTCTCCTACTTTCTTCTTCCTCCATCCTTTATAACTGTTGTCTTCCTTTATTTCCTTCTAATGCAATGTTTCAATTTCAGTTTTCTGGTTAACATAAAGTCCAGTTCTAGGAGATGTTATGGCCTGATACCTAAAGGGGGCTACAGCAACACTTCAGAAAAGCAGATTTGTCTCCTGCAAAGTTGGCTGCATTTAAGATCAAACTTCCAACACAAATGTAGTAGCATGCATGACAATTAGTGAGGGAAAAAAAAGGGGAGGGTGGAGAGACAGGGGCCAAGTATTAAGATAACCTTGCTAGAACTGAAAGAAATTAAAAGATTTAGTAATTTTCCAGGAGCAGTGTATGATAAAAAAAAAAAAAAAAAAAAAAAAAGGTTATATTAAGGATGTAATATTAAGGATCTAACTTTTGATTAAGGTTATTTTTGCTATTAAATTCCTTTGAGAGAACAATCAGTAAAAAATAAAAATCAGTAAAAGGATTAATTTCATAAACAGTATCGGATCAGCTTAACAGCATTAGTATATTGCTAGAGATAAAATTGAATTTCTATTTTACTTTGAAAGACGGTTAATAGCTGACCTGAAGAAACTGGGTGAACTCTGAATAGTTAAGATGCTTCTTCCTGTTATGCCCAAAATGCAGCCGAATGAATTCACAGTCCCAGTTAAAGGGGATTTGAAGATGAATAATAGTTTGTTCGAATATTTCTTTGACATTTGCTGTGCAGGAAAGAAAAACAAGATGTTAGCTTTGTGGTACAGTAATTCAACTAACATTCCAGGCAGAAAAATGAAGTTTTATGCAGCTGTTTAATAAGTGTTTTAGTTTGTTAAAAATAATTACTAACTGAACCTTCACAGATCTGTATAAGAATATATTTGCTATAGAGCATGATACTTTCTGTATTGCTACATAAAACCTTGGAGTGTTTTATTTCGTTCTAATTAAGAAATAATTTCCCTTGTGCATGACAAATACGAGCTATTTTGCATTCAGATATAAAAATCAATAGTGGTTCTCTGTCAGCAGCCAAATTAAGCCCCTTATCAAGAGCACGAATACCTACATTACAATCTCATGCAATATTTGTCATACTAAGTATGGTTTGATTGAAACTTGATTATTACAATCACACTGTCTGAATATGTCTTATTGAAGATAGGTATAAGAAATGCCATCTAAAACATATTATTAACTCAGCAGAAAGCACCTTATTAAAAGCTTTTGATAAGGCCCTAGCACAAAAATCAAATCCTATAAAACATAATTGGTAGTCTCAGTTATTAAAATGTTTTAAGATAAGTGAAGATAGAGATGCCCTCTTTTAAATGAAGTAAAGAAAAACCCTGTCATTTCAGAATATGGAATTCTCTGTATGTATACACTGCAACTGAAATCTCAATGCATAAAGCATTATCTGAAGTCAGTCAAAGCCTTATTTGAGGAAAAAAAAAAAAAGAACGTTTTATTCATGTACAACATTGCCCCTCTGTAAAACAATCCATTTTTCTGTGCCGATTATCTGCCCAAATACTAACCAGACCCCTAGTCAAACCACATAAATACTTTTCACTATTTACCTCCAATTACCAAAATAGATTTTAACTTTTAATCAACTAGTCTAAAACCTGCCAACATAAAAAAATGTGATACAGTGAAGTTTACTATCTTTTGATATTCACTTCGGACTGTCTACCTGGAGCAAATGTTTTGCTTTCTCTGTGTTACAGGACTACTTCATTAATTCATCCTTACAAAAATCTACAGCAATTCTGGTAATACATAATTTTACAGGTTCAGTGAGGAAGGGACTGCAAATCCTCAGAATAAATCCATTTCACAATGTGAACATACAAAGTGGGATTCTTTGGCTAGATCACTTGCTTCACAGAAGATTTGAGATTACGTATATAAAGGGCAGACTACGCTGGTTAGTGATTTAACTCTAACTTAGTCCTTACTTAAAGGTCAAACACAATAGTGAAACAACTGCAATTTAAACCATCGTTTCCACTGCAAGGGAGGTTAAAAGGAGATTTTCAGGTAAGCAGGAAGCCTAAAAACACCTAAACTGACTACTTGCAACTGTCTGCTCTTGTCTACTGTAATCAACATTGACACTTTCTATGTTCTGAGCACTATGAAAATGAAAACGGCAAATCACCAAATACATAGCGTTAAACTATTTTATTTCACCAAAATTCCTTTGAAAGTTTTGTTTGTAGCACATTTTTCCATCTTTGCTAGAGGCTAAGGAACCAGGGAAGGTAAATTTAAACCTAAGTACCATGGATTCACTGCAGTTTCTGACCAAGTCTTTATAACTACAAACAGGTGAAGGCAGCCTACTACTGAACTTTCAAAATGGCATTAAACTGTAAAGGGAAAAGAGGACAGGCATGCTCAGTTGCATCTACTGGCTTGACTACTAACACATGAACCGAGTGGAAACTAGTGACTGCTTTGACACCTATAAAAATGACTTCTGTAAAGCACTAATTTCTTCTAATGAAAACTTAGGCAATAATATGCCAAAGTAGACAGGATATTGCAATTGTTTTCAACTGTTCCCAATGTTTGCTTCAGAATGTTAGATTTTAAAAAGTCTCACTTTTTTTTCCTATATGATTTTTTTTTTCCAAATTAAGGTCTGATCCTAAAGTGCTCAAATAGTCCAATCTTCCACTGATTTTTAATGAGACTTAAGCTGTTGGCCTATTCTTAACCCTCGTTCAAGCACTTCATTGTCTGCTACTTACAACTAAGAATTAGTTTTCTACACTATTGATTTGCCTTCTTAAAGAAAGGATTTACAGTCACAAATCAATATATTTCAGCACATAAAAATAATACTGGCACATGAATAAATAAATTTATAGTCTATAAAAAACATAGTCTATTTAAGTCTATAAAATATTTAACATAATTTTATATCATAAATATATATTGCACTTGAAGAGCACAGTATGTGGCTGAATAGGTTTAGAGATGCTATCCAAATTAGCCTGTTGCTTCCCTGAAACTTCAGCCGCCTTAAACATTTTTCTGTAAGATAATTAGGCTATCACTGACAGGGTATTCTCAAACATCCCCAGATAAGCACTAGAAATTGCTACTCCTATCACAGAGTAGCAATAATTTCTTCACAATATATCAAGAATACCATTTTTAATCCAATTTTGTTGGCTCTTCCCTTACATCAAAAGAAATAGCCATTACCACAACCAAAAACTCAGTGATGAGAAAAGCTGCGAAGGGACAACCACATTTCACAGATTATACATAATGTTCTCATCACCTGCAATTTCACCACACTGAACTATGAGCAAAAGTCTTATTTTTAATTTATTTTTTCCACAGCACAAGCAAAGAACTGACAACACAGAAAATAGGCAACATTAAGGTACCTTAAAGTTATGCTCATTTATTTTTTTATATGAGTCAAAAACAAGTAAAACAGCTAAATTAAGATAAACTACAAGTAGTTCAAATTTCCAACAGTTATTCTGCAGGTGGCAAACAGTAAATTATACTTAAACCATTCATTTTAGTATGACTTTTTACAGAATGCATGTGTTGTCCTTGTCAATACATATTACTCATTTATTAATGTCCTTTCTTACTCTCTGCTCACCTTTCTGCAGTGGAATTCTTTCCTGCTGAGCTGGTACTTTCTTTCCAGGCTTAAAACAACTCATTTTCTTCTCTGATAGGCACACAAGTCAGCAGCCTGATGACATGCTCAGCTTACCATGAGCCCCAGCAACAATAAGGTACTACTCTAGCGCACTAGTGCATTACCTCCAAGGTGATACACATTCTCTCCAGATGGTTCTGGAATTTCCCCACCCAGCCATTCTAAACAAATTATAGATGCCTGGAGCAGCTATCTGCAGGAATCATACACAAGATTCTGGATCAGAATCCATCAAACACTGCTACCTATCAGGCTCAAAGAAATAATGTAAGAAAAACAAGAGAGGAGGAAGGAGAATTTCCAAAGTTCTAACACTGAGATCTTTTGTTGATCAGTTTGAGATAAGGAGTGCAGCAGAACACCAGTACATCTGAGCAGTGCTTTACCCCATAGAACGGTGCACAACGGTGCACATTCCTATCAAATCCATTTGTTCAATGGCACACAACAATTTTTATTTTTTAAATAATGTGCTTTATTCTGAAAATTTGTTGCCAAGTTAAAGTTGCCACTGCAGTTTTAAGTAGCTGCAGCAATGCCTGTCTACCAACACATACTTTTCACTAGCCATGAGGGTCAATCAAGCTGAAAGACATGATTTGCGATAGAACAGAAATAAGCAGAGTGCTTGTCATGTTCTAGTTACGACTAATATCACTCCGTCATTCTGACTGACATGGAAAATTTCACACTAGAACGCAGATTTTCATTTACTCTGCAGACTTTTGGCATTGCTTTAACTTTTAGGGCAACATACCCAAGAATTAGACTATTTATACACAGAGTGAAACAAGAAAAACGTGAAACAGCATTCTCCCATATAACTTGCAAATCACATTTTCAACTGATTATATTTAACCAAAAATTATTTATTTTCCCAGTATTTTTTCCCAATACATCAGCCAATTGTTCAGTGAAAAGCCCAAATAGTTTAAGTGATTCTGGCATGAATTTCTGTATTTGAGATGTTAAAATTAAGCTTACCCTTTTTGCCAGACAACCATTTCTGGTCCATGGTGGGAATGAGCTCAGTACCTCAGACAAGTCTTGAGGTAGTAACTACTGTAGACAAACTACTTATTTATTTATTATAATGATTTGCTTTGATTTATAATCTTCTGAAGAAACACACAAAAAAAGATAGGTTTGGTTACTAGCATATGTATGCAAGAGGTTTGCTGCTTAAGATTTTTTTAAATTTGTCTATTCGGTCATCTGTGGTCCTATCTGCACACATTGCAGTCATATATACCTAGTGCATTTTAGTGTATTCTATGCTCTAGATTTTTCACTAAATCTGCAAATATATATTTTATATACGTATCAGAGAATGGCTTTCTTTATGAGGTCTATACAAGAACAGCTGGAAAAAGCCTTGAAATTGTACATTCCGATTAAAAGTGACACAGTCCAGATCATTGTATGGTTTGTCCAAGGAATAAAATATAAATAATTCTTTTATTTCCATCTAGATACCTACTTCAATAGTCACAGGTTTCACCTTTTCTCAATTGTGAGAATTCTCTGCTTCAGCATTGAAACAGAGCATGTAGTTTACACAGATTTAACATTCAGCTTTGCTTTAAACTGAATTCAAAACAAAAAACCTTTAAAGAATAGCAATTTAAAAATTTTCCTTAATAGCATTAATTTTATGACCTGTTTTTATGACAGGTCATAAAATTTAATTTATGACCAAGTGTAATAGCATTCATTTTATGACCTGTTTCTAAATATTTCATTCATGTTAAGAAGTTTGCACTCCGTGATGAAAAGAATAGAGTGGTTGCCAGTCTTCTCTGGCTACAGACAAGAGAACAAGAAAAAAAAAGATGGCAGAGAAAAATCATCTATCTTTATCAGCTTGAGATGTATCTTTTTAATATCTTTATATCTGATTTAATATCTTACAGCTAAAGCAGCATTGTAAGGGCTCATCAGCAAAATATTTCCCTTTAAATACTCACCTAGCACTTACAAAGACATTTGATCCAGAAAATAAATGCTTGCTTTCCTATTTCTCCATGATTTAAACGTGACGTAATCTACACCGTTACTCATATCAAGGTGTTATTAAAACGGTCATGTTCTTGCTTTTTATTCAGCAAGCTGACTAAGTACAGTGTAGCTGAAACATGTAGACCATAGCAAACAAATGGTGCAACCAGATTGTTCAGAAACAGTAGTGACAACTCAATTTTATAGCAGTGGATATATTATGCATGTATTACTGCATACTGTCTGCACATTTGCAGCACTCACTCAATAGGGATTTTGGGCTGTCCAAAACTCCTGAAAAGTATCCCAAAGTAATAAGAAAGTAGATGACACACTACAGTGAAAAAGAACAGCACACAAAAGGCTTCCTATTTCAACAATTCTAATTAATATATGATATTATACAGACTGATTTGCCTAGCACTGGGATATGTATTTCAACCAAACAGTTTCTTAAGAGTCATAAACTATTTGCCCCTTTCCATTTCCCGGTATGTAGGATAGAGACTTTTCTGTTATACAATTTAATCAATTGTTCCCTCCCTAGAGACAAAAAGTCTAAATTTTTAAAGAGATCAATGGTAGACTGGGGTAAAGGAGACTGCAAGAAGATACAGAGAGTGCATATGGTCTAGGTCCATGACAGTAAGTAAATTCTAAAAAAAGAGAAGGTGTGAATATGAGTTAAGCAACCTGCATTCAAAAAACACAGAACACTGCTAGATCTTTGGAAAGGAAAAAAAAAAAAAAAAGTCAGCAAATATACTTAACTATCTCTGGATACGTGAAAAATCCAAGCAGATCAGGATGCTTTTGAAAACGCTATAGAGTCACACCCAAGTGGTTTGGGGAAATAACCAACCTGCACGCAGGATTGTTTCTTGTAATCGGACCAATGTCAGCACAGTTTTCCTCCAACCTTTTGGTTTGAACACAGCTTAAAACACCATCAAGGCCAGTGGTAGGTTTAAGTTACTGCCCTAAGAGACCCAGCTTGATTCTGTGCTTCACTCTTCAGCCACCCCAGTTCCTGATGCACAGTGCAGAAAAACCTAAACAAATCCATCTCAGTTTTGTCAGGAATTACTGGTTTGAGTTAGCTTTGGAATCAATATAATCATATAGCATTGTATATAAGCCAGAAAAGCTCGAAGGCTTATGTTTGCTCCCAAAACCAACAGGGTTTATCTGCAAATTGGACACATTATCCTCTGAAATAGAACTGCCTTGTCTAATAACAATTCTCATCTTGCTTGGCTAAATTTATTCTATTTCTGTACATTTCTAATAATTTCTTAAGATTTTTCATATACATGATTAATTCATAGAAAGATATACAGCATGTCAAATTTTGTAATATAGCACTATTAATTTACTCTATTTTAGTTTGAGGCAAACTAGTTTAATCACTCATACTCCTGCTTGGAGTGCAGACCTGCCTTAGTCTAACTAAAGAGACTTGGCCTTCCCTTTCTTATGAATAACAGTTCATAAAGGTTCTTTAAAGAAAATCAACATTGAAAGTATCACATTTCAGCTAAATGAAGTCTTCCTCTAAAGACTTTGTACTCTCCTAATCTCCTTTTCATTTTCCTGTTTTCACACAAAACTAAATTCTATGCCTTTCTGCTTATGCAGTGTTAAAATGAAAGAGTGCATGGGTAATTTAAAAAACAGCCTCTATAGTCCATAAGATTGATGCGGGAATTGACTGTAGAGTTACCAAATACTGAATATCCTTTTTTTTTTCCTGTCACAGATATGACCATTAATTTGTATAATAACCCCATAGTTTTTTTTTTAAAAAAAAAAGCAATCCTTTTTACAAATAAACAAACAGAAAACAAAACAAAACAAAACAAAAATCCAGCAATGATGGAAACTGTACCACAAAATATGTATCCAATTTGACATGCTACAAAATGCTATTAAATATAGCAGGAAATGCAATATAAATTAATTTTAAAAACAAGAAACAAACGGTAAAGTTTCTCTGAACTTCCTCCTATTCTATATTTATCAGTTTTATTAAAAAAAAAGTTATAAAAATTTCACAGAAAGATATTGGACAAAATTGTAAAATTTTGTGTTTTACAGTTTCTCTTGTCATTTTCTTTTAGCTTTTACAATGACCTGATCATAAAAATAATGATCCTCTGACCAAAAAACAAACAAACAAACCTGTATAATATGAAATTACTTTTCATTAATTTATGGAACCAGCTATTTCAAGTTGTGTTCATATAAGCTACCAAGTGTGCATCTTCATTCCTTATGACTTTATTAAACACATCGTCATTAAAGTAGTTAGACGATTATAATACTTTGCTTCCTAATGACTGCATTTATTGACTTCATCTCTATATATATTCCAAGGAGTTTTCTTTACCAAATATTGAGTATCCAAATTGCTTAGTATTTGACCCTTTAGTTAATCATGTAATTTAACAAACATCATAATTCAAATCATTCTGTTTACATAAAAAGATCCCTGCATGATTTGTTTAAACTTTTTTCCAAAAACAGTTGCAAAAATTTTAAGAAAAATCAAGTAGCACAAAGAATGAGTGGTTACAAATCCAAACATAATTGGCATTTTCTTTATTGAGAGATTTATTCTTTTGGATAGAAATAACATATAATTCTCATTCCATTCATTAAAATTCTTAGCATTGATTTATCTAATTTTCATTAACATACAAAGTTTTAAAAATAAAAGCTAATCCTCTTCAAATTGCAAAGTTAATAGTTATTTAGCAACATCATAAAGTGGTATTGTTAGCTTAAAGATTTTTGTCCAGTTACCAATTTATGTGATTAGGAAAAATAAATAAATAAAAACCTTAAAAGACACAATTACTTCCTTATATTCCAAATACAAGATCAAGTTGGAAGTTACATTCATAACATTAATCTACGTCTTGCTCTTCAAAAAGAGGAACAGTCAGCTAGGAATTCTAAAGATTAGACTTTCTTCATTTCTATTACCAGCTCCTACTAAATCTAATTACAATTCACCAAATATATGGAGATCTAGAATGTGATTTAAAAATCCCTTAACAAAGGAGCTCGAAGTTGGTAACACAAAGAATTTTGCTGTGGATGACATGGAACAAAGTAATATCGTATCAAATACTTCAGGAATGTGAAAAAATCGTGATTCAGGAAGACACAGTAAAATATTTTTCATTTACTTGTATTTCTTAAACTTGTGTGTTAGGTATCACTTGGAAGAAAAAAACATGCTTTACTTATACGAATTCTTTTAGGAAATCAGTGCTTTACTGCACAGTAAGCATTTCTAGTTGCGACGAGCCACAGAATCATTCTTATAATCTATACTATTACTTTCTTAAAGTGTTTTTTTTTTTTTTTTTTTTTTTTTAAATTTTTTTTTTTTTTTTTTTTTTTTTCTTTTTTTTTTTTTTTTTTAGGTATTCTTACCAAATGTTACTTCTCCATTGCCATTCTTGTCAAACATCTGAAAAGCAACAATGAATATTGCATCTGGCGTACACAAAACTGATTCAAATGCCAAAAACTCTTGATAGGAAATCAACCTGCAAAGGAAAAATAAAGAAGTTGTTATAATTTCAAAAATTATTTACAATACCAATGATATTTTGTACTTGATGTTCTAGAAAACTTTATGATCCTATTTTTAAATACTATTTCAATAGAAAAATTGAAATAATTTTATAATTTATACTAGAGATGAAAAGAGAGGTATTTGAATATCATCATTTATTGCCTGGCAATTATAAATTTAAGCAGACAGCATTTAAAAGTGAATATATCTATTAAAAAAAACTACCAGCATGAAATTTAGAGGCCTGTCAGTTCATACATATATAATATATACATATAAATCTCTACTGAAAAAAGACATTTTAATATAAACATAAGATTTTTTTTTCTTAAAACATCCCTTAATATATATAAAAAAATAAGTATGATCAGAAGTTATATTTTAGTGTGTATGCACACACGGACATATATAATACACTTCAAATATAACATAAACTATAAATGTATGTATTTGAGAACTAAAATACATAAATGAAATAATGTGACTGGAATGCTGTTTCCAGCAGAGATAAGGAAGCAGAAGTATCACCAGATAGGGCTTTAATGACATCTCTGGAATGCTGGACACAAATCAATGTTCTTGCGCTGAAAAAGATAAATTCAAAGTGGAATGGATACTGAGATAGATGATCAACTTGCAGATTCCTAAGAGCAGGAATACCCCGTATTCCTCCATTATCAGGGCAAAGAAAGCAGGAGCTAGACTAAATGCCGTAACAGAGTCCCATCCAATCGAGCCCACTGCATTATAGACTCGGTAACGATATCAAATCACTCACCTTTCACTTTACCTGTAACATTCCAATGCTTTTTAAAATTTTATCTTCTCTTACTTCTTCCATACTGTTACATCTTATTTTGTATAGTTTGAGGAGCGTGTTTATAATACTACACCCCTTTGCCATATTTCTCCACAATACTGCTTTAAGAACTAATGTACAGCACTGCTGTGACACTGTTCTGCCAAACATAGGTCATTCTTCAGACCAGCTTACAAAACATAGATCCTTTTTCAGCACCAGCTTAAGTACACAGTTCCAAATTCTGGAAACGGCCTTGTGATGAGCCAGGTAGCCAAAAGTAAGCAATTATAATGAAGAATTCTGAATGACCACTGTTAAGTTTTGAAAGTTTAATGAGAAGAAAAAGCCTTTTATTTTATAACTAATCTCAAGTTAGGTTTGTGTAATTGGTTAGCTGGCTTTGGCACATATGTATATTCACAGAGCATATGTAGCCCAAGCCTGAATTTGAAAATAGTGCCTGAAGTCTAACAACACAGGAATGCTTTGAATATTTTCTTAGAGCATCAGTCAAATCATATGGTATTAAATGGATATTAGATAAAGCAATTTAGGCCAAATCCTAATTTAGACTTGATCATTGTAATTCCTGAGAACATTTGCATCTGTAATAGTGAAGAAGTAATTCTCTGAAAGTGAAGAATCATCTGTTGTAAGAACCAGCTTATAGAACTCCACCAAAGCAATTTAGTTTTGTACTAAAGTAACAGAAGAATGCAGTAGCACTCTGGAGAAGTTACATCAAAGTATGGACAGAGTAATTAAAGAAAAAAAATAAAGAAAACATGCTACTGAGATCCAGTTATCATATAATCTTCTTTTCTACAGGTACCAACTTAAATCTATGTGAAGTCAACAAAAACTTACAAGGAAAAGTTGCCAATATGCTTGGAGCATTTATCTGATGGGTAAGTGAGCTTAACAGAAAATGGTAGAAGATCAAAGAACCTAGAGTTTCTCAATGACTTGCTGTGGATTTCCCTTTAATGTACAAATGCCTGGATTAAAAATGAATAATAATGCATCCTCAAGCTTTATAAAATAACTTTAAGTCCTTGGAAAGATGTAAGGTATTACTAGAATTTGGTGAAAGCCCCCAGTAATTATTCATGCTATAGATTAAACTCTCTGTACAAATAATACAGTTATCAGAGTCTGAATTTTGCTATACTGCAGCTCACTACAAAGTCTAGGAAGAATAAACTTCTAGATATACATAACTAAGGATCATTATTGGGGCATAATAAATTGTCCATATGAAATACTGATTAGAGATGAACATAGATTAAAACATTTAAGAAAATACACTTCAGACAAGTATCAGCAAGTTTTCAGACAGACAAACATTTTGTACTGCAAATCATATGATTTCCCATTATTTCATTCTTCCCATACAGCAGTAGATAAAGTGCACTTACCCATAACTGATTGCCTCACTTTGAACATTACCCAGATAAAAAATAAAACAAAACAAAAAACTTATATTCACAGAGAAAGCAATAAAAAAGTGATGACTCAGTGTCAACTTCTGTTGAAATCAATAAAACAAATTCCTTTCATAAAACATTTTCTGCAATAATGCACACTTTAAAATGTAACAGCTTTCAGACAGACAAGATATTCAACGTATTTTACTAGTCATCAGTTAGACTCTTATTTCAATAGATACATACAGAATAGCACTTTCAATCTTTAACAGTACAGCAAATTACAGCCATGTATCACAATCAGCAGTACAGTTTATTTGGAATTGTCAAGTTTATATATCGATGTCTATAAAATATAAATTTGATTATCTATTTATAGACATAGACATAAATCTGACTATCTATCTATATCTCAAACATATTATGAAACTGCTGAAACTTTGTTTTTTAAAGAGCCATTGTGTAACATTACAACAAACAGGAGGTTTACAACATACATAATTTTATCTGTAAAGTGCAAATACTGTGCAAACTGCTCAGAATACTACGCAAACTAATAAAATACTCTAAAACAGAACAATGAAGGAAAATAAAAACATTCATATAACGATAAACATCAGATTTATCTATTTTAACATATAGTGTATCCTGTTTTAATAGTAGCCTTCTACCTCATCTCTACAAAATACCCACCCCCTCTCTGCATGCTTGACTTCTGCTCTTACACATCTTAATCTTTTCACTTTAACAACATTCATGCTTCCTGCTACAATCCCAGTCTGAAGCTTGAAGTTTATATATAGCAAAAAGAAAAGCAGGGAAAGCTCCTTTGAAGGTGTGTTGGATGAAGGGTATAATCTCAGTAGAGTGGACATTCTGTAAATTTGTTTCAGAGGGCCATCTAAAACCAAGTAACACTATCTGTAATCTAGTACTGGAAAAGCATTATGTAGTGTGACCTTACCTTGATTAGAAAGACACTTTCTTCCTTTATATCATCATTAGTATCTCTTAACAGCCATCACTGTTAAAGTCCTCAATGCTTTGATTTGTATTTCATACTACAGAAAGAAGATACCTTTTCCATATTTCAGGTACAATTATAGATACTAAAGACTCTACAAAAGTCTATGATTGTGGGCCTAAGTCCATGTCAGCCTTTCCCAGGGCAGTCATACTATATTAAAAACATATGTAATTCAAACTACTTTGCATTTACAGTAATTGTCAAAAATCTTTTAAAACAATAAAAAACACTTTAAACACTTTACTGTTATATATCATATTTTCCCTTCTTCCAAAAGTATAGTTTATTGTACTTGGGAAAAAATCTCATTACTCAAAGGTTAAAGCATAATCAAATTAGCAATGTATTTTAGAAAATGGAATAATCATAAAAACTCAAATTTACCAATATATATGGAAAGTAAAATTCTCACCCATCCTTTGTTTGATCTGCCACTCCAGCCAACAGCTGTACTGTTTTAGGATTATAACGTGGATCCGTATAGAGCCCCAGGTATTTTTGCACAAAATCTTCCGGGGTCATGTAATGCTCACCATCTTTCTCAACACTGGCATACTAGAATAAAAAACGAACCCCCCAAAAAAAGGTACAAATCAGTATCTTTACTGGAGATCATTTGAAATTGTGGACAAATATCTGTTCTGAAATTAACAGGTTTGATTAAACCTATAGTGCTAGTATACTAGTTGCTTAACAGCACCAACCAAATTATCCCGCCAGAACAGAGGTGTCTATGTAAAGACTAATACCTTCTTAAAAAGAAAAAGAACAGTTATGTATTTTCAGAAATTGTTAGTTATTTGCATAAATTTAAAAAGTAAAGGTATGCTATACCTTTCCATTTGTACCTAAACTGTAAAAGCATGGCACACAAATATTTTCCAAACTGCAATTACAAAAGTGAGCAGGAACAGTTGTTCAAAAGATGCCTGCTACTGGTAATTGTGGGACAATATTTCTTCTTCCATAAGAAATGATTTATTTTTGTTATAAAAATAACAGTGTTGTCATTTCTCATTTATGTGATTTAAGTGAAAAAAAAAAAACATATAAAAGGATTTGGGTCAACTAAAACACTTCGATTTCATTTTGAGCTTTGATTTGATTTTGCGTTTTATTAAAGACAAAATAAATGTTCACATCTAAATTCTAAGCAAATTTTAGAAACACTAAGTAATTTAAATTATATTAATACAATCCATTAAAAATAAAACAGCCAAGCATGTCTTGAACTATGACTACAAGGCAGGAGCAGAAAGTATCACCTGTTCCTTTTTGCAATCAAGCACAGGCCACTGTTCACCCATACCCACAGACAACCAGCACCACCATTCCACTCCTTACGTGCCTGGGAACACAAAAGCGGACGACTTACTCTCTTGCTTTCTGCAGCATCACTGAATGGCAAGTAGCATTGAAGTCATTGTGTACAAAAAGAATATAGGCAAAACGTATTATGGAAGTTTAGATTCTGTTTCAGGATGGCAGTATAGTTGCAGAAAAGAAAGGTCTTGTATTTATTTATGACGTGACAATGACCTTGGAAATAAAACCTAAGTTTATTGCTTGCAAAGTTAAACTGTATTTGCACTGCAGAAAATAATAAAAATCTCAAGAGATTTCTAGTTCGTTAAACTACTGCAAGCCAATCGTTGAATATTTGCCTATTGAGTTCATTTCTCAGTATTTTCACTCTAGAAACCCACAAGCAAGTTTATTTAATATCTTTAAAATCCACTTTTATGTTCACTGTCTACTGCACAGGCTACTTGTACACACAAATGAATTAGATGCAAATCTTCAAACATTTATGTAGACCTGGGATCCTTCTGAGCAAGGGAAATGAAAACTTCACATTAGTTTCTCTAGAATTTTGATTTCAAAAAATAGTGACTTTTATTCATTTGCAAAAAGGTTGTTCATTTTCTAGATTCTAATAGTTAAAAGATGACTACACAAGAGTTCTCTGAAGAGAAAACAAATAATTAAAATCAATGCCCCCCGTCCCCTTAGCCCAGGAGTCTGTAGTGTCACATGTACAGTAGTGAATTCAAATTTCAGCTAGTGGCCTTATCTGTAATTTATGACTCTTTCACAACATAATGTAATATCTTGACACAGCTGACACAGCTTTATGTGAAAGGGGAATAAAACAGAGACCTATTCTGCCAGGGACCCACAAGAATTAGAACATTAATAGTAACACCCAAACTCTAGACCTCTTAAGATTTAAAGCTCTATTAAGATAAAAATTCACATGCCTCATTCACATGTTTCAGCTGTATGCAACCCATCCAATTCAGTCAGGACCCAGTTTCAGCATATAGGCGCTTACCTCAATCACTGCCTGCTTAGGAAGCTTTTACCTTAGCTTCAACATCTATTCCTCCTCACCAGTCCCTCACATTTCATTTCTTTCCTCCTTTCCTCTTATAGGGCTGTAGTTAGCTGCACGCAAGTTTACATTATAAAGCAGATTATTGAACTAACCAAGAACTAAAATAGATTATTTCCACCAAAAGAGGAAAACACAGCACTGGGCAGGAATTCTTTAGGTCAGTGCATGGCAATATAATGAAACTGTGACCTAGGTACCACTGAATCAACTAGTAAAGGTTCCTTTTTCAATCAGATGCATAAGTGAAAAAAATATGTTCTGCTGAAACACACACAATCCAAAGCAAGTTTTGTATGTGAGGGATCACAGGACATGCAGAAACTGAACACATCCTCAAGAATAACAGAATGATACTTGTGGGCCTAACAAAGGCAGTCCAAATCCAAATGTCTCAGTCTTATTTCTTCAGGCAACAATTTATCTGATTTTATTACAAACAGTGACTCGTTTTACCAAAAAAACTCCAGAGGAGGAGTTTTGTTATATCTTTTAAAGATAAAAATACCGACAGATACATTCAGCTCCATATGAGAAGGTCATGATATTTTGACAGAGCCTGGCAACGTGTCAATAAATTATGGTGTGACAAAGCAGCTAAGCTATCCTCTTACAAAATCTGTCCTCAGACAACCTTTTCACCATGCAATGTGAACATGTACAAAACAGTTTGGAGGACAAAACAGGTGATTATTAATTATACTTCAATTTGTATATAAAATATAAAACATCTATTAAATCTGTATTTTCCTCAATCTCAAATTATGCTACTTTATAATACAAAATCATTATTATACATGTACAGGCTGTCTCAGGTAAGCATTTGATGAATTTGCATATATATATATTCTAAAGATCATCACATAACATGAACATACAAACTACTGCATTTGCACCATACCAAGTTAGGTATCATCATGCTCCCAGAAGTGTTGCATACCTGAGAGGTAGCTTATTTGATGGTGCACATGGATAAAATCTCAAAGCCTGAATTTTGTAATTCCTGGGTTACATAAAAATAATAGCACAACATCTTGTCATGACACTTAAGATTAAGATTTTTAATGATTTAAAATACACATTATATATATACACAAAGCTTCAGAAAATTTAAGAAAATGCTAAGCATCCATTGATATGTAAATTACACTGGATGGATAGAGGAGTTCATGTACCATATTAGGGAGTACATATGAATAGAAGGAAATTTAAATACTATCTATGCGCAAGACGGATGATGAAGAGGCCCAGGGTTCACATCTTCCCTTCTATCTCTTCCCAAGGGAAGACTAATTTAGGAAGGTATGCATGCCCTTTAGCTGAAGCACACACAACAAGCTTGCACCCTCACCAAGGAGTACAACGTATCTGACCCATTATGCATGCAATGCTGACAATATTTTGTAACAAAACTTTCTGCAACTTAGTCTTGGAAAGAATAGGTTCTCTTATGATATTTTCTTAATGCAACTAAATTTATTTGCTACCTATTGAAGCAAGAGCATGATTTCAAAGTTTACCAGAATCAAATATAACTCAGAAAAAATATAAAGTCTCTTCCAACAAAGGACATGTCTGTACTGCTTGTATTCTTTTTTATATATGTAAATATTTATTTATTTATTGCAATCCCAGATATCTAAGGGAAGGCAGGAGAATTTTTGCATTTTTGATTCCTCAGAGCAGGAAAACAAACAAACAACTAACTTGAATGCTTGTTTGAAAATAACAAGATGGACAGGAAGACAATAAAAAGATTTTAATAGTAAATTGTTTTGGTTTTTTTTTTAGGTCAACATGCATGTTGTTATATAGACAATTTAAAAGACTCAGTTGCATAGTATTCCTCCTCTCCACTTTTTATTGTATGATCAAAATCAAGAGTTTCAAATAATTTACTTATTTCCAGAAGTAAACACAATACTGCTATGCATACCCAAATTCAAGAACCATATGAAATCCATATTTCCAAATTGAGTGGAAAACTTTGACACCACATTTCACTTTTTGTTATCAAAAAGGAAGGAGTACAAATATCTTACAAATCGGTTGTAAAAGTGCTGTGTGACATTCCAGATTTACACCGATAGTACATGTTTTTACTTACTTGATGCTTACTTGATTTAAAAACTCTATTGTATTCCTTATATAACAGCTAAATGGCACATCAACAATGAATGAATCTATGAAGGAAAGAATATCACTAGAAATTAAAAGCTAGACTTTCACGGTATGATTCCAACACTCAAATGATTCTAGCAGAGTAATGCATTACGCAAAAAAGAAAAAAAAAAAAAACTATGATTGAGATGTAACTTATCTCTCTCAGGCAAAAAGGATTTGTGTACTGACCACGTGTGGAAGTTTTAAATAAGTTTGGACCAAAAGTTACTTGTCAAAGACGGCACAATAGGTTTTCTCATGTACAATATTAGCCCTAAACCTTAATTTTAATTTCTTTCCTTTCCTACAAAATAAAAGTTCTTTAATACACTGAGTAATGCTCAACCTAAAGGGGAAAAAAAGTATTTAAATGTTTTTGGAAATATCTGTGGTCCAATATAGGCCTAAAAACATAGGTTTAGTTGTTATTCCATTAGCATGTTAAAAAAATTATTATGAAATTTTGAGGATTGATTGGGTTTTCCTTTTAGAAGTGCTTCACTCTAGCTGATTAGAAAAAGTTTTATGTTGTTTATATACATTAATTCTAATGCCCTGACAGAAATAATACCCATATTACTCTGTTTTTATTATGAAACTCATCAGCCTTAATACATTAATTATAAATTCTAAAATCATTGCTAATATTTCATCCATTTATAAGGATAAAAATCACAAAGGCAGAATATATAGTCATCTAAGTCATTTTGAAACCTTGTGAAGGTTTCAAGGTTGGAAAGGTTTGAAACCTTGGTTTCAAAAATGGTACTACTTAGCTATGACACTGATTACTTTCTTCATAGGAAAATGGAAAATATTTCAGAAATTTATTTCAGATTATAATCTGGAAATGTTTACTGACAATTTGTGTCAGAAGCAATCTCTCCTTAGGGCCAGAAGGCCCTTTCAATATCCTATCTTGCAAAATGAACTTTTAACCGTGCTACAAGCACAACCCATGACAGATGCCGTGACAAACTGCTGAAAAGAAATGGAAAGGGAGTAAAAAAGTCCATCCAGCAAACCACACAAGACAAGTCTGTTTACCTGCAAAAAAACATTTCGCAGTTCAGCGGGATCAGCCCTCTTAGTTGATTGCACCTGTGAATAAAAGTAAGTTAATGCTTCACTAGTTGAGCTACTGATAGAGTTTAGATTAGAGGAAAAAAGGCAATCTGCACTGATAAGGGCAAAGAATATCAGGTCTCTTATCTAAGAGATAAGGAGAATCCCTATTATGACACCCTTTGCTTTTATTGCTCCGCTCGGACACAGCACGAGCGCCGGTGACAGCTGTCAAACCGGTGGCACCGACGCCCGCCACCGGCCGTTACAGCCTGCGCGCCCCGGGCAACCGCCGCCTCGCAGCGACCGTTACCGCCCGCGGCGCATCACGGGGCGCAGGCTGCGCAGCCCCTGCCCGGGACGCCCCGCCACCCCCGCCCCGGCCCGCGGCGCTTCTCCTGGCCCCGCGGGGCTCGCTCGCTCTCTCACTCCCTCCCGCCGCCCGCCTGCCCTCCGCCAGCCGCGGGGGTGGCGGAACGGCCGCCCGCTTCCTCATGCCAACAGCGACGGAGGGGGAGAGTCACCTTGACCGCCATGCTGAGCCCGGGGAGGAGAAGGCGGAGCCACCGACACTACCCGCCCGCCGCACCAGCCGCCGCGCTAATGAGCGCCCGGCCCCGCCCGGCCGCTCCCCGCGCTCGGCCCACCCCGCTCCGGGACAGCGCCGAGAGCCGCCGCCCCGAGCAGGGGCGCCTCAGTGCTGCGGGGTGGCGCGTCCCGTGCCTCGGAAGGAGCCCCGCACTGAAAAGCCTCAGCATGAGCCTCCTCTTGCTGCCCGTGGCAGAGCTGGATGCTTCCCCTTCAGTGGCCTTGAACCATATAACCCAGACACGAAATTCATGAAGGAAAAAAAAAAGGAAAATAGCTATAACTAAAGCTGGACTGGAAAAAAAAGTCTCAGTTTTCAAGTCACCCTCCCAAAGGATTAACTTCAACACCAGTAACCTGGCGAGAGCAGAGCGCTGACCGCGGCAGCGCCGCCGGGGCGCGCGCCAGGCCGCCCGAACTCCCCGCGCGTGCGCCGGCCCGGCAGGGCGGGGCTGCCACTCGGGGCGGGGCCATGCAAATGAGGGGGCGAGGGGTGTGCGGGCGGGGCTGCTCATGCGCACGCGCCGCGCGCGGTTCTAGCGGCGCAGAGCCCGCCCTGTCCGTGTTCCGGCGGCCGGAAGTGGAAGCGGGGGCGTGTGTTCTCATTTCCGGCGAGTGGGCGCGCGGGTTGATTCGTCCTGCGCGAGTGTCTCGGCCGCGGCCGCCGCTCGGAAATGGCGGGTGAGTCTCGCGGCGCCGCCCGCACCTCCCGCGGCCTGGCCCAGCCCTGGCTTGCGGGTTGCGGAAAAGCGGCCTAGCCGGGCCCCACGGGCTAGCGCCGCCTCTGGGGAGCGGGGCCGCGCCGCAACCTGGGCCCGGGCGTCCGCGCGAGCCGCCGCGCCCCTGGGCGAGGCCCCTGGCTCTGGTTCGGGGTCTACTGGGCCGAGGTCGCTGCCCGCCCGTGGGTGCGGGAAGCAAAGCCGCGCAGCGCTGCCCGCAGCAGGGCTGGCGCTTCTGCCGCCCCGCCGGGCCCTGGCGGGGACCGGGCCTGCGAGAGACGCTGAGCGGCCGCCAAGGGGACACCGTGTTTTAGGAACTCTTTTCTTTATTCAGCTTGATACCTTTAAAGGGACTTTCTCAAATGCTCTCGGTTAATAAAGTGGAAGCAGCTAATGGGGCTTTATTTAGGGCTGTGAAGCATGCAAATTCTTTTCTCCATTACAGAGCTTAGGGGTTTGCTTTCCTGGAGAGGCTCCACAAGTGATGGGAAAACAAGCAGCAATGCCATACAGCACACACTGCTTGACTCGGTATGAGATATATGGGGATATGCAGTTTTGCTGAGAGAATAGAAGGAGATGAGAAAGGAAGTTACTTCATCATCTTCTTTTTGACCACTGATGTGCCTCCAAGTTACTCCCTTTGTCTATTTTTTTTTTTTTTTTAATTTCTACCTGATTTTTGCAAACCACTTTATTGTCTAAGAGGGTGTTTGGCATACATGTTGCATGCTCATGTAACAGTTAGTGTATACTTTTAGATTTGCTTTTTATTTGGAGAGTGCTTTCCCCAATTATTTTTTCAGGTACTAGCATTCCTTTCACATTAGGTGATGGTAGTTTGTTTTTTTTGTTTTGTTTTCTTCAAAGCTTTGTGGTGTTCTGAGTCAGTAGAAGAGGTTCACCTTCCTGCTCTGGTGTAGGTATTCAAGCAGCTCCGTGAAGCAAGACCTATGGACATGTCTGGGCACTTCAGAAGGAGAAAAAAAAAGTATTTAAATGGCCCATTTACTTACTTTTTACTTGATGTTCTGCTTGATGAGATGCAGGAATTCTTGAAGTTTTCAGTCAATGCATTGCTGCAAAGAAACCTGCAGCCAACTAGGATCTCCATTTAGGGAAAATGCTGCTCTGAGGTTGTGGGGCACAGCAATCCCTCATTCTCTATTTGTAAAATAAGCTATTTCCCTAAGTCCTTGTGAGGAAATAGTTATGTGGGCTGTAAACAGCACTGAGAATTTCTTGCTTTTCTTCTAGAGGCTGGGCCAGATACCTGTTTTGTTTTTGCTTTGCTGTTTACTGTGCTTGTTACTTTCATCTTCTAGCCTTTTTATTTATTTTGTTTTTTTGAATAGTTATGCCTCCCTAAGCTTAGTTACGCTTACAGAAGATGACCTGTGAGTTCTATAGAATGATATGGTTATTATGAAAACAGGTTTGTTTTGCACCTCATGAAAGGAAAGTAGAAATATCTACAAGAAGTACATGCTACCAGAAGGGGTTCTTCCAAGCAGATGCACTTGTAAGCTCGCTGAGAAAGCAAATGACATTTGACTGCAGTCCGGAATGGATTCGAGCGTTACCAGGATATGACTCTCCTTGCTAGGATGTCGCTGCAGGTACCATGTCATGGTGCTTGTCCAACAGGGCCCAGGCCTCTTCTGAGGCTTCTGGGCACTTCTTCTGTCCAGAGAACAAGACAGTACGATATCTTAACTAGGATGAGCTGGATATTTTTATGAAAATATATGTTGTTTTATAGAAACAGATTGTTAGATTGAATTGTTAATTTCTAGTTGCAGCTTTCAAAGATGGTTTTTACTGGTAATAGCTTAGTTTTAAATATTTTGAAAATAACTCCTTTCTTAGAAAAAGGCTGATCATTTTAGTTGGTTTCTTAGATCTTGTTTCTAGTTCCAGAGAAGTTATTGAGTTAAAATTTTATGTTACACTTTGGGTACATACTGTGACTCTTTTCAGCCATCTTTTCCATTTTTGTTGTCTCTTCTGTTTTTAAGAATCCTCTAAATTTGTTCATTGAGTGAGTGGCACATAGTTTCTGCAAATCATTAAAACTTTCTTAATTTTTTTCTGTTCTCTTTTTTCTTCTAGGACTTACTGCTATGGAGAAGAAGCTGGCTGAATATAAGTGTAGCACAAATGAAGCAATTCAACTAAAACTAGGTAACATCACTTGGATACAATGCATTTGATATTAACGCCTGCATAAACTTCTTGTACCTCAAATTCATCCAGATTTTAATATGTAGCTATTAATGTAAGTATTCAAATACAAGGATGGAATAGCACAGTCTTTTCTGAGATTAGTGCAGTTAAAGTACAGATATAAAAATATTATCAATAAAATGTTTTTTTCATCTGACCTTTTAATAGAATAACAAAGCTGCAATCCAATGGTCAATGTTTGCTTACAAAAGAACAAACAACCCAAAAAGCAGATAGCCTCAAACCCCTTGAGCTTCAATAGCAACAGTAACTCCCACAACCTTGCACACATGCAACTAATTTAGCATTCAGGTATATTCCTATTTTCTGGAGTTACCTGCGCCTTGCTAATGTGGCTGAAATGTCATTTTAATACCTAAGCTAAGAATTATATTCCTTCCAATTTTACATTGATAAGTTATTTTAATCTGTTTTATGATCAAAGTACATGTCACAGATACTGTGCAGCAACTATCACAAATCCATCAACCTGAATAAAATGCTTGCTTGGTAAGTTCATAAGTTTGTGCAGATGCCACAATACTATTTTTATACAACCAATAAATGAATTGTTGAACACTAAGCTTGGGGCAGGAGAGTAAAACCAGTTTAAGATTAAAAATATATGCATTTTGATAATATAGCATGTTATGTTGGCATTTGTAACTACTTGGCACCTGCTCTGATTTGCTAAAACTTTAACATGAATATAAGAGCACATTCTTCCATTCATTGAACATGTTCTTCCTTTCACTACTCTGTGAAACCCATCTACAGCAAGATGGTCTTGTCTTTCCTGCACATAAGGGAAGAAGAACAGAATGAGCAGGCAATATTGTTTACATGATGGGCCTGCTTATGGTAGGCTGGGCAATATCCATAGTGTTTAAGAGGGAGTATAAGTAACATTCATAATATATAAAGCTGTATATATCTCCATTGATTTCTCCATTTTGTGCTGTGCCAGTTATGCTTACTGATTTGAATTGAGGAAATAAAATGCATCTAATTTTCAAAGTGTCTTTATTTCTGTTTTATATCAGCTTAACATGCATTGATTCATAATGGAAGCTTTTTTGGTTCTGGTGTGGAAGAATGCATGAACATCTAGCATGGTATCTCTGGCTTAAACAAGCCCAAACTTACATTTTACTTGTTCATGCTCACTCTTCCCTTGCAGTTCGCTTTCCTGAGGATTTGGAGGATGACAATACAACATTTAATCCAGAGTATAGCCACCAAGTGTTTGGAGACGAGTAAGTTGGGCCCTAAGTATCCAGAGACCAGTTAATGAATGCGGAGGGGTTGCTTCCTAACTATTAAAAATAAAGAAAGATTGCTTTACCAAGCAATCCATTTTATGAATTTATAACGTAAATAGTTACATTGGTGTCTAACATGTAGGATTTGGGCCTTTAATCATTTTATACTACTTAAGAGATGAGCAGAGAACAAAATGTCTCATTTTGCAGTCAGAATTGATTAATTTATTGTGCTCCTGAGCTAATTCTAAGACTTAGCAAGAATTACTAATTACTAATTTTGAGTAATGTATGCGAAAATAATTATCTAGCAACTGTGTATCTTTTTTTTTTTTTTTCACATCACAACATGGAATTTTTAGTCAATAGAGGATACAAGTGAAGCATTAATTTAAATTCCTTTTTTTGGCAGTTCTAGCTCACTGAATGTTATGCTAAAGTCAGAATTCTGTCTATTTTTTTTCCTTTGAATACATATACTTCTAACCAGGTAAATATTGAGATGATACAGAAACTGTATAAAAACATTATTCCAACTTTTTTTCTTTTTTTCCCAAACATACTGCATACTGACAAATCAGTATTGAACAATCTGGCCAAGATTCATTTAAAATATGTGCACGCACAGTTTCTTTATTTCTGGCTTCTTTAAAAAGCATTCTAAGCTCTCAAAATAGAATGAGCTACATATGTTAGTTGTAATAAAAATAGTCACATTAGTAGATACTGTATTTCCGGTAATGAGAAAAATCTTTAATCTGTCAGTATAACGAATAAACAAATTCTTGCTCTGATGATTCTTGCTGTGTCCAGGTTTTCAATCAGTAACGTATTACCACAAAAGACTCCGTTTAAAAACAAGTCCTATTTCTCTGTAAATAACAATATTATGCAGTTCAGTTTTCTTTAGAATAAGTTCTTTGAACTTCACAACAATACAATGGTTATATTCTGCCAAATTATGCTTGTGTGTAAAAAAGGCTTTGCTCTTCATAGTTCTTTTACCATCACTTAGTTCTATTAATTCTGGTAACTGTATAGGTAGGAACTGTCCACCAAAGCAGACTTGTTATTATGACAGATTTTCTACTTGTGCTTTGGGCAGAATGCTTGAGCTGTGTAATCTAAAATATAGACTACTAAACTGTAAAGTATGTTTTAATAAATATAGCTTTTTAATTTTAATGTTAATTAGCTTAAGATATTAAGAAATGAAGTAATGAAGTACTAGCTATTTCAGGTCTTCATTTTTTAAGAGCTGTCATAGTATGTATACATGTGCTGCCTTCCTATTTAGAGACATGTTCTATTTTCTCCAATAGAGGAGCAAAATAATGAGTAGAAGTAGTGTGAGGCATTATATAGCTATATAGTACACATTCCATTTGATTCCCTTTTCCTATTAGATTTAGTATGCCTTATCACTTAAATGCATCACTTAAAGTTCTGTGATGTATTTTCCTGTTAAACTAGAGATCTGAAGATGCTTTTTTTTTTCTCTTCTCAGTGAAGTTGCTTTTGGTTACAAGGGTCTGAAGATTCTGTTGTATTACATTGCTGGTAACCTGTCAACGCTTTTCCGCATCGAGTATACATCTAAAGTTAATGAAAAGTTCGACTGTGTGGAGGTAAAGAAAGAGCCAGACCCATGCTTGAAATATTATTCGGAAGTTTTAAAGGGATATGGGCAAGAGTTCTGTATATCTCATTGTATTGTCAAAATTGTCAGCCAAATATGAGGTGCTAATATCAAGGCTGGTTCCACAAAAAAGATTGGCCTAACAAGTCTTCCTCCTGTATTACATGAAAATTACAGACTATCAGTAATGTTTTCCAATACTGAAGAAAGTTCTGTTAAAGTGTGTGGATAGAATTGGGGTAGGAATACGTAGCTGTTCCAGTGTGGTTCTTTCCATTGCCACCCCAAGGTAAGGTATTTTACTGCATCTCTTTAAATAGCAAATATGAAGCACAAGATTATTCAAAAGCAAGATTTGAACTGTCCCTTAATCTTGGCTAGGTATCATGTGTGTTTTATTTCACAGGAGCACAGAATACAACTACATGCAAGATGTCGTCTTTTCTGTACAACTTTCCCCAGGTTACAGAGCACTTGTAGAAAAGCTTCCCTGCACTCATCTCCAACTTCTGTCCTCTCTACTTCTATTGGAATGTTTTTGTGAGGTAACTCCACAGAAGCTGAGTCAATCAGGCTAGCTCCGGAAAGATATTTGGAGTTTGTGCACAGGAATAAAATAATAGTATGTTAACCATGTTTATAAAATGACTAAATACTTGTAACAGTACTGGTGCAATTATTGAGGGGAAAATGAATTTTTGGAAATGGTTTCTGATGCAGTGACAACAAAAAAAAAAAACCTTACTGTTTTGAGTTTTACTTAGCTACGAGAAAGAAAGCTGAATTGATTTCCTTCCCTCTTTTCCCTCTGAGCCATTGATTTGGCTATTGATGAATCTTTATAAAACTCTATAGTGTAAAAACGGCTATACGTTTGCATTAATTTCAAACTACTCTGGAAAAAGCTATTCATTAGCTTGAAAAAATAAACATCTTTGATTTCAAACTGTATTTAAAGATTCTAATTTCAAACTCATCAGGGCTCATTTAAATATTTTGCAAGGAAAGACCAATTTAATTCAAAAGAGAAAAAAAGAGTTTGGCTAACTTTTTGATGAATTTGATAATTTGCCCTTTTTCTTAAGTTTAGACTATGCTTAGTTTAACAAGCTAAGTGCCTGGACATGCCTTAGATGCTTTTGAGACTAGGGCAACATACCTTGCAAGGGAAGGTCATGCTCTTCAGTCTTTGTGAGGCTGTTAGGAGAAAAGGAATAGCTGTTTGCCAAGTGGTGACCATATTTAAAAAACAGTCAGAAAATCACTTCTCAGTCCACAGTTTCCCAAATACAGCTTCAAAATGGAGTTGTGAAGGGAATCCACAACATCCTTTTATTACCGTTCTATCTATACTCATGCAAATAACAAAGCCACATTCATTCTTTGGAGACACAGGGAAGACAAACAAAGTCCATTTTGTCTTAAGCACAATTTGAAACTGTTCAGATCACTCTGAGTTCTTGCTTCTGCCATTCCCTATGTTGCATTTATAGTAATATTCCTCTGATTGCCTACGGGATTGTGACAGGGAAAAATAAGAGTGTCTGTCTGAGCTAGCTTTTTGTATACTTTTCCCTAAAATATTGTCAGGCTTTGACTGAATTGGAAAAATGTCGTCTTTTACCCCTTGCTTCCGTCAGTATAATTGTAAAAGACTGACCATTCAAGTATGTTGCTTGTGTGGAGGTATTTAAACCTTAGAAGGAAAATATATAGGTAGGCATCAATTTTGTTCTGCATTTGTACTTACTATTAATTTAACCACCCCAAAATATGAATACTTCAGTTATGTCTGTTCTGAATTTGCAGAGATTGAAACATTAGCTGTCATCACAGCAGGGTGGTAATTCAAATGCTTATTGACATTTATGCTTCTAAATTAACTCTTTGGCTGCTGATTTCAGAGCTCATTCAGAGTAATATTAAGACCTGAACTGTTCACAATGCAAAATGGGTAGTCTTTGTGCTGGGAATAGATGGTGTTTTGGAGAGGACAACAGTCTGCCTTGAGATAACTGGTTGCAAGGGAGAAGTCAGTTTTAATAGTTTGCTATAATAGTTTAATAGAGCTATTCACACTCTAGGAATTTTTATCTATTTCCCCACACAAGCACATTCAATATCTGATGGTTTTGTTTTCCCAAAGTAAGTTTGGTTTCAATATCGCTAAAGCAGCTGCTACAGTCTCTAGAGAAATATTTACCCAAATCCTATCAGTTTTTCTCTAAAATCTTCTCAAAAATGAAGTAAAAGATGAGATGCTAAATGTCAGATGCCAGAATTCCAGGCATATTTATGCCCATCTTAATATGGTCTCCCCAAGCATAGATCTAAACCGCATTAGTGGGGAGGACCAGGAAAGCAAGTAGGATCAGGTCCTGAGCACAAACATGCTCTTTGTTGGTAACTCATCAGTGGAGCTAGAATGGGCAGAATCCCTTGCTTGGGTGGAGGTGATCAGTTGAAATATCTGGAGAGATGTTGCTTTATTCTAGTATAAACATGAATAGCATTGAGCTCTGAGTTGTCATTGATTGCAGGTTATTAAAGTAACCTCATTTTTATCTGGATTTCATGGAATAAGGGGAAAAATATTTCACTACCCTCTAAAATAGTCTTTGGCATAAATATTACCTTGCTTTGCAACTGGTCTAATCTTTCTGCTTCAGTACAAAAGTTCATGAGATGAAAGTATAACTTTCATGGACTTTATTGGACATACTTTCATTAAGCAGTGCAACTTGATTGTTCAGTTTCTCTCAACTGAAACTAATGCAAATAGTTATTTTATGTTTTCAAATAATTTCTGAAAGTATTTTAAAATACGTATTCTATGTACATGCTGTCTCAGTACTATAACTGCTTGCTGGTAGTAGTAGACAAGTACAGTGACCAAGTGACTTGGGGAAAGAAGATGGCAAACTGTATGTGATGAAAATAATCTGTGGGTTTGTGGGTTTTCTTTTTTTTTGCTGGTTTTATTTTTTTGTTTTGTTTTGTCTTTGTTTTGTTTCAGAGAATGTGTATTCCTTGGCTGCTTCATGTAAATACTCAATAAAGCCTTTCCCAAGAAATCTAAATTTTATATGCTGCTCAGTCCAGAGCATAGGAACAGAGATGGCCAAAGCCATGCCAATTGGTAAGATGAGTGCCTAGCTTTTGTGAAGGAAACAAACCTCTCAGTGATGTGGAAGGAAGCTTTTGTGAAGGAAACAAACCTCTCAGTGATGTGGAAGGAAAGGCAGTAACTCCTTAGACCATAAGCACTTCAGAAAAGTATTTGGGAAATGTCTAGTATGTAATGGATATTTCCATAAAAGAGTACATGTATTAAACAAGTCTTACGCTAGTGATGTTTCCACATTTCTGTATTCTAGGAATCAGTAACTTAAAACTGGATCAGTTAAACTTCAGCCACCTCACAAACTGATGTTTCTGTTGCTACCTATTTAACAAATAGTCCTTGATAACTCATAAAAATAATGGATAAAAGATTTCTTTCATTGTTTAAATTGTTAGGCTTGCTTTCAGGGGAAGCTTCTTTGAAAGACAGCAGGTAAAAAGACTTTTTAAGTCTTAGTACTAAGAGTCATCTATTGCTCTACCTGCTAAGCCTCTGATCTTGTGACTTCTGTTTTATGGAAAGCAAGATTTTCCTGTGGTAGTGGTCAGTAAGGGCTGCACCTTTCACACTTCCAACATGTAAAACTGTCGTCTTTATCACTGATAGATGAAGAAACTTGCATGTGTGAAGGAAGCAAAGTTTTAGATGCACCTTACATTTCATAATGCATATTCACTCATTTAGATGTTTTTCCATATAGTCTGAGTTTTTGCAAAGATTAGCAAACTGATCCTTGAAGTTTCCTTTTAATTCTAGATTAGTTTGTATACCTTTAATGTATAAAATTAAAATCACTATGGATTATTAGTTGTGACTTTCTACACTGTTCTCAACAGTGCAGACTTCAGAACTTCAATGCACTTGTATAGCTGAAAAACAAGATTCATTCTCTGTAATGTTGTCCCATATATTACTTAACATAATTCATGGATTTTGCAAAAATACTGCTACTTTTGCACAACAAAACAGAACCAAATGTAAAGAAATAATATTGGCTAAATATTGCTTCTTAAAGAACAGAAAAGGTTCCAATAAATGCATCTTCTTTGTTTTGAGAATGAAATGAATGTAAAGACTGTATGCATTTCAATTGGTTTCTAACACCAAGTATTGTAGAGCTATATATTAACTGCTTAATAGCTCTCTCTACAGATATAAATATAAATGTTGGTAGTACCAAACCATTAAGAATAAAACTTGTTTGTGCTGAACTGCATCCATCTTCTTTATACTAAAAATGTAACTCAACGATAAAGTGCTATTCATTTGCAGGTGCATTGCTTCTACTTAAGGGACTATGGTTGAAAGGACAGGAATTAGTAGCATGTTGTATTAGCCTTTTGTAGTGTATTTTGTTCTAAGCATCTTAATTTCCCTGTTTTGAATGCTAAGTAGCAAGGGTCTTGGTTTAGAACTAATACCCATCATGCATGTAAACGGTGTGAAAGAGCTGCTTAGTAAGTTAACACAAAGTGTTCTTGTGTCAGTCCTTGTGGACATAGATACAATACAAACATTACAGCTGAACTCACGGCAAACTCCATTAAGTAAAAACCTGGATTCATTGTCTGGAGGAAAGTTTGAATTGAATGTAAGCTCATTTTGTTGAATGTAATGTCAGGCTTTTAGGGGTTGTATTGAGAAGTACTGTTTTGTTAAGTTGAGACCAATTCATTAAGTTTTATTGCCTGGTGAGAAGCAGTAATAAGTTATTGTGAAGCTTCATCAAATATTCATGGTTAAAAAGAAGTAGTAAATGTATTCAATCAAGTGGTCTTTTTGGTGTCTGAAAAGGATTATGAAGTCTGCTCAGCTGATAGTCTCTAACTTTCACTGTGGTTATTTAACAAAGGTAATTTTAATCTCTGAATTTAATTTTGCTGTCAGCATCTTTCTTCCCTCCCTAATGTGTTAGATTACAGGTCCAATTTGCTGAAAGAATCCCTAAATAATATTTTTATTATTTTAGGTTGAACTTGTTTCAAAGTGTTCTGTTGTTAGCATGCTGGATGTTGTCTTCTGCATTTGTAGTGTATCCCTCTGCCTAAAATGTCTGTCAATGGGATCAGCCGTAAAATACAAGGATGCAAATGTGTGCTGTCATTCTACTGTTTGGAGATGACCATTTTTAGTATTTGCCTTGTTTCCTTCCCTTCAATCCTGGTAAATCTCCTGCATGGAGATGACCATTTTAGTATTTGCTTGTTAGTTTTTTTTAGGAGGCTCTGTTCCATGAGGCTGTTTGTAACATAGTCCTGGAGAGTTGCTGGATTAAGAAGTCAGTTTCAGCTTCTAATGCAGTTTCAGAAACAAAAGTGTTGCATCCAGTGAACTGGAAGCATTTCTTCTGTGTAACTGAATTCACCTTGGAATTTCTGGATTTCTATCCATATATTCTTATTAAAGTAGTTATCAACACTTTTTTGATTGGACAATTGCAGTAATTTTAAAGTAAAAATGTTTAGGACTCTTCTCCATCACCATTACCCACTAAACTGCTGCTGTAACTACCAGCTTTTTGATGCTGTCAGGGGCTGGATTGTGACCTTTTTGGATCCCTTCAGTGTGGCTCCTTTATCTGCTGAAACAGTCACTATTGAGCAACAGGAATACTCACCACTTTTTTCTCTAAAATTACAGATAGGCCATACCTCCCACTTTTGTGTGTGCCTCTAATGGAATAATGGTGACTGCTGCTGCCTTTTTTTTTTTATCTTCACTGATCCTTTTCCCTCTTATATTCTCCAGGCAGATGACATTGAAAGTAAAATTAGAGAAATCATTCCTCCTGGATTTTGCACCAACACAGATGACTTTGTGTCCCTGCTGGAGAAGGAGGTCAACTTCAAGCCCTTTGGAATGCTGCTGCACACCTACTCTGTCCATAATGAGGAAGCTGGTGAGGATATAACCTACCAGATATACAAGGTAGGAAAACGTGTGAAATTGCTCATTTTGAGCAACCAAACTTGTTTATTTTGCAGTGATGCACTTTCAGTAATGCTTCAACTATAACATAAATACTGCTATCTTATCATTTTTCTTAACTATAAACCTGCTTATAGAAAATTGTATATAGGATTTAATTAGGTTCTGCAGATTCTTCTCCTGAATGTCTGTGATAGGTTTCACCTGACTTCTGCTGGCTTTTTCCCTAGGCTGACATGACATGTCCAGGCTTTCAAGAATATCATGAAAGGCTTCAGACGTTCTTGATGTGGTTTATTGAAACTGCTAGCTTTATTGATATAGATGATGAAAGATGGAACTACTTTCTAGTGTAAGTACAGTTCTAAAGCAACAGTGGACCTTATTACTTCCACAAAGCCTCCGTTTTAATTGTGGCTGACCAATTATTGAAGCAGTATAATGATATTTTTCCCAGGAAAGAAAAACTATTGTTTATGAAGCTTGAGTTTTCCTCCATTATGCTTTGGGAAGCCTTGAGAATAGAGCTGAATTAAATGCTGTTGTCTGCTAAAGCCTTGAATGTAGGCTTAAACAGTAAAATGAGCTTTGCCTGTGTTTTCTTTTACTTGCCACCTATTCATCTTTATAATAGGCAAGTGCACTGAAGTGCTGTAAAGAGGCCTGATTTATCCAAGTTGCTGCACACCAATTAAGTGAATTGTACATTCAGAACATAGCAGGTGTACCCATTGGGCCCTCACAGAGTAGCTTGCTGACACTGAAAATTCAGTTGAAGAATGGAAAAGAAAATGGACACTGCATGGGAGCGCGACTGTAATTGACCTGCTTGGCTTTCTGTTTTATCTGCAGATTTGAGAAGTATAATAAGGATGGAGCTACGCTCTTTGCGACCGTAGGCTACATGACAGTCTATAATTACTATGTGTACCCAGACAAAACCCGGCCACGTGTAAGGTAATTGGCGGCGTAACTCGTGCCTTGCCTTTTATTTCAGAAGAGGGAACTGCTGAAGTTCCCAATACTTGTTTATAATGGTGTTGATTTGTTTAAAAAAATCTCCATTATTAGCTGGCTATGCACTGATTTATTTCATTGTTCCCTTCTTGAAGCAGAGAGAATCTCAAGCAAGTTTTGAGTATTTAGTAAATTTTAAGACACATTTAGCTATCTTGATGTTAAAACATAAAATTTAGTATTGTAATCCAAATGCAGTATGACTTAATTCTTAAGTCTTTACATTATAATGTATGCATGTGTATACATTTTAACTGCGATATTAATACTTTTTTTTGTAGCCAGATGCTTATTTTGCCACCATTCCAAGGAGAAGGCCATGGTGCTCAGCTTCTTGAAACAGTTCATAGATATTATATGTCTTCTCCTACAGTATTGGATATAACAGGTTTGTGCTCAATTCTTAACTCAGTCTGCCTGTTTAATAGACAGCTTGTAACATTCACAGACTGTTAGCCTCCAAACTAACTTTTTGCATTCATTTATCAATTAAATGATCTTCTGAAGATTTAGTTTCAACTTGGTTCAGGATTAATAGTACTGTTTTACAGAAGAACTGTATATAATGTACCGCCTTAAATCCTTTACTTAGAACAGCACACCAGGAAAATCCAATCCCTCCCTGAATGGATTACCAGCTAATTAGCTATTTTGTGAGATGCGCAGCTGAGTTAGCCAAGAAATGAGGCATTTTCAAACTCCCTGGTCAACTTGCTGCTATTAAACATAACACAAAATTGAAAAATAATCTAAAATAACATTAATATTAGTGTGCAAGCCAAAATTTTACAGTCACTTAAAGCCTATACAGGATATGTGCTCCAGGAGCATGCATTGCTCACTGAAGATCCCTGTGATACTATAGATGTGGCATGTGAATACCTGAAAATAAAAATGCAATGGAAGCACTGGCAGATGGAACAAAGGAAAACATACTGTTTGCCTAAATACAGGAAAATTGGGATGAACAACCTTCATATCATCAAGATATTTAGTTAAATAGCATCTAAAGTTATGAAGTCTTTTGGCTTCATAACTTTATTGGCTAGCAGCACTCATAAGTAAGCACAGTTGTCAGCATATTGAGGCATATTTTTATCTACTCTTGTTATCCATTTTTAACCATATATGAGAGAAGAGGAAGCAAATAATGCTGATAATAACTATATGCTTTTATATTCCTTCTAGCTGAAGATCCATCTGACAACTATGTAAAGCTAAGAGACTTTGTTCTTGTAAAGCTCTGCCAAGATCTGCTTTGCTTTTCCCCAGAAAAGTTAATGCAGGGTTTCAGCCAAGAAATGGTGATGGAAGCGCAACAAAAGCTGAAAATAAATAAGGTATTAAATCTGAACAGTTGTGGTTGAAGCTATTTTTATCAAGCTGGTATAAAAGCATATAGTTGTACAGGTGAAGACTTGTAATTTAACAAGCTTTCTTATTTCAGCAGATCTTCAGGATGCAGCCGGAAGTGAAATACCTAGCTCATGGTTTTAGATAAATGCCTTTTCTTTCCTACATCCTTTCCAGCTGATATAGTAGAATGTGACCTTGATGTTCCTGGAAAAAACAGAAACTATACAAAATTAGTGTTGTTTAGGAATACAGAACACTAAGGCAGCTCTAAGCATCCAGAGAGCTAAAACAGTTAAACAATTTGTCTCACTTGTAACCTCCCCAGTGAATACAGTTTTTTGAAAACTTTGAATAAGACCTGCTGGGTGGGAGAGAGGCAGGGGGAGAAGCTGTAGTCAAATATATTTATGATAATGTTATAGCTTGTATAAGAAGAGCATGCCTCTAGCCCTTTTCCATGTCTGAGAACTTAAACTTGAATGGATAAATAAGTTGCCTTTTTAAAATAGCAGCTAAACATGTATTAATAAGTACAGCAAACAAAGTATTCATTTTTCATGCTTTTGCTTCAGCAAAAGAATATTTGGTCTTAACGCAATGGTAATATGGCAGCAACTTGAGTATTTTTTTCTTCTTCTCTAGGCATGTGCTACTAGTGAAGTGATTTTGCAACCATGTTCTAATTTTCCCCTTGCTGATTCTTTTACTTGTGAACTTAAACACTGTTGTTGCATTTTCATAATTACGGTTTCTAGGGAGCCTTATAAGAAGAGCAGTAAGTATTTAGGGGGCATTAGAACACAGTACCTCCTTTACTAATTTTAATGGACTGTCCTGTTTCAACCCTCTGTCAGTTCTTTGAAGCGCTTTTGGACTCTTACTTCTGGACTTTCTGCTGCTCCCTTAAAACAGGAATTGCTGTCCTTGAAGCATCCCTACAGCTGGTGCAACATACGCTGACTGCATGGAATTGTCCACTCGTCTAAGCCATGGGCTAGGAGGATTCTTTTCTGGGCTTCTCAGTCTTCTGACAAACTGAACAACTGTTTCAATTTCTCTTCTTTCTGAGTTGCTGCAGACTGTTTTCTTAATACTCAAGCTTTTTTCTTCTTTTTATCCGTTAGCAACACACGAGACGAGTTTATGAAATTCTCCGGTTGCGTGCAACAGATATGGGTAATGCAGAACAGTCCAGAAGCTATCGGTTGGACGTTAAAAGAAGATTGATTGGCCCCTATAAGGTGTATATGACTTAAATATAATCTAATACTTATTTCAAGACTAATTATACTTGATTTTACTTTCATTTCCATAAATGTGGTTGATGGCAATTATGTTGCCAATCAACTGCTATTAGTTATGCAGTGTTTAAATGACATACACGGATGCAAAGAACATTTGTACATGTCTGTATTGAAGACCTAAATGAGCTCATGGTATCCAGCTACAGATCCCATTATACCCAGATGAGCTTTAAGAAAAGTCAGTTCATTGTAAAGCTTAAAATGGTTTAAAGAAACAAGCCAGAAGTTTGGAGAAGAGGTATAAAAATTGCAGTAGGCTTATACTGCAGAGTGGCTACAGTTTAGATTGCTGTTCTTGTTAAGTAGTTCTTAACAAGACAACTTGCAAGAAGTAATTTAGTCATGGCAGTACAGAACTCAATGCAGATGGGATATAAAGTAAATCCAGCAATAAAATTCAGACAAGCTTTCTGAACTTAATAAGAACCAAAAATATTACTCTTCACCATATATGTTCCTTGGGATCCTCAGTTCAGCACATTTGTTTCATCTTGCTTAGACCTGAGATATTGGTGAAACAAATTATCCTCTAGTTGTTTGTGGCATCATCACTCTGTATTTATAAAGTCAAAAGACCACAAATTTGACCTAGGTTTATTGTGGCAACTAGCATGCTAGATATTCTGTGCTGTTAAGTGCTTATTAAGCAAACCTAAGCCCTGTTAGAAGTTTCACAAAGTATAAGAAAGTGCCTTGATTGCAGGCTTCCCTAAAGCAGGGCTCATTCTGTTAGTCTGTAATGCCAAAGCAGTTTGCTGTCCGGAATCCCCTTGATTTCTGGCTTTGAGAATATACTACCAGTAAAGAAAAACTTTGAATGTACTCAGGTTGGATGTAGGGATGACCATTAGCAGAAGTGATAAAACGGTATTGCATAAACTACTTTTCCCCATGAAGCATCCAGGTTAACGAGGAGATTGTCATTAAACATATTGACTTTTATTTTATTTTATTTTATTTATTTATTTAGCTTCTACTGTACCACTACTAGACTGATAGAGCCAACTCTATCCTTCCCTCTTTTTATTTCTAGGAAATAAAGATTTGTTGTTCTAATGAGCAGGACATACTAAGGTAGTTCAGAAGGTGAACAGATTGTGATTTTTTTCACATTTGACTTGAAAAATTATAAAGGTTTGGGGCTAAACAGTCCTTAAGTTTGAGTACTGAAGCATGGAAATCTTCTATAGAAGAAACAGGGAACTTCAGAAAAGAAAGCTTTATAACTTAATGTAAAAAACTTCTTATTGAAGAGTATTTGTATTCAAAG
Organism: Crypturellus undulatus; assembly: GCA_013389825.1. Taxonomy (NCBI): domain Eukaryota; kingdom Metazoa; phylum Chordata; class Aves; order Tinamiformes; family Tinamidae; genus Crypturellus; species Crypturellus undulatus. Next base: position 563,451 of record VWPW01015954.1, on the reverse strand, counting down.
CAAATGCTGAGAATTCTTTACGTCATCCTGCAAAGTCAATGTGCAGCATTCAGTATACCAGCTGAATAAAAAATAGTATTTGGGGGAAAGACCTCAAATCTTGAAATTAAGAAGCAGATAAACTTCATGCATGTGGCAAACAGCAAGGAGCACTCCTGATGTTTGCATGTACAAGTATGTTTATGCTTGTGAGTCTCTTATTAGTGTATTTCAGTTCTGTTATTGCTTATCTTTGGTAATATTTTAATTATTTGTAGCAATTCTTGAAATATTTTCTACACACTGCAGCCTTAAAATTAATTTTTGATGGTCAGTTATAGGAAATGAGTTGGCTAAAGAGACATAATGGAAAATAAGCTTGATTAATATCAACATTCTGGACACTTTTCTATAATCTTTCATGCCATTCATTTTTCTTGATATAAAAGTATCATTAACTGCAATCATGTTTGTGTACAAAATTTAAATTTATTTCTGCCCAGTAATACAGAAAATGTAAGGCTTTAATGAAGATTTTTTTCCTAATCTACGACTGTTACCACTTTTTAGGATTAGTAGCACCTTAAACTAGATACTGAGATGGAATAAATTTAATTAAATACTCCTGATTGTACTAGTTGTGTTCAAAATACTGTTTGTTTAATTGCTTAGAAAAAGCAGAGAGAACTTGCCAAGATGAGAAGGTGTCTAAGACCAGAGGAGCTGACAAATCAGTTGAACCAAATAGACCTAAACATGCAACATGAACAGTTAGAAGAGAGCTACCAACAACTTGTTTCCGATTACCGAAGAGTCCTAGAACGACTTGCACAAGCATGAAGAATCTACCTTTTCTGTACAGAAAACTTTCAGATTTCTATACAGTGTTGTAAAGCACATCCTTAATTGCTACTTAATTGCAAGATCTCATGTGACGTTTTAATCACATTAAGGTGACTTGTGTTTCTGTGCATTTTGAATATTTTCTATTTTTGTGTTGTAGATTTTAAAATGTACCCTAGGTTTGAGGGCACTTATTGCTGAAATAAACAATGTAGATTCTCAAGCACCATAACGCTGCCATTGCTTGATTTTTTTTGTTGTTGTTGTTTTTCTTTAAAGTCGTAAGGTAAAATAGAAGGGTAATAGATATGAGTGGCTGGTTAGTATGTAAATCTAGCAATATCTGTATCACAGCTCTACTAAATCTTTCCTACCCTGACCCTCCTTGAGCTGCTGTACTGGCTTCTCCTGTGCGTGTCTGTGGGACAGTTTTAATGTGGGAATAGGCTGCACCACTAAGACGTGGTATAAGAGTCTGTCTGGCATGCTCTCTGAGCAGAGGTTCTTTACCCTGACTTAGATGTGGATGTGCTGCACTTAAATTGCCAGGACTCCTCCTAATCCAGCTTTTAAAGGCATATTTTCAGATCCCAAAGCTTGTGGGTTGGATGCGTCAGAGTGATCACTTAAAAATACTTGCAGTTGACAAAGCAGCCACAACTTTACCTGTTCTTTAGCCTAAAATAAAATCTGTGAAGAAATAAGTGCCTAAGTCTATTTCCTTGGCTCTGTTTTGCTGTGTGTTATGTATTGGGCTTGAGGTTATTTGTCTTACTCCTGTTTTCTCACTCAGTGACCCATTTTACCTTGTCTTTCCTTATGATTAAGATTTCAGTGTGATGCCATAGGCCTCCCCTATCCACACTATCCCCATGTATGATATTTGTTAATAATTAAACAATCCCAGACCTCTACTGCCTGCAGTAGTAAACACAAAGCAAGTGTTTTGTTAAATGTGTTCCAAGTGTTGGTGATCTTCTAGAAGAAGGAAGTCTGTGTTGAACAATGCTGCTTTTTTCCCTACATAAAAGGCTAGGATACTTGTGCCTCTAGGTGCTTCTTGTGCCTCGAGGTTTGTAGTAGCCACTATAACTTGGAGCGCACGTCTGACAGTTTACTTATGCGGATTCCTTGGACATGTTCACTAGAACTAACAGAGACTAATCATTAATGGTAAAATTGACTAAAAAAACATTATCAATTACCATGATTTAAGTGATAGGGATGTAAGTAAGATTTCCCTGATGTATTTTCAAAAATAAAAGTTAGGTACTTCAAAAACCATGAAACAATTAGCTCAACAATAAATAACGTGAACTCAAAACAAAAACAACAAAAATGCTAGTTTCCAAACTCTGAAAGCAAGCGCTACCCGAAGTTAGGGGATTTGAAGGGTGCTTAAACTACTACAGTACTGGGAATAAAGGTCTAGACAGTTGCAGCAGTATCTTGGGCAGCAAATGTCCCTGCCTCCCATGAAGAAACACACAAAGCTGCTATGTGGCAGTTCAGGCAATTCAAGACTGACCTATTGTCTCTCTGTGCAATATCAGCAGGAGGGTAAGCAGCCCACAATGCCTATACGAAGGATTTACGTCTGCTTATATGGATCATTTTTTCAATTCCTTTTTGTCTCTCACTGAGACTTTGTTGTTCTTTATGCTTATCCTTTACCATATTGTATGATTGTCAGACACTACAGGCCTTGAAAAATCTTATGTTGTGTATTTTACCATTTTACTTTTTTCCCAGTGTCAGTTCTGACTCAATTTCATCACTATCAAACTGCTAGAGCTAGAAATATGTGATATATATGTACGTATCACCTAAAATGTTGGAATCAAAGCTTTCAAGCTGCAAAATATTATTCACTGCTTTGTGAAACATTGCTTGCTAGGATAATACAGACTTGAGAAATTCACAAAGAAATAGCATGGAAAAGAATTAACATCTGGTATCTCATAAGCAAGTATGTGTTGCAGCTGGTTCAGTTGTCTCAAGTCATACAGCTAAAAATCATGTGGAACAAGGGTTTAGGTTTTTTTGCTTGTTTATTTGTTTTCCCCCAAAGACATCAACATCTCTGATAATTTTTCACTGCTAGTTCTTCTCTAATGATCAAAACCATGAGTTCTATCTACTACAATTTATTTTACAAAAGGGTATTAGCCACACAGGTGGCAGTAATTTGAACTGTAAGGCTAAAATTTTCGTGCAACCAGTAAAAATGGAGGACTACTACACAAAGCCATATAAATAGATGCAAACTCTGCTCAGGTCACACTATCTGCCTTCATTCTGGTTTATATCAGAGGAGCAGAAATTGTAGGAATGGGCTTTCATCTCTATCACTCAAATCTTTTACAATGTAAAAATAAAAATAATAAAAGAGTTTCTACTCAGAACAACTCATTGAAATAAGTGTTCACTCTGTTTTTTGTATCTTGTACTGAAGCCTTTGGTAATAGTCATTGCAATAAATGGGACTACAGACTATGTATCTAGACTTCAGACCAATAATAGAACAAGTAAGCATATCATTTATCTAACAATTGCCAAATTTCCATGTTGAAAATATTTTTACTTTTCCAATTTAGAGAATCAAAATAGAGAAGGGGAAGAAAATTTTCTGCCTTCATCTCTTCAAAATTCATTTCAGATAGAAGACTCGCACGAAATTGAAGAAATCTAAGACAAGATCTTGGAAATATGTGTTTCAGAGCTCCCACAGAAAAAAAAAATCTAGGTATAGCAGGAGCAGAGCTGTATACTGTTTTCTCTAGGGTAGCACTAACTAGTGCTTTAGTAAACAAAGAACATGTCCTGTTGTAAATACGCCTCAAATAAGAAGTATATGCACCTTTTAAGGATGTTGCACAGTTTGAGTGGAAAAGATGGAACATAAATCTAGCTCAACGTGGAACACTTTGCCATCCACTTCTTTGTTTCCATATGGTATGACAATAAGGGAGGTGTTTCATGTTCACTACCTGCTATTTTTTAATGCTTACCGTTCTTCCAGTTGAGCTTTTCTAAACATATATATACATATACACTCATATATATATACATATTATGCTTTTTACACTCTCAGTTTCATGGAAAAGATAAAATCTTTAACCAGAGTAAGTTTAACAACATGATAACCATAAATATGTGATTTCACCTGCCTTGCAACTATCATGTAACAATATAAGCTTTGTCTATTTTTATATACTCTGTATCTCTGATTTAGAAGCAGCTTCCCCATGCTTGTTGCTCACTTAATCAAACGTTTATCTATACAGAGATCTGAGAACTTACAAGTCACTAGGAGGCATAACTGCCCAGCCTGAGACCTAAGCCGACCTCTCTGCAGGCATCCACTTTCCTGTTTCTGCTGCTCTTCTCTGAGGTGGCCTCCGCAGGAGAGTCTGAGCCCTCTTCTCCGAGGTGCCTTCTGCAGGACAGGCTGAGCCCACCTGCGAGAGGGAGAGGGGAAAATGAAATAAATAAATAAATAAATAAATAAAGTGTCACTAGGCAGCTTAGGAAATGCCACTTTTTCCTTAATTTTTAGAGCTAGTTTTCTTCTGCAAGAATCTTGTCATTCCTCCTACTGAAAAACTATGATGAAACAGGTCAGTTGGGCCAGCATTTGGCTGTAAAAATGAATCCAGAGGCAATAGAAGACACTGCATCGGTCTTTGCACTACTGACTGGTATGGATATAAGCTATATAATAGGTTGTTTTTTGAGCTGTGGCAGCTCACTGAAAGATACATTTTTGATAGCAATGTCTATATAAGACCATTGAGAGAACAGTAGCAGAATTTTTTGAGCACAGGACTCCTGGAGTCTGCTCCTTAACAGTGTCACACAGTTGCTCACAGTGTAACTTCAATTCATACAGTTTCCTATTGTTTTCCAGAGTAGGTGAAGATAAATAGCATCAGAGTTCCTACCTAACGTGGAGTTTGAGCCTACTTCTGTTAACTAAATTATAGAATTTGTACATGTGTAGCTGAAGACTAAAAATGGCTATAGTAGGAGACAAATAAATATGGACATAAACAGTCATCCTCTCTTCCCAAATGAGAATTCTCTCACTAGGTACCAGTATGTGCATGTGTGTGTAGAGAAAGGATTACTTTGTAGGTTACCTGTACATTTTTGTTTTTATTCCCTCTTCTCTCTAAACTACTATTCTAATACATTCCATTATTTCTTTCACCTGACATTTTGATTCTTTTAGGTTTGGTATTAGCCCAATAGCTGTGATCCTGTAGCAGTGTTTCTCCTCCTCTGTATCATGCACTGACCATAAAAACATAATTTCTAAAACAACAGCAATAAAAATAAAAATGAAAAAAATGCTCATACAGATAAGCCAAATGCAAGCAAGGAAACAAAATAATGGAAATAAACATGATACATGAGCTTTAGAAGTTTAATCTTTAGACTTTGGTTCGGCTGCCAGCGAAACCAAGCACAACAGTACTGCATAAGGCAGTCTCCGGATACTTTCAAGGTAAAGCACTAGAGTAGCTTGGAAAGCTGCTGCTCTCTAGACAGTTCTGCTCTTTAGGTCCTTGCCTGCAGTTCGGCCGTGCAGGGGAAACGCGGAGCGAGCGAGCTCCGGGGGTTACGTTTCACTGCGGACTCCGCAGCGGCTCCTACCCGAGCACAACATGCGGGGCCCATTCCCTGGCGCGCAGCGGGGCTCTCCCCCCAACACGTGGGAAGGGCAGTGCGCGAGGCAGCTCCTCCGCGGCCGGACGACGCGAACCGCAGCGCGGAGCCGGGCTGGGCCGGGTCCAGCCGGGGGCAGGACGGGAGCGCTGCTGCCCGCCACGGCGCCGCCGCGCAGGTGACACGGGCCCATGTGGCACCTGCCGCGCCGCATGGACGGGTCGGGTCGGGTCGGGTCGGGACGGGACGGGACGGGACGGGACTCACCTCCGGTCCCGCCTCTGCCCGAGGCGCCCAGCGGCTCCCGCCGGCGCGAGGCGGCTCCCGCGGCCACGTGACCCCGCCTCGCGTGGCCAAGATGGCGGCGCCCAGAGGTGTCACCGTGCTGCGGAGCGGCGGTGAGTGCGCGCGGCGCGAGCCCGGTCCCGGTCCCGGTCCCGGTCCCGGTCCCCGCCGCCTTGCGCGTGCGGAGCTCCGAGCCGGCGTTAGCGGGAGCCTCGCTGGGTTGCTGCGGGCAGGGCCGGCTGCCGGAGAGGGGCTGCGCGCAGAGTGAAGCCCCGGTGTGTGCCCTCGGGGAAGGGTCGAAGGGAGAGTGTGATTTTATCCCGCCCTCCTCCCGACAAAACGGGCTCTGGTTATAGTACAAACAGAGGCAAAGCTGACTTGCTGCTTCCAGAAAGAGATTGTATGCATGAAGAAAATCTTACGCTGTTGTCCAGTTCTGCCTCACAGTAACTCTGGTGCCTGTGTTTGTATTAGTACTTGTTCGTCTTTGCTGTGCTGGGAATCTACTCAGAGCTGGCTTCCTTACTGTGTAAGACAAGACAAGCCAAAACAGCTAACGTGAAGTGTTCTTAGTAGTGATGCGAAGCTCTGAAGTACGTGGGTTGTGAATAGCCCATCAAAGTACCTCGCTCTAGTTCTGCTCTAGTAACTTGAGCTGTTATGTGTGCCCCCCCCCCCAAAAAAAAAAAAAAACAAACCCTGTAACCTGACATAATTATTTAGGATCCTCCTAGCAGCCTATTTATACCTTGACCCTTGCTTTGCAAGTGCTGAAGCCTCACAGCTTCTTGCACGTTGCCAGCGCTGCATATGTTGTGTTCTCCAGGAGCCTGCTTCTCTCGTGCTTTTGGGTCCTTCTAAGAGCACCCTTTCTACCATATAACCTTGTGCAAGTGCCTAGAAGCAATTGTATAGGATGCTCTACTTTGCTAGAAAAACAGTGCCACCTTATTGGTGTAACATTGTTTACGTTTCATTCCTTCCTCTCAATATTGTATTGTTTTGTGCCAAGTACCATTGGAAGCTCTTTGGGGCACTCTGTTCGCTGAGTGGCTCTTTTTAACTTCTGTGGTAAGTCTGTCATGTCTGCTCAAAGGAGCTTGAATCTTAAATGTGTGAACAGGAAGAAATACTTTGCCATGATCTTGATGAAAGACTTGTAAGCTGTGTTGTTGCTTTTTTTCCCATTATTTTTTATTATTTTAATGTCTGTTAAATACTTACTGCAATAATAAAGTGCAGCATTAGCCCAGAATAACTTTAAATGAAGCATTAAACTGAATTCTTTATGCTTTTAGCTAAGGCATAGTGTTGCTATGTGATAGAGCTGATATAAAGCAGAAGTTTAGTCCCTTTTGTCATGTTAACAGTCCTGTCATCTGCTTTTCTTTAATGTTTTATTCTATCCGACAGTCTTGAAACAAGTTTGAAATTATGAAGGCCTCTTCTGTATAGTTAACCCAGAATTTTGCAGGGCAGAAAAGCCACATCATTATTTTTCAGCAAATGAGCACTCATACCATAGAGACATTCCAGTTTGGCTTTGCTTTCGGAATCTGAACTTTTGCTGAACTCTGGGGAGAGTTCAGCTACAATATTCAGCATTCAGATTCAGAGTCTCCTATTTGTTTTATTTGTGACAGCTGTCAAAACCTTCCCTCTTTCGCGCGTGCTGGTTGAAATTGAATCACATTTTTAGTATGTAAGAAAATACAATCGTTTTCTGTTTTGAATATCAAGTGAATTGAAAGCTACTGTGCAGCTTCATACCATACTTGTTTATTTGCTTCATCAGTTTTGCTTTTGCAGCCATTTCATTGTGGATGTTGTTTTGGTCTTGTGTCCATGCCTACACCACTATCTCCAGCTCCCTCCACCTAACGGCTGGGTCTGTTACCCAGGTAAATGACCCAATAAGTTACAAATAAATAAATAAATAGTTAAGCTTTCAATCTTTCCCTTCAGATATCAGAGTTAATCTAGAACCCCCAGTGGAAGTGCTTTTTTTTTTTTTTTTTTCCAGAACTTGAAAAAACACAATTGTCATAGTTCAGACAAGGTCGATTAAACTAAATTCAATTTCCTCTGAATTCGACAGTTCAGTATAACTTAATTTGAATTTACTAAAAGACAGAGGTAATTGAAATTACATTTCTGATCACCTAAGGGAATCTATTCTACTTAAATTGAATGAAAATTACTTTTTGATAGCCACTTTTGTGATATCTTTTCGTATTTATGATGTAAATGGTTTTGTTTTTTGAATGTGTGGTTTTTGTGATGAAAATAAAATGTTCAACTATTACAGAACAGTTTCTACATAAATATATTTGAAAGATTGAAATTGTGGAAGTTTTCATACTAGCTAAGTACTTCCTCCACATATCAGAAAGGCTGGGTGTATCCTTAAAACATTTGTTATGAATGAAAAAGGAAATAAGTAAAGTGCTTGTGCTTGCAAAGAGGTGAAAAGACAGTTTGTGCATTTTTAGCAGGCATGTAAGGGAACTGGTTTAAATAGTCTCTGCCTTGCTAGTTGCTGAATTGCATTTTAAAACACTGAGGAATCAAGGAGAAGATAAACAACTTTGCAAGAGTGTGAGTGGTTGCACAGGCCCTGTGAAATTTCATAGCTACTCAGAAAATGTGTTTCAGAGTGGCCTTGCAGTGGGTTGACCTCCTTAGAGCTGCCACCCTTGATGGAACAATATTTAGGTAGAGTTTTGCTGGTGATGCATAGGAGACGTGATAGCATTTAGCGTTTTATGAAGGGAAACTAAGAAACAGCCACAACACAGACGTATGAAGTGGCGTGCTGACTTTTCATGGTTTGTATTTGTAACTGGTATGGCTCATACAGTGTTTCATTGGCGTTTTCAGGTGTTAAAATAATTGCAACTGTGATATTTGATTAGTAATAACAAAATAAAATAGAAGACATCAAAATGCATGTCTCCAAGTACACGTTGGATAGTTCAAGGCATAATCTTCTTTTGCAGATGAATTTACTCATTTTAGACATGTAAACTTTGTTAGAGTAGAAGCCCCTAACTCGTTGCAATGAAGTCTGAAGAATTTGAACCACATCATGAGAAGATATTTCTTGTAAAATGAGTCACCTGATTGTCATTAAAAACTGGTATCACTGCTACCTCACTTCTCTCACGATGGTTGTTCAGCCTTTTCAAGTTACTTTACCGCAGACTAAGGTGTCTGACGCAGTTCTTGCCCATGCGGCTCGTGGGCGCAGGCCGGGCACCTGCCCGGGCTCTGCCTTCCCAGGCCCTCCCTGCGCTGGAAGGTGACGCGCAGGCGCCCTGAGCGCCCTGCTCGTGGCTGGAAGTGTGGCCGCCCCCGCTGGGCTCTTCGTAGCATCCAGCATCATGGTATGTGAGACACCTCTGCTGACGAGGGTCATGAAGTTAGAATTCACAGTCATGACACTTTCAAGATTTCTCTGGGAATTCCCTGAAAAGAACCAATACAGTAACTGAGGGGAGATGTTCTTTCCCTGTGTGCTTAGCTTCCTTTCTTTTATCCTTTTATTCTATACGTATAAAATATATTCAATATTTTTAATTGTGTGCATGAGCAAGTAGCCATCTTTGAAGGACTTGTCTTAAAAGTTTTTGGTATTCTAGACTGATAATGAAATAATTCTTGCATTTATGAGTTTTTTGGCAGGTGAGAAAAAGTGATTGGAAACTTCTGTTGTGGAGTTTTTCAATATCAAATGGTGCTTTGCTGCATTGTGCAGTACATGAGCTAGACAATTAGCTGGAAGCAAATATTAATTCATATTTTCCATTAATTTGCAGACAGACTCGTGTCTCCAGGACTTAACATTAGCGATATCAGCTGCAAATCAAGCACTGTTGAAGTTCAAACCATTTGATCGCAGGGCACTTTTAACATTTTTCAAATGATTCAAAGGTAGTTTCATCTCTGTCTTGAAAATAGTCGGGCAGACAAGAAGTAATTCCCATTTCAACAGTGCAGCAATGAGTGACGGGGAGGGGGAGGGAGGAGACATACCTTCATGGTCTAAGGCATGGGAGAAGAGAAATATTCCAATATTCCCTTTCCAATCAAGTGTTTGATTGTTCTCTTTCCCTGCACGAGGTGCCCTGTGCTGCTGCCAGGGCACACAGCTCTTGTCCGGCCGCCCTCGGGCCGCGGTGGTGGGTGAGCGCGTGGGGCGCCTGGCCCGGGGGGCGCAGGTTGTCCCCCGAGCCCTGTGTCCTGGGCGGGCAGGTGTCGGGGCAGTGCCCTCACTCACACAGCGCTCAGCCTGTAATAAACATATTGGACAGGCTCACTTTTAGGTATCAGAAGGAAAATAACCCGAAGTTCTGTGTAACTCCCTGCTACGGGGCTGGGATGCCCAGGAGAGGGATTTGTCTCTTTGCTGTGTTCCCCACTGGTTTCACTGTGCTCTCCTGGTCCTCAGCTTGGACATGAAGCTGTCCCCAGGGTGACAAGAGTCCTCAGGCTGCCGTGGAGGTCTTCCTGGTGTGGCGTGCCCTTACCTGGCTCCAGGGGCATAAGCAGAAGCTCAAAGTAGTGTCATGTAATGAGACGCAAGGTCTCAAACAGAAGGTCTCGTGTGTGATTGGTATTTATGTGTGTGGGTCAGTGCAGCCTGTGGGCAGTGAAAAAGGCAAACTTGTTCTGAGCTACTTGCTTTGCCTCTTGTTAAAGGACTAGGTCTCTTCAGGCTGAAATCTATACCCAGAGCAAAGGTAATGTTAGTCAACACACAAGTCTCAAGTGTCATTCTGCCAAAAATTGAATGACTTCTCTGTGATTGTGTAGCAAATAAATGGAATGAAGAATGCTGCTTCTGGGGAATAAATTAAAGAAAAAAAGATACAGATTCTTAAAACCTTCATCATAAAAATTCCCTGCCAAGCCCATCTGAAGGACTTAACTGCAAGTGAAATATCTGACCTCTTTTTTTTTAATTTTTTTTACTTAAAACTCTATTATTTTGCTTAAAATACTGGTGATATTTCAGAGGATCCTGGTAATCTCTAAGCTTGTTTACTATTGTTTACTCTAAGGTATAGCATTTGAAGAGAAAGGATGAAGGATTGAATTATCAATAAAGAAAATATGGATCTCAGATTGTGAATTGTGTTGTATTTCAGAGCACATAGCTTCTCTTACCTAAATCACTGGATTGGATGCCATACGAGCATATAATAAAACAGTTCCTGTCTTGGAAGGCTTGCAGCCTGGAAAGGCAAAGCAGGCAAAAGCAGAGATGAAAGTGTTACCTCTAATTTATAGATGGAGAACCTGGGGGAGTAATCTGTGGAGGGTCTCATGGAAGTATGACATTGGCAGAACTAAATATGGCCTGAAGCCTGCATGAATGCCCTCCCTTTATCAGCTACCAGAACTACATGCTTTTTTTTAAAAAGTGGACATAAATGGAAAGCTAGATTTAGATAACATACTGCTTTTACTCAAGTTTTTGCACTAAATTTCCTTTAATATTCTAAAAGCTGGACATAAGGCATACACAAAAATGATGTAACAGTTATCTATAAAGTTCAAAAATTCTGTATCATGGCTATTATTTAGTTCTGTGGGGAAAACTGAACTCTTCTGTTTATGTTCTGTGTTATTCTGACACATTTTGAATTATTTCTCACATAGTTTTTTACATATAGTGAAAGTTAGAATTTAAAATTGAAGCTACCAAGAAAAAAAGATTTCTACTTTAGTGGTGGAAATTGCCATAACACAGCATCATTGTATTTTCACTTCTTACTCTGAAGAGAATGGGGCGTCTGCTGGTAAAATCAAAGGTGTTTTTCTTCTGGTTTCGAGTCTGTTTTGGTGCTAAAGCTGTTTTGGTCAGGGACTCCAATGTGTTTTTTCTCTCCAGGATATTCAGAAGTGCTTGATTTTATATTCTGTTCTGACAATCATTAGCAAATTTAAATAGAAGTTTTGGAATTGTGTGCAAGCAACATGAGGTGACAATCCTACCACTGCTCTGCAAACTGTAGGAGTTATTTTCACATGTAGTGGATAAAAGGCCCTTTTTGTGCTAAACACATCTGCAGGACCCATAGCTACAATGGTTCTCAACTGGCATTTAGGACTGTATAGTTTCACTTCTTTGCTTTTTTTTTTCCTCCTTTCCCTTCCCTCCCTCCTCTTCCAACTCGCAGAGCTCTCAGTTGGGTGTTTTCATTAGCATTAAAATGTGTTTTGAAAATACTCTCAGTGAAGGGAGAGGTGTAGTAGCCCTTATGGTGCATGTGCTTGGGGTTGGTTTTGAGATGGTCCACGCTGTGTGCTTTTGCAGCAGTGGTTTCTTTCCAAACATTTTTATTTTAAATCAGCAATGTTTGTTTAAAATCAACTTGTTTGCTTGAATCAACTCTTATACTATGTATTTGAGAAGGCAAGAGAAAGTATACAAGGCACTGTTGGTATTTCGTAGTGTCTGGCTTGCAGCTACTGCGTCCTGCAGAAAGAGGCTGTTGGCTAAGGCTGTGTTTTAATTTCATTTTTTAGTTTTCAGTTACACATTTCTGGAGTCTCCCTGTTACCTGATGGCGCCTATATTTCATCAAGTTTAGACAAGCAGTCTACCTGGATGCGGGCCCAGTGGAGCTGCTGTGACTGATGAACATGATCCCCTGCTCAGGAATCCACGACCTGCAGGACCCGCGGGATTCCCGGGGGAGTTCAAAGAAAACTGTAGTTGAGCATTGGCTCCAGTGTTTCTTATTTCCGTTGTTGTTCCCACATAGTATCACCTTATACTCATGGGGAAAGTACCTTGCTCCTAGTAAAATCTGGGTTTAGCTTGTTGATAATTAAAAGATTCTTTTAGAATGCAGTGAAAACAGAAACCATGAAGGATACAGACAGCCAAAGAAGTTACTTTGACATCTCTTGATTACTGCTTACAAATAAAGTGACACGTTATTAAACAAAATAACAAAAAAAATTGTAGCACTGGTGCTATCATGCTGGCTTTTGCTACATTATCATTTTTATCCTAGCTTTAATAGACACAATTACATTTTTTAATTTTAATCTTTTTCTTACACGATTATTTCTTTAATCTGTTTTGTTCTGTTAGAAAAGCTCTACTATGCGAACATTGCCTATTATTTTAGCTGCAGAATATTATCATGTTAGATTATTTTTATTTAGAAAATGCTTTTAGAAATATTGTTTTATGATTGCAGAGTGTGCTAGTGTCCAATCTGATTAAATTTAATTGTGTTTCCTGTATGAATTAGTTTTCATTTATATGCCTTTATTTTCATCGGGAGATGCAAATATATCATATTCTTAAAGGAAAAACATGGAGCTGGCAGTCAGACCATGTCTATCCTGCATAAAAACAACACAATAATCATCTTGCATGTTCTCCTTGTTTAAAAAAATTTTAATTTCTACCTAATGATCCAAAATTATTTATTCATGTTGTTTTGAATTGTTAGTCCTTTTATTTTTTTCTTCTGTAAATTGAAGAAATTAAAATAGTAAAAGAGTAATTAAAAGCCATGTGGACTAGAAGTGCAGTCAGAACATATTCATTACTCTTCTAGCTATATAAGTTTTAGCTGTTGTTCATTTAGCTCTTCCTGCTTATATTTATCTCATTATCAAGATATGTCATTGCTTTTAGGGAGAGGGTTTTTTTTCTGCTTTCTTCAGAAATCCATGTGGTAAAATTGTCCTCCCATTATTTTTGCTTTTCTGTTACCGTAACAGCTTCTGATTTATTTATTTTCCTTAGAGTGAGCTGTTTACCTTAGGATGCACTACAGAAACTCGAGAACTTGTGAAGCAGGGGCATGGCAAATGTGAAAACTGGTTGGATAAAGGATTCTCAGGTGTACCTATTTAAATCCAACAACTAGCAAGCATCTGATGTAAAGAAGTCTTTGCTGAAATGTCATGGTTCTGTTCCTTTGGGTGTGAGAATAGGAAGTCTGCTGTACAACAGTGCTTGCATTGTACTGCCTTCAGCTATTTCAGGATTCTTGTCTGCTCCAGGTTTGATGTTCCTGGTATCTTGAGGTTAAAAAAAAAATGAAAAGAAAAAAAAATCAAATCTTTTTCTACCTGAAAGAAGGGACAGTACAATGGTGTTGTATAATACCTTTAAAAACATTTTTTTCTAGTTTCCAATAGGGAAGGGGTACTATCTTTACTGGATAAAATTCATACACAATATTTGATTAGAGAATGCTTGAAACATTAAACTGCGGTTGTTTCTGTATATTATGGATGTCTCCAGAGCCTGCTAAGTTTAGGATTCGGTTGTCAAACTTGTTCAATTCTGGCACCCTGGAGAAAATGCCATTTGGGAAAAATGGGAGGCAAGCAGAGGCAAAACAGTGTAAGCTCCGTTTTGATGTTTTATGGCAAACGTATTTGTTAGTGTCTGTCTTGAGTCTTGTTTTGGCATTTCATGAGCTTTGTACCTCCTCGGGTCTTTGTGCGACGGTCCTGGTGGAGGCTAAAGATCTTGGGGAACTTGCATGCACCAGACATGGTGCCAGCCTTGCTAATCTGCAGGCGGTCTCCACTTGAGAAGACAAGTTCTCCCACCTCTGCAGGGGCTGATCCCAACTCACGGGCTATGCCCAGACACCGAGACACAGGACTGAGGAGCTGGGAGGTCAAGCTTTTGAGGCTCATGGTACCCAGCCTCGGATAAGCCACTGAACTTTATGTCTCTTTCTTCACCCTCAAAGCAGATATTTTATTTACCTTGCAGATGCATTGGTTGAGATTAATGAGTTGTTTGTAAAGCACTTTGAAGATGAAAAGCACTATAAAAATGCTAAGTATTATTATGTATGAGCTCTTGAGTACATAATGGCTGTTTGCCTGCCAGTATTTAAAGCAATTTGTAACACACTAAGTATGAAAGATACCATATGAAATGAAACTCTGGTTTCCATTTAAGAAAAGTCACTCATAGTTTGTGTTCAGTAGTTCAAGTCAAACCATTTATCCTCTGTGTTATCTCAAGCAAAAACATAGATTCTAAAAGGTTTTTGAAATGGAACAGTTTGATATGATATGGATGTCGTCTTATTCATTCTCCATCCTAGTCCCTCTGTATCACCTTGTTTTTTGTCTGCCAGAATCTTAGGTCTTCTCTCTCCATTAGGTTTTGCCAACGTGTTCTTTGGTGCCTCATTAAGCTCCTGTCTCGACTGCTGTGTCTTTTCTGCCCCGGCTCTGTCTGTGGCTCTACACTGTTGTCACTGACACTCTTGCACTTTGCAACCCCTCTGCTCAGGGGCACTTGTCGCTCGCAGGGTCTCCCCCTGTGTTTGAGACTGGACTGTCCCGTGCAGACACCTTGGGTATTGGTAAGCATTGTCCAGCAGTGATGTGGCCTTCTGTGTAGGAACTGAAACACATTGATAAGAGACTTGCTCTTTTAAAATAAATCTTTCATGAATTCTTTAGATACAGCTTACAAATTCCCGATTTCCTTAGATCCCAGGTTGAAATTGTTTTGAAGTTGTCTTGTTTATTATGTATCAACATGATACAGAATCTGTCCAGTTTGGATGATAGAATACTCAGCCTCATCTTGACTTCCCACAGGAGGTTAGAGATGTGCAAGAGGCAAGTGGCACATCCTAAAAAGACGCACGTTGTGCGTTACACGAGCACAGTCCCTGTGCTCTACCAGAAGTCTCGCGTACCTGAATGCTTGCAGAGCTAAAGTGGAAGAGGGAAGGCATGAAAATTGGTATTATGTGATGTGCAGTCTTACTGCTCTCTGGATGTCGTTCAAGCAGGAATATACAGTATGTGGCTAGGTTAATTATGATGGGAAGTGTCAGAATGGTTTATTTTGTTTTAGTTTGTTTTGTTTGTAGCCTTAGCTCAGCATGTTCTAAAATGATGCAAGGGAAAGCTTTTAAGGTAATATGGACAAACTTGGCTATTCCTTAGCAAAGGGGTTTGTCCACATGGTAACTGCTTCCAAGAAAATTCCAGACAGGATAAGTTTGAAATTTGTTTTAAAGTTCCTGCAAGATAATTCATATTAAAAACGTGCTATTTGAAAGGAAACAATCTGGAAGTGTTTCATGACGTAGAGACAATGTATGGAAAACTCATTTGTTTATTTTCTTGAATAACCAATTTGCTGAGCCGGTGTCTTTTTCCAGATCAACAGTTATCTTTCCCATTGATTTTTGGCTTCTGAGGAAAATGTGGGAAGCCAAGTGTTCAACAAACTGCTCTGCTATGTGGAAATTTTTAAAAAGGGTAATAAAGAGCTCTTCAGAGCCCATCACGGGTCTTCTGGCAGACTCAGTCTATAGCATAGTGCCAGGAGAACTTTCTGGAGTGTTTCTGAAAGGGATATTGTTCTCTTTTCAGGTTACATGAGTAATGACCAGCTACTTTAACCAGCTGTGTAAAGTCTCCAACCTTTAGATTTTAAAGATGTTTACTTTGTTGTATTGATATTTAAAATACCTACTTAAAGCAATGTTTAGATTTTAGATCAAGTTCAGTCTGATCCATGAAGGACTATTGCAGTAATGAACTTGATCTAAATTTATACATTGATGCTTTTGGCATATCCAATGTTCTCTAAAGGAACGTACCACTTTTCTTGGGTTATCTGGTTCATATTTAGGTATACATAAATCTGAATTAGGTTCCGCATCATATATTTTTTAGAATTTTGAAAGTCAGCATACATAGCAAATAGCAAGGAAGTTGTTTGTTTCTCACATAGACCCAGCTGTTCAGTCTCACATTTTTGATTGACATGGATAAAGTTGGAGGTAGATAAAAGCAACAGTAAGGACTTAATCTCCTTTCACATGTCATGAAGATAAAGTCATGATGATGAGTTCTTCTTTTACTGATGGAGCCACTCCAGATCTGCCCGTAATGCTGCTTGGCTTATAGCTCTTGAAATGCTCATAAACTCATGTAGTGTTGAGCTGAGCTCCTCTGGACTAGACAAATAGAAGGCCACCTTGCAAAGACCTCCTGTTTTGACACCAAGAGGAGATGTTGCCCATGTTGGTTTGTGCAAGTCTGATAATGAAGTCAGATACCTGCACCATGGATGAATTTGTAGGAGGTGACAGGGTTTAAACTGATCACCACTATCATCGCGTGTTTTCTTAACGTCTTATGAGGTGACCAGGCAGATCTCATATGTCAGAGCTGCTTCTGGGTTATTCTTCACTGATTATTAACGTTCTTCATGTGGGTTATGATGGAAACTTAAAAGGTGCTATGTTTAAAAAGAAAAAAAAAAAGTGGGACTTTTCTAGATTTCCAAAGCTTGGCTAACGCTCAGGCAGCCTATGCTAGTTCAGAAGAAGCTCAAGACCTGAGAAGAATGTTTTACTGAAAAAGTTTTAATCACTTGCTTGAAAATATCAAGTTTTTTCAAAGTTTTTTTTTTTTTTTTTTGTTAGTTTTCTGACATGATTCTGTCTCAGCTGCTTTCTTTAACATGTAGTTATACTGTCCTGGAGTTTTGGGTTGTAGGGGACTCTCTTTAGGTAACAGGTGTTTTCTGGCAAAATTTTAATTACAGAGCAACCCAAATGCCACAATGGCAGGGCTGAATACGAGGGTTCAGTGGCTGGGTCTAAAGCTTGCTTGATAAAGACAGTCTTCACTCACTTTTGTTAATAGCACATCATGATTTTCCAGAAATCGCTTTTGAAAACTGTGTCACCAAATCAACCTTGGTCCTTCAATGGAATATGGAAAGGAATATTCCTTCAAAGACATATCTAAGCCTTCCTGCAGAGAACAAAGTCACCAAAGGAGGGATTCATCCTACCCAACTATATAGCTCAGTCAGTAATACCAATTCCCTCTAATCACCTGAAATAAACAGGCTAAAATAATTCTGATACTTTTCATTTTATTCTTTGACCAACTAAAATGACTTTTCCATCCAAGTGGCTGGGGTATGGTCCCGATCATAAAATTCAGAGTCACAGCACTTGGCAGTAGGCTGTGCAGCTGGGTTGAAATGGGCCTTGGACTTCACTTATTCCATGATTGCAATATGCAGTAGGATTATCACATTTGATAATTTACCCAAGTTTAGGCCAAAGTATTCTTAGAGGTGGAAGAATATGTGGTGATGATCATGGTCTTGTCTAATGGAGAAGATCCAAAGTCCTTATCAGTGAAGGCTCCTAGCTAGTTTTTGGTGTCTGAATTTGAAATGCATTTAATAAATAGTTGTGTTGCTGTAGCTAATCCCAGTGATGTGGCTGGGGATGTCACAAATGTTGTATGTCAGGAGTCTTATCCATACATCACATAGGTCAGGACCTCGGGAAATGAGCGTGTCAGATACCAACGTGCACGTAGGTTGGCACAGCAGTGAAATTTGCTCATCGCTCCTAATGCTCATGCATGTAGAGGGTTATGGTGAGCCTGAAGTTATCAGAGAGATGATTACTGTTTGATTTACTAGAAGTCAACCACCAGGTTCGTGCCCTGGGTGCCTTCGGTGTCTTTGTGGAGCAGTGACAGCGCTGGGTTAATGTGCCTACTGCTCACCGCTGTTCAAGATACTAGTAAAGCACTTGCCCAGAGACATGTGACTGCTTGTGTGTTTGAGGGCATCTTTTTATTTTAATCTTAACATAAGTCCTCCACTAGCCCCTCTCTTACTTTCTCCGTTTTTGTGCTTGGACTCTTTGCCATTAACATTAGAGAGAACGGATCCCCTTGGCGGAGCGGTGCTACAGTTTTTAGTCATTATCTTTTCTTTGCCGTTTGCCCCTGACGGCAGCTGCACACTCTGAGTGCCGAGGTTGCAGTTGTGGTGCCCTTTGAAAATGCCGGGCAGCGAAAGGCCTGATCCTGTCGCCTTCGGTTCCTGTGCGAGGTTTCCACGAGTGCGTTTGGGCAGCAGGGCCCCGCGTCGGCGACACCGGCGTGTCCCCCGCACCAGTGGGCTCTGCCGGCGGCGTCGGCAGCGGGACCCCGTGTCCCTCCAGGCACCCCTGCGGCCGCCGGGGCCGCGGGAAGCGTCGGTGGTGAAAAGTGATTTCCTCGGTAGTCCTCGGGCTGCCTTCCCGCCGTGTGTGCGGCCATCCGGGTGATTAATGCGAAGAGGAAAATACTCTTGACCCATTTAAATCATGTCAGCCCATGACCTCTGCTCGTCCACGGAATGAAATACTGCGAGCCCAACATCCAAACTGCGAGTGGACTGCAAAAATATTTTACTCATTTGGATTATGTAGTAAAACATGAGACATTGGTACTAATTGTGACGTTAGATTTTAAGCTGAGCAAATTGTAATTGTCAACAAAGGACAACTATAAGTTGAAAAGACTATTAGCATTTCAGCTATAGCAACTAGTTTGAGTAATCTTTTTCTTTTTTTGTTATTTTTTTTTCAGTGTGGCTTCTAAAAGTCTCTACACAAACATTCAGTAACAAGGAACTGGGTTCAGGAGTGTTTATTTTATATCATTATTTAATTTAAGTTGTGAAAGAAATGTTGGAAATATTCATTTGCAGGATTTAAATATATTGACATTTTATATTATAGGAATAAATTGTAAATTGTAATCTTGAATAAAATAAGATCAAAAAGGCAAATTATTAGTAATTGAGAATTTAAATCATTTAAAGCATTTATTTAAGTATCAAAGTAAAAACTGAAACCTCTAAAAGATGTGAATTTCATCAAATAGAAACATCACTTTGAGCACATTGAACTAAATATAAATTTTAAAATACTGAATTTAGGCTGTCAGGTTTCTATGGTTACCTACCTTTCCAGCAGTTTTGTGAGATGTGCAAATAGGCCTGTGAGTCACTTGTAATTATTTGTTTGTGGTTTGTTATAGTTGTAATTCTGTGTTCAGTTTGAATCTAATATATTTCATACCACATGCTTTGGTTTATGTGTATTTTAGTGTGTATGAGTGACAGTGATTGAGCATTTCTTATGGAGTGCTTTTTTTTTTTGTCAGAAGTGATGTATGTTGGTCGTTCTGAAAATGCAAACAAGTTCTTCCTGTATCACCATTTGATAAAAAGGGACGTTTTTGATAAGAAAGGGATCTTTGTAAAGGTTAAGCAAGAAGATAAGTAAAAGATACTTAAAAAAAATAAAAATAAGATAACCTTCTGGTATAATTGCCATTATCCTCCAAACTGGATCTGTAATTCTGTCACCATAATTCATTCAGTGTCCCAAATGTCATATATTTATGAATAAACATCCATGTTATGCATTAATAGCACATGCTAATGACTGACAAGTATAAAAATAAATGTTTTGCTAAAGGTGCTGTAAGTTACCAACCTCAAGATCTTGATCGGAACAGCTTCCATGTGCAGAGAATCTTCTCTAAAAGTAGGAGCTTGTTTCTACAGCTGCTAGAACCGCAGTTTAGAAGAAACATCTGCAAACTGTTACATGTGTGTGCTGGAGTACGTGGGAGCCCGGATTATAGGCAGGACGCCCCAGCCTGGCACTTCGTGCTCCAGCAAAAGACACTACGCGCTTTTCCAGCAGGAGACTCGCTTGTGTTTTCGTGTACTTATAGATGTTTCTTATAAAGCAGAGTGTTACGAGTAATTAATAAAATTTGAGACAAGGCAGGGAACTTGGCTGCTAGCTACTTTTTTTTTTTTTTTTTAACCAAATGAGTAGCGATGTAAGTATTTATGAAAACATTCATCCCCAAATTGCTAACAATCTATACTTTTATCATTTTGAGATGAGCCTGGCTTACGATTCAGGAGTCTTCTGGTATCCCTAAAAGTTTAGCTGCAGGTGTATGGAAAAGAGCGATTGCAGTGAGACATATAAGGTACTGAGCAAATACTGATACAACGTTTAAAGCATTCTAAATTTTCTATGCAAAAATTACTCTTATTTTGGCAACCTTGCTCATAGCTTTATATTCTGAAAGGGTTTCTGTTTAAAACATTTTCATGGTGATTCAGGCAAACATTTTTTTTTTCCATGTAAGGTGTTGAGGTAGGATTTATTTTTAGCACGCTGCCAGTAACATTTAATGCTGTAGCACGCGTGTATGCAGGATGTAAACATGCCAGCTGAAAAACAGTTGTTTCATAGGGCACCTGAAAGGATTTTATCCCAGTAGGATTCAATGGAAGTTAAAGCTGTGGGTGGGTGCATATTAACAATAAGATTTGTTGTCTGTGTCTGTGTTTGTGTGTGTGTGTATGAGGGCATGTGTGTACGGACTATTTGAATTGCTTATTATTTTAATCTGAAACAACTGCTCTTTTTTAATGAGTAACTAGTTCCAACAATATTTACTTCCCTACAACATCAAAATAACGAATATAATGACTGATCTTTCAAGCTAAAGTAATTACTTGGATGGTTTTAAAAAAACTTAGATGCAACATGTTTGAAACGTGTATTTACACATGCAAACCTGAACAAATACATGTTTCTCCAATTTTTTTCTGCTTTAGATGAATTAATTTACCCAATATATGAACATAGTAACATAAGAAGAATTTTTTTTGCTAGTCATAAAAGCTGAAATTTGCCAGATGCTGTGATTTGAAGTGTGAATTCCTCTTATAGTAACTGTATGTGAAACTCTTAATTTTACTTTGTCCAGATTTTATATCTGACTTGCTTCATTTTGCTGTGATATTGCGTTAGGCAACACTTTCCTTTTGTTTTATGTTTATATTATTCTATTGGAGAGAGAGGAAATTTAGTAGAAATAGAGCTAGGATTGAAGACTGTGTTATTTTCTTGGAACGTAGTGAGAATGCCTAACCTTAAATCTTGCCATCATCTCAAAATGTAGAGAGCAAGTATTTTGTTAAAGTGCTTTATGAGTACGTTGCAGGAAGGATTTTCAAAGTCAAGTATGTACAACCTAGTGGCATTTGGTATACAGATAATTAATTTCCTTTGGTATAAACATTAACATCCTTCAGATAGTTAGGTTGTGTTCTGTATTTCTTAAATTCTGCAACATAATGACATAGTGCTACTTAATGATACTCAGTCTATAAATTTATTTCTTATGCTGTCTTGGCAGGATTTCCTGTACATGTAAACGTATACATACACAACTGCCTAGGGAATCTGTCAAAAGGTTTTTTAAGGATATAAAATTATTTTTTCCTTTTCTCTTTGTTAGTTAAAGTTGCACTGTCAAATGCTTCTGACAAAAGGTGGCACCAAGCCAACTTCCTGCGGGAGCTATGGGGAGGGTCACGGCTTGTCATGACCTGGGCACTATTACTTGAATGTTGTTATTATTGGGATGAAGTACCCTTAGGCTGTCATCCTTCCTGTACATAGGAGAGCTGCTCGGTCTCTCTAGTTTCCCAGTTTACCAAGTTGTAGAACAGCTATTTTGTTGGCCATAGCTTGGCTGAATACTGAATTGGAAGACCTGCATCATGTCAGATGCGTCATGCACAGTGTCCAGATCTGAAGTAAGTAATAATAAGCACAGACAATTGCAAATGTGTTTCCAAATAGTTTAGAAATCTGCACTCTATTATTGTATTAGCATACAGCAAACCAATTGCTCACTTTTGCTTTCCCTGAATTAAATACAAAGTTTTAATTAGCGAAGAACATAACTGGTCCTTTGGGCCAAATTTGACTTTCATCATGTCACGGAGAATCCCAGTGGCGTCAGTTGGTGGCATTTGGCCGTTGACTTTCATGACTGTCACCACAAAACTTTCTTGGCCCTCTTCATGAGAGTAATGACAACAGGAATTCCTCTTAATACCTTCATTAAATAAATAAATGATTTTTGTCATTATTTTCTTTTTAATTAAGTAAAAATAATGCTGATTTGAATATAATGCTTGTAATATTGTGGTCTTTATTGAGGTTTATTAGGGTATAATCTCAAGCATGCTGTTGAGATTTTCGCTGATATGTTGCTGTTGTGAGTGAAGTCACATCCATACCAATGAATATTTCATTTCCCCAATCATGCTATTAAAACCAGAGTGTTTTTACCCTTTCATTTCTGTTTTCTCCTTCGCAGTACCATCATGACAGCTGTGGCTGTGTCCTGTTTACAAATCACTGCTAGTCACATTTTCAGGAGTCCTCGTGGGTTTTGCTTTTCTCTAATATGGGCAATTAGGAGGAAACATTTCTCACAAGCATGGATTTGCTCTTCTCCTTGTAATGACACAGTCCTGTAATGCAGGAAGCAGTGCTGCATGGTGTCCGTGTCCCCGGTTTCCTGATATGGGAAAAAAGTGTGGAAAGCATCTGGAGAGGAGGAGAGCCCCTTTACCAGCTTGTTTCCTGTAAGCGAAATTGGAAGACCTTGTCTGTGCAAATAGATTTCAAAATAGAGTCTGCCCTTTGACTGTCTCCATAATTACACAGCACTCTCTGTATTTTATTTGGCTGCCAGAGCAGTTAACCCCTAGAAGTAAGGGGCTGATGATGGCGTGACCAGGACGGGTATGCAGACATGACCATGTGAATACACTCTTGTTTAGAGAAGCCTGTCGTTAAGACCTCGTTACAATATACTTTTACCAAATTTAGAAATTATTGAATGTTGGGTTATGTAGATTAAGACATGTTATATCCTTAATGTAGAGAAAATGCAGAGGTATTAGTTGCAAAAAAAAAAAAAAAAAAAGTAAATAAAGAAAGAAAGAAAGAAAAAAGTTTTTTGCGGCTTTGATGTAATCAACATCTGTCAACAGAATGAATTTGCTTTTGTTTAATTCCAAGGGCTCTTGTCCTGCTACTTTGCCCAATCAGTTTCAACTTCTGCCCGAGGCACTTCCCCATGTTGTCCATTTTCTCAGCAAATGCACAGGTTATTGCTTGTGAAATGTGAGCTGCTGCTATGTTACACAGGTTACCCAGAGCTGGAAAGAAACTTTAACATTTCCCTTTCTATTTTTGAAGCTCACGTGCACCTTTGTGACACAGGTATTACAAAGTCAGTGTTTTATTAAACAGTTATAGTTACAATTATAACAAAAGGTCCGTTGAACCACAGCTATTGCTTAGGATTGACAAATGGGAACTTCGAGTAATTAACAGTAAAAAGCAGCATGTTCTTACTTAGTTGAACTGGTTGGAGCCCGTATATTATTACCCATGTTGATTTCTAATACCTCACTTTAAACTGTATTCCTCTGAAGTTTCAAAAAATGAAGTTTGCAGAAGAAGAAAAATTATTTAATAATTTTAAATCACCTGTCAAACCAAATAAACGATCTTGAATGTTTTACATATACTACAAAAACCCTCTCATGTCAGTTTTTCATTCAATTAAACAGACATTTAAATCATATGCGTTAAATTGGGCCATTGGAACGCTACTTTTGAGGTTGTGAATTGTTCAGATATATTAAGATTTATCAACAGTAAGTTGTTTTTGCTTCTAAATCAGTTGGACATTAATTCTGGTAATCTTAAATAATTTCATTACAATATTTAAAAAAAAACTATGACTGACTAAATTGATTTAAAATATGCACCCTTATATTTATTGTATGTTAGAATGATAGTGAAATTTATCCTTTGGTAATATTTTGCTAATTATTTGGTAATTTGAAGGCTTTCATAAATAAATACCAAAAGTTGGACTGGAAGTCATCACATTTGATGGATCGTGTGCATGAGCTTTTTTTCTTTTTTTTTTTTCATTGCTACTGCACAGCTCATTGAAAAAGTACCTGATAAATTTCTGTAGCTGTTAAATAGGAAGCATTAGGGAAATGCTTGTGTGAGAGTTCATTTCCAATATCTCCCTTTAAAAATACTTTTTGACCAGAGAAAAATCACATTTAAATGACTAAAATCAAGTTAATTAAGGGTCATTAATAGAGATACACATAAAATCTCCCTACTCAGTAAGTGAAATGGGAGCTTTTCATTATATAGTGTGCCATGCATGAACAGATAACAATTAAAATAGACCTAGAGTAAAAGGCTAATAAATATAGGGCACATTGTGCTGCAAAATCAGTCACTTAAACTGCTCCCACCCATCATCATACTTGAATTCTGTGTTCAACCCCTTTGGCTGAATTGGTTAAAAGAAAAGAAAATTTAATTTCCATAAAAGATAAAATCATCTGGCGATTCACAAAGCTCATGGTGCATATTTATATTATTAGTACAAATTAAAGTACAGAAGGGGTGCTGAGGAATCCGGCAGCCCCAGCAGCACGTGCCCGCGTCCGCATTGCACGATGTGACTCGCTCGGGGGCCGGGGCAGCAGTTGTCTGCGGTTTCCTGTGCTCAGGACATACTGGGTGTTGTTGTGATATCTGGCAATAATTCTTGTTATTGCAGCTAATGATAAATGTTCTGCTATTGATGGCAAATGATACAGCTTTACTGCTGGGGAAGAAAAGAAACCCGCACATGGTCAACTTTGGACTCTCGCTATGATGCTCTGGGCGTTACGAAGCTGCTGGTTCAAAATCTGAGCTCTCTCTGGTGGATGCCAAATCTGCTGGAAGCAACATAAACCCTGCATTTATGAAATACTTTACAGTAGTTAATATAAACATATAGGGGCCAGAAAGCCTAATATAAAGGCTTCCAGCACTGTAGGAATAAATAAGCTTGTGACAAGAGCCTGGGTAGGTATACGGGCTAGGGAGGAGGCAGTATCTGGCCAGGACTTGAAGCAAGCAGCCAGTTTTTCCTGTCTCTGGTGATTGATGATGTTACTATATCAAATTAGCTGTGAATATGAGAGCTTAAAAATAAAAGAAGATACAGAGACATTAAGAAGGCTTTCTTAAGGAAGGAAGTGTGTACATGGAGTCCAGATTTCCATTATAAAACAGTAACTTCATTATATTTTAATGCTATTTTATTTTTACTTCAAAGGAGGATGTTTTCTCTTGTAATTTTTTTATATCTCAAATGAATGGTTAGTTATCCTATGTTTATAATTCTCCTGATTTATTTTAGGAGTCATACTATGCTATAGTGATATATATTTGGTTGTCGCACTTCACCTGTTCAAGCAGGAGATATTTTTGTGTGTGCCTGGCTTGTAATGAGTAGTTAGCAGAATAAGAGCAGACCACAGTACCTCATTATCGCATTATCTCGTGACAACGCTTCCCGTGCATCTTTCGGGGAACAGAGGTAAAAATTTTGTTTCAAATCATGCGGTATCCCTTGCAAGCAGGGGAGGGTTGTAGAGACCACCCCGAGGAATGGGAACAGATTTCGTGCACGGTAGAGGACACAGGGTCCGCTGCTGAATAACCGATGCAGATGTGCCAGGCCTCATGCTTCATCACCGGTAAATGTTCGGGAATAGCATCCAAAATCTGCCTGCGCTAAATGCAGCTCCCCGTGGCCTCCCCAGCGCTGCGTGAGCTCAGGTGCTGCGACTTGTCCCTGCGTGCGGAGCGGCGCCAAGGCACAGCGGCCGCGCAGGGCAGCCCCGCGCTCCGTGCTCCCCAAAGGTGCCGGCGGCACCGAGGACTCCGCACGGCCGCTGCCTGGGAAGGGTCTGCGGGGGGGCAGATCAACTGCATCTCGACACAGGAAATGCACCCCAAGGAAAGGAGGTACCATAAAATAAAAGTCTACAAGATAGAGAAGAAACAAGATTTTCCTTAAAAAAATCCTAAAAAGAAATAAATAGCAGTATTTTTATAGTGATCTTTATTTGCATTAGTTAAAAGCATGCAGTAGACAAATTTCTTATTTTCTGTGATTCAAAATGTTTACTCTGTTTAAATCAAAGCAATTCCTTTTAACTACAGAGTAACTATTTATACTGATTATTTTCCCCAAAAGACTGCTCTTGTATTTGAATACCTACTGCATTTTTCAAAAGCAGCAAAACTATTGCATGAAACTCATTCCATTGTGTTTCAAAAACAAGCCTCCATTTAGATTATAGAATTTTTGAGTAAAAGAAGTGTTCGCTGTGTTTTAATTTTGTTTTGTTTGGGTTCCATAAGTAATCCTTATGAATATGATATATATCTGGTTTTTGGTGTTGGCATTGTCTGTCGTGATGCAATATTTTGTTTCTGTTATTTTGTTTTGTTTTTTACATATATACCTGAATGCCCTTTTTTCTGCAAAATAACCTTGCACAGCAATAATGTTTGAGTAGTAAATACTCTGGTAAACCACATTATCCCAAAATTTTGTGCGAATTAACATTTATAACTAAATTATGTACCTATTTAATCCCTTCACTTGTCTTTGGGAAAGAAAAAAATATTTCTTGAAGTTTGTTATGTTCCCCTGATAGGCAGGAGATTGTAATGAACTGAATACTCTTCTCTGTCTTACTGTCGGAGAGCAGAGAAGCAGTAACTTGACTGTACTCAAATGTATGACCAGTTCAACAGATGCACAGATTAAAATGTTGTCCAAAATATCAATGCTACGTTTTTTTCTTAAAGTATCTAACTATTGTCCCTTATTTACTGTTTCCACAAGCCTTGAACCACGCGACTTATAGGCAAATTGCTATAAATCAGGCCCAGGTGGAGCATCAGCTCTGTTGTAAGATTTGGGGAATTTACCCATGCAGTTTGTTAATGCATTGAACCAAAATAGGTCTAAATAGGCTTATAAAGCTTTAATGTATTGCTCTGAGAGTGTTTTGTTCTCATTGCTTCTCTGTGTTAGTCCTCACTTTAATGGTATGAGGTTTTATAGCAACTTGAGCATCCCCTGGTTAGTGCCTGGCCTTGTGCAGTCCCTTGTACATCGTACTTTCTTTCTGTGTGCTTCCCAGTTTGCAATGTGCAAGTACAAACATTCTAACCATTTTTAACCTATCTATTAACAGGTTCCGTTAGTGGCTGCCACAGGATTTTTCCTTTGCTGCACAAACTTAGCTACTTGCGCAGGCAGGCAGGCAACCAGCAAGGAAGATGCTGCTTTTCTCAGGGACGAGGAAACGCTGCTTACAGTGTAGTGTGGCCAGCTGCAGTTTCGCCAGCTCACCCAGTTCCTAAGGTACTGCCACGTCTGTCACCTGATGGGCTTTCCTGGCCATGGAGAGGCTGACTGTGCGAGTGATGCGGATGGTCCTTATCTGACAGCAGGGGGTTTGGCTCAACGTCCTGTGTGACGGGTTTGGTTTTGGACCTTGCTGCATTTGGTGTTTGAAACAGGAGCACTGGCGAGAGAAGTTTTCAGCTCCAACCATGTTAGAGAGAGTGATGTTTCTAGCTGCTGGGACTTGCTAAGTTACAGTACAGACTTTGGTGTGAAACTATGCACACGGCATTTGTGTGGCCACTGCTTTGCACTTCTGCCTTGGAAGCTCTTGCAAGTCTACAGGATCTCAGTGGTTCCTGGATGAGGAAATTCCTCCAGGGAAGGATGAACGTGCTACATACAGCCAAGGGAGGTGGTAACCAGTAAACACGATTTTCTGTTTCTTCTGAACTAAGTGCCAAAGTATTGCAATGGGATGCTGTTTCAGTTGATGTGCCATTATTTTGAATGAAATATAAATCTGAAATTCTGGTGATGTGTGTTCACCAAAGATCCAGTTATATATTTTTATGAGAGTAGAAGTGATAAAATACCAGCGGAAGTAACAACACTCTTCCTCTTCAGTGTTCACGTAGGGTTAATCATGACACCCCTGCTCTTGATCCCTGCACTTTGCTGCTGTGTGAGCTTGTTGTGTCCTGCCTAAGCGGCCAGTTTGCTTGGGTTGGCTGCCTGGGAAGCCTCTGGCTGACATCTCCCAGCGGTTGATGGAGCCACCGGGATGGGCACAGTGACTCTTCCCTGTGACTGCTAAAGCAGCCTGGCATCCTTGCAAAGTACAGGCCTCTCTTTGGGCAAGGGGCTGCTGTTACTATTACGTTGTTGTTACATACGGGACTTGAAATTATTGTGCGTTTAAAAAAAGATCAGAACTGGAATTTTACTGATGTATGAAGGCTGGGAAATTTTTGGAGGAAAGAAAAAAAGAAAAAAAATGTCACAGGGTAAATTGGAAAGTCTTGCCACGATACTGTAAGTTGGCAAATGCAATTGCAACATATTATCTAGGTTAATAAGTAAAAATTCTAAATTAAAATAAATTCTGAGATTCTTGGGGAAAAATTAAAAAAACTTATGGAAATTAATAGGAGTTTTATCTGATCAAGAAACTATTTCATCAGATTTATTTTTCAGGCTAGTTCTGTATGATTGTCCCTCCAGTTAAGGTGTTTAGATAACTTTTGTAAAAAGATTGTGATCCTTTCCAGAAGAAAATGAGTTTTTAAGCTTTGCTCTCAGAGTTTTAAAACTTAAAACTGTTTGTGCTGAAAGTCTGCAGCAGAGTCCAGGATTTCAGCACAAGAAGGTTAACAGACTCTGCAAGTCAGTATAACAGGCAATGTTAAGTTCAAAAGGGCAGTGGAAGAAATACTGAGGCAGCCTTGAGGGTTTGCCCTGATGGCTTAGGAAGGTCGGTAGCAGGACAGAAAGGGCAAGCTGCCATGAAGCAGGAGGCAGGATCTGAGAAAATGATCCCATTGTCATGCTCAGTTTTCTGATCTTCATTTTCAATCCTTTTTCTCCAAGCACATAAAGAAGCCAGACTATGTGACGACAGGCATTGTACCAGACTGGGGAGACGACATAGAAATTAAGAATGAAGATCAGATTCAAGGGCTTCGTCAAGCTTGTCAATTGGCCCGTCGTATCCTACTACTGGCTGGAAAGGGCTTAAAGGTAACAATTACATAAGTCCCATAACAGCAGGAATGTCTTTTAGGCTTTCAGAAGTTTGGGAAGTTGTTTTTTTTCTTAAACTTTCCTTTAATCCAGCTTTCTTTTAAGATAGATATGAAAAGAGAGGGATTTAATTACTTTTTATTTGGTCCATAGTATGTTTGTTTAATTATGTCTGCATTTTACACCCCTGAAATACTTAATTCCAGTCAGTCACTGGTTCAGGTGCAACCTCTCTCCATCTGTAGCCTCTCTCTCTGTTTGGATCCTGCCAAATCCCATGAGTTTCTCCTAAGGCCCATGATATATTTTTTTATGGCAAATCTTCCTCATGCTCTCTGCTTTTCTGCTGTGTGTGTCTGCAAATCTGAAGGGCTAGTCTGCTTTCCTTCCATCCTGCTCCTCTCGGTGTCTCATGCGGGCAGGCACACCGCAAGGCTGAGATTCACTATTGAAAAAAACAGCTGCCAAATTCCATACAATTTTTCAGAGTGCATCGATAATGAAGCCTTATGGTTTCCAGTAATGCTTCTACACTATGCTTTTTGGGGTACCTCCCAAGTGAAAAGGTATTGGGAGGAGCCTGCTATACATTTTTGCAGATGAAGGAGTGCTTTTTCTAGCCTTGCCTTGATATTTCATGTAATAGCATACTGAATAGGGCAAAATGGGTTGAATAGCTATGAGATTCAGAGATAGATGGGAACTGTAGGTTGGCCATTGCCTTAAAAGGGGAAAAATTATTGGTTTACTATGCCTTTTTCCTTCAGTTATCATCTCCCAGAGGCTTAATTCTGGAATTGGGGTGGCCAATGGCAAAATTGTCTGAGGCTTTAATCTTATAAATACTTGGGAACATGTAACTTTTTCACAGTTCCCAATACGATAAGCCTACTTACTCGTGTAAAGCTAAGGATGTATATGTGCAGAGTCTGGGACGTTGAAGGAGCAGGACCTTGACCCTGAGCGCGTGTGGGTAATGCATGAAAGCAGTTTTTCCCCTCCAATCTCTGTCATTTCTGTGATTTGTACTCAGACCAGGACAGATCTGGTGTTCGGAGCATGAGCCAAAGGAAAGAGCAGAGGTGCTACGTGCATGCACTGTAGAGCAGGAGCTTGTCCTGTGCAAGCAGTACCCAAGCGGGAGCGTCTTATGCTTGCCTTCCTAAGTCCAGGGCCTTTTCTCAGAAAGGTGATAAAAAACCCTTTTACTCTTGTGAATATTTGGCCAACGTGGTTCTGTAAGGATGTCCCAAAGCCTCCTTTTGTCAACAGGGCACATCTTCCAATTTCTAACCTAAAACTGCCCGTGGCCAGCTTTTGTCCCTCTGTTCTTGCACCAGTGCTGCTCGTTAATTTGAACAGATACCTTTGTCCTTGAATCTTTCCCCTCCACATAGTAATAGAGCTGTGCCATACTAACAAAGCCATGCTCTTACAGTCTATTCTCCTAAGGAAAACTGTGTTCTTTATCCAAAAAGCCTGTCCTTCCAGCATTCCCCATTGCCTGCCCGGACCGGGCTCACGCTACGATCCAGAGGAGCGCTTGCCCACGCAGTGCATCATGTCAGGAAAGCTCCCAGTATAACCATGGTGGTTCTGTAATGTGTTGAAGCTGAAGGATGGTGTTTGGGGAGCGTGTGTTTCTGATACTACCGTTTTGCTACCCACTGGACTTAAGTCATGCTGTGTCCAATTGGCTGAACAAGGTGCAAGTGGAGCTCACAGACCTAGTTTTATCCTCAGCACGAGGGGAACATGCACTCAGTTTTACTCACTGTGCACAATCACTGAATATTTCAATAGATGGTAAGGTATGCCTTCTGCACCTCAGCCTACCTATATTCCAAATGTGACTAAAAAGTCCTCAGAAATCATAACCACTGTAGTGTATGTGCACGAAGTATGATTTTCAAAGGCTCAAAACTCATTCAAATCAAAACCAATTTGCACAGGGACCCTCAAAGGCACTTCTTCTCAATGAGGGAGGTTTCGCTACCAAATTTCAAATTTCAGCTCTAACCATTTCAGAGACAGAGTCAATCCAGAAGAAAAGCCAGAAGAACGTTATGTTAAACATGTGCATTTTCCACTCCACTGATAATCAAAAAATGGTCGAATGACTTATGAGAGGTTTTCCTTTGTATAAAATTGGAATAAAAAGACAAATCTAGAAAACATCGAGCATAAAAATTATATTTTTAAAAACATTTTTAAAACTGTAGGTAAGCACATATAAATTCACTGTGATGGTCCAGGCTATGACAACTTTAAGTAAAATATCTTCAAGATATGAACTCAGATATTTAAATATTTTATAAAATACTTTTTTAAATTCTTGGTGGACAATTAAAAAAAAAATGCACAAGTACGTGGTGGTATGTATACTGGGCAGTTGTGAGAAATAAGATCCTTTCTTTTACAAATAAGAAGGAAAAATAATGTTGTGCTTTAAAAGACTGGAAGCGTTAAAACCAGAGATTTCTATAGCAGCTAGTGAAACAAGATGCCTTAGTAAATTGGTGTCTTTGAGAAAGCAAACATGGAAAAAGAAAGGGGAAGGAAGCACACAGTATTTTAGATTTTCTTGAAGCCTTTGAGGCTTTTTTACTGCATGCTTGCTTTAAAACCTTTGTCTCTTTAAACAATAGTCCCATATACCAGTAAAGTATATCAGACAGTTTTGTGTTTTGTATCAAAGCAGCATATTTAAAACGTGCAAGATTTCATTGAAACACTGGGTTGCAATCACATTCAGTAAATCTGAGAAACTATTGAGGCTTTTGTAACAGAATTTTGTATTTAATATTTTAGGTTGGCATGACAACTGAAGAAATAGATTCCATTGTTCATCATGAAATAATCAGACAGAATGCCTATCCTTCCCCTCTGGGCTACAGAGGTTTTCCAAAATCTGTCTGTACTTCTGTAAACAACGTGGTATGTCATGGTATTCCTGACAGGTATTTCCCTAATAACGTATGTTTTACTGCCGGAAACTAAAACGTTAAACAGAAATTAATAAATTGCTGTTTAATATTGAACAAATTTCAGCTTGCCTAAATGTCATAGGTAAAGCTATTGCAGACACATGTCATCTTATAATACAGTGCTAATAGATGTTGCAGGAATGTATGTAAATTAGAGAGACAAAAATATTATCCTGTTTTTTCAGATACTTAAAAGAATATAGTATAATGCCTTTAGAGTTTACTGTCTGAAAAAATACAGAGGAGAATTTTGATTTTTATTTGCTCAGCACAAGTATAGGCTAAGGAATAAATATATTTGAATTTATTATTTGCAATACATTCAGCTATTCACAAAGTAAAATATGAACCCTAGTGAGAGAAAAAGAATAAATATAATGGTAGATTTTTCAGGTGTTGATATGTTTTTCTGCTGGCTGTTTCTCATTATTTTACATTCAGCTACACTTGTTCTCTAAGTAGTGAGAGCTGAAGATTAAAAATGGTTATTCTGTTTGCCTCTGCCTTCCTCCGTCACAAAACATCTACCCCCTGATTTTTTATGTATGTGTCATTAGGTGTTTATTCTTATATTCCCTTTGTTGGGAACTGTCTGTCACCATTATTTTTTTTTTCTGTTTATGTTTCAGTCGACCTCTTCAGGATGGAGATATTATCAACATTGATGTCACGGTGAGTAATTCATATAAAAAATAGTCTTTGATCAAGTTTAGAATCACTAGTAGCAACAGGAAGAATAGTAGATTGAAAATGTGGAGCGCGCAGATGGATGTGCTGTTTACTTCTAAGCCAAGGCACAAGCAGCTGGTTTCCTTTTTTGTTTTTAACTATGTGTTTATTCCAGCTAGACCCAGGCCTGACTTGAATTTAGGACTGGAATCAGATGCACTGAGATCAATGTTGGCCTAAGTGAAATGTCAACCCAATCCTGCTATGTGTCATGTTTTTGAGAAGGTGTAATTGTTATTGATCCACTGTGTAGTTAATGCAGAGCACCACAGTACTGGGCAGCAGCTGAAGATAGATATGTATGAGATGAGCTAACATGAAGAAAGCCAGCATTTTTCCTTCACTCTGCCAAGATTGATCTTCCTCTTCCTGCTGATTTTGAGTGGGGCCTGTCATTATCTTACTCTGTCATTAGAGGCTACATTGGCCTGTGTATGTCAGTCTATTTGGACAGCAACTCTTTTGCTAGCAGTGTTCCCTACATTTATTAAAATCCCTGAAGGTAGTGTTGTGTTCCATTTCTGGTATAAAAGCCATGAACCCTTTACGTGGAAACAGAAATAGTGTGCTAGAGTGGGGGCTTAATATTTCCACAGAAAGGTCAATTATAGTTATTTAAATAAAAGCTGGCTGGGTTTTCTTAAGAAAAAGAAAATTTGGGAATGGGGAACCTAATTCTAATTTCATTTGAAAAACAACAATTAATCGTGGCTTGCAGAAGTTTTTCTCTTTTTACAGTGAATGTGTTTATTTTCCCAAAGTGCTTGCCGTTTATTTCTAATGCGAATGAGATGTCTCTTGAATCCTACCGTTAGCTCGCAGTAATACGTGACGTGCAAGAGGGTAGCATTTCATAAGAACAAGCTTTTTTAATCATTAAAGAACCTCTTGATAACTTGATACTCTTTTCCATGGGCCAAATTTCAAACTGACAGAAGTGAAGAAATCTCCAGTGGGCCCCTACCCCTCACCATGGAATTCAAGCTTCTTTAAATACTTTTTTGCATTAAAATCAGGGTCAGTGACCTTTTCTCCACGGCACACTCATGTGTGATCCAGCAGTGTGTTTTTTTCGGGTTTTTTTTGTTTGTTTGTTTGTTTTTTAAATTTACTGAATTCTTCCCATCTCTATACTTTTTAATTGCATATCAGTCCCATCAGATTACATGATGTTAGCCATATTTTTTTTAAGCATATTTTGGCCAAAATGTTTACTTTGGCAAACTGTTAGAGCTTTGCTCATTTTGCTAGATTATATCAGTTTACAGCAGCTAAGGGTTTAATATCTGATTTCTTTTTGTTTTATCTGACAATATGATAAACAAAAATCGTTTAGATTGATATTACAGATATTCGCCATTATAAGCTGAACGTTTTTACATTAATATAGCATGCACACCTTATTTGCTCTGCTTTACAAATAATGTCTGAATAAATGTTAGTGGTCTTTTCAAAATATATTCTGATTTTTTTTTGATTAATTTCATAAAATAAAGTAAATCTTCCATGCCCATGAACTTGAAGCTTCCTGCAGGAGTAGGAATTGCTCATTATATTTGCTAAGATCTAATATTTTAGCTTTGAAAAGTGAACTGTGTTGTTGAACAGTGTTGTCTTTTGTAATTGTTCAGCTCCAAAATATCTGAGGGAAAAATATCTTTGCAGTGTTGCTAATTGATCTCTTGGTTTATATTTAATGAGAAAAAAATGGGGATATTTCACAGGTGGACAGAATAAAAATCAAAAAAAATGTTCTACAACAAATTATTTAAAATTTTTTGTGGAGTCTATAAAAAGATTGAATAATGTTCTAGTTATTAAGTGTAAACACTTCCCACTACAAATTATTTGAAGAAAAAAATCTATTTTTGCACAATTAACAGGGTATAATTTCATAGATGAAGTAGGTATTTTGTTGGCTTGAATCATGAAGACTTTAAAATGTATTTAAGCGTAGAAACAAAAGCATTATACATCACTGAACTCACAGCACAGTACAATTTCCAGACGGTCATTACCAGGTAGCATTTCATACAAGTTGACTTTTTCATTGACTTTTAAGGAATCACTGTGTTATAGTTCCTGTGGCATTCATAAAATAAAACTATAGTTTACTATAGTTGCAGTTTTTAAGGTCAAAAATATGTAATTGCAGTAGATGGACAGAGTAAATTAATTAAGTTCTACTATGTTTTAAATTGCTATTCATTTTTTAAGGATTGCTTATTTTGCAGTTTTGCATTTGTTAGAGCTAAAAATGAAGTATTTCAGCTTACGTATGAACTAGCTGGCACAAGATCTGCCCAACAGGCATGAAGTGATGAAATGGTATAAGCCGCACTCCTGGCTGGCAGGGCAAGGTCTAGGACAGAGAGGTGGCCGCTCACCACCGGAGCCACTGACAGCTCAGCTGGGCCCTATTGACATCCAGTTTTCATCAAAACACGGCTCACTTGTAGCTGCCTGCATTTGCTTTAAATCTCTTATCTGAAAACAAACCTGATGCTGGAATAAACAATCTATAGCCTTTTTTTTATCATTATCTTAGAGTTGGCCAGAATCTTTCCCAAAAGCTCACAAGTGGCAAAAGATCCGTGGGTGCTTCAAGCCTTGCAGGTCTCTTGTCCTAGACAGGTAGTTGCCTGCTGTTTGGGGGAAAAAACTGCAGAAGATCAAAAATGTACACCATTATGATCTGCTTTTCTACTGGGAAATTTGGCTCAGTCTTACGAGTATGTGACTGGCCACATCACCACAGAGCTGCAAAATCCCTTTTAATGCAGCACCGCAAAACTCCATAGTTCCATAGTGCAGAGCACAGGCTTTCTAAGCAGAGAAAGGATTTGAGGAGAATTTAGTATATAGGAAAACACTAAACAAAAAAATACGA
The DNA here is from genome assembly GCA_013389825.1 of Crypturellus undulatus. Classification (NCBI taxonomy): domain Eukaryota; kingdom Metazoa; phylum Chordata; class Aves; order Tinamiformes; family Tinamidae; genus Crypturellus; species Crypturellus undulatus. The sequence goes on along the minus strand of VWPW01015954.1, from coordinate 527,367 downwards.
AAAAAAAATCCTACCTAATTAATTCAGACAGGTGCTGTGTTTTCAGTGCATGAACGTTCACAGTGATCATTTTATTCCCTTTAAAAACCACCATTAGAGATTAAACCTAAAATCCCTTGCGAAGGCAGAGGTGCTGTTTGCAGCAGGACGAGGGAGCAGGAGGATGCGGCCCCGAGCTCGGGCCGGCTCCGCACCCCGCTCCGGCCACGTGGCGGGTGCTGCACGGACTCTGCGCCTCAGGAGCGCCGCAACACCACAGGGATGGGCACCGGGCCACCCGATAAACCCTGCAGTCCTCTCATAACCCCCATTTATTTATTTATGTATTAATAGTTTGTACCACAAAGGGGATTTCCTATGTACTCCCTCATCTTCTGCTTTCCCAACTCATTCCAGCAAGCGTAGCTTCCCAGCAGTCTGCTATAGCCTACATGTGTGTGTGTGTATGTGTGTATGTATATATATATAAATATATATATATATCATTGCTAGAAAGAATGGGTTTAATTATGGAGAAGCTCCGTTTCTGAATGCAAACCAAGCGAATGTCTTTACATTTCTGCATACATTTAGGTGTATTACAATGGCTACCATGGTGACACTTCGGAAACCTTTTTGGTGGGCAATGTGGATAAATCTGGGCAAAAGTTAGTGGAGGTTGCCAGGAACTGCCGAGATGAAGCAATTGCAGCCTGCGGCCCCGGGGCTGCCTTCGCCGTAATTGGGAACACAATCAGGTAAGCCCGACAGTGACAAGTAAAGGGAGGGCTGGCAAGTGGCACAAAGGTTATTGGTGGTTTGGTGTAAAGCTGATGACATGTTTTATGATTCAAAACCATCATTTCAGTCTGATATCAGTATGTGAACTGCCAAGCTATAATGTTGTTGCTTGGGTTAAAAAAAAAATCTCTTTTAAGTGAATTACGCTGGGGTCAGGAAAGATAACCATAAAAAAATCAGAGGTATTCATAAGGCAGGTTTATGTTAGCAGATGTAATTTACAGTGGTCTTTTGTTTATTATATATTTTTACATGAAGCCGTGCCACCTCTGTCCGACGGTGTAAGAAGACTTGAAGCCATTGTTTCATTGTCTGGCAATAACTAATGTTACAAAGGAATTAGTCAACATAAATAAGTCTTTGGTTTTTGTTTTTTATAAGTAAAAAAATCTAACTCGAGCTTCTTATCAAAGGACTGCGCATATTGAGGTCATAGGGAAAAAAGAAAACTCACATTAAGACTTATATTGCATTTGTTCTAGCCTTTATATAAATGCAGTTGTGACTCTTCTTGTGAATTTGAATAAAAATATGATTTAATTTCTCGAAGGCACCTCTAGATTATTTTTTTAATATTTGGAAAAAAAAAAGAAATCATATACATTTCATTAAGCAATACTTCACTAGACTATTAATGAACCCCACATACTATTGAATACCGGCTGATTACTTAAAAACTACAAGACTTATTCACCTTGAAAGGATTCTGTCTTTTCTTTTTCTTTGTAAATCTTCAAATACTTTAAGGAGAAAAGAGAACGGCAAAATATCAGTTAGATGTATTTATAGCTTTAAAAATATTGTAACAGAGTCTGAATCAAACTTTAGTAAAACCTCTTTGGGTTATATCTGAGAAGCTTTTATTGAAGACTTTGTATAAAATTGTGTTTTTGACAGTTTTAAATTATAGGCTAACTAGCCTGGAGAAAAAGGATAGTGTCTTTCTGTTCTTTCATAGGAAATGTTGAATCAGACCCCTACTGGGAAAAGAAATTTAATGCATATCTCACTATCTTACTGTCCATGAATATAATAGAAGGGAATTCAAAATGTAGTTTTATTTTTGCAAATGGGATGAGTCGATAGATGCACCTCATATTTTTGAACACCTAGGGTTCAACAAATTTACTGGTGGTGCTCTTGCATTTTAACAAAATTTATTCTTGAGTAGAAGGGGGCACAGAACACTGGATTCTTATTCAAGCATTCGAGCGAGCTCTGCATTCATGGCTGTGTCTAAAGGGCATGTCAGCCTTTGATTCTCTCTGAGAGGTAATTATCCTTTTCCTGTCACGGAACAACAAATGATAGCTAACTACAGAGGCACATTTGCAGTAGTCACATTCATCAACTGCAGAAAAAAAAAATTCAATTTAATTGTGCAACACAGCTGCACATAGGCTTTTTGAGCATTTCTGTTGTTCTCCCTGTCTTGCTATTCCTCCCTCCAGATCTATTTTTTAAACTTTTTTTTTTTCTGTTTTTTTCCCCTTTTTTTGTCTCTTCTTCCATTTTTACTCTCTGTACTTTCTTGTTAAAGTAATTTTCCTTTGTGGCTCTCATTCTTTTTTCCCCATTGAAGGCTATGAATGTAGAAAATTATCACAATTACTCATATAATTGAGCCTCTTTGTAGCAAGTGCAACTCCAGTAGCCTTTCTCCATCATGAAAATGGTTTCATTATAGGGTTTTTCATATTCTCTGACACCATCTACACAGAGGAACAGGCGTGCAGATGAGATGTACTAGGAACAGGGTAGATCAGTAAGGTCACAGTAGGAATAATTAGCTCTGCTATGGAAAGAGCATCTAGGCCTTTTACTGCTACATAAATGTACTGTCCATGGCTTTTAGTCACAAAAAAACTTACTAACAAATGGAGCTCCCGCCTACTACTTTGAAAAAAAGATTTGTATCAACACTACAATTTTCCATCATTAAGACTAATAACACAGAGCCTAGTATACATCAAGGGGAATAAAAAGAAAAATCTCACATTCAAGTGGCGGCTGGGTGCTGACCTTTGTTCCCTTTTTTTGTGTTCAACTTAACTCTTTACAAAAAAGAGCCACACGCCACACCAACATGCAGGTGAACTCCAGCTAGTGCTAGCAAAGCACGGCATTCAGTCAGAAAATCTGATAAATCTCCATGCAGGATAATGCATTTCATTACAGATTCACTACATTAATTCTGGCTGTATTAAAAAAAAAAAAAGGCGGAGGGGAGAAAAAGAAGAGAATTCAAAGTGACATTGGATTTTTGCTATGTTGTTATGGAGGTCGGTTTACTTGCAAAGTGTAAATAGTGTAAATATATATTCAGTGCCCCCTTTGAAAAGCAGATTAATCAGCACTAGTAGCTGTTGAGAACTGCACAGGAAAGACCTGGTCATTAACTTTCTTTCTCCAGATTTTATTGTGTAGCCTATTTAAATGTGCTGATTTGTTTGGAACGACTTTGCTGCCGCCTCTGCTGGATGAGTGGCTTGGCCCGTTGGAGCACGGGGTTTCTGGTTAGTCGTCGTGCTATGTTTGCCTACATTTATACATGCGTACATATATACATGTACATGTACAGCAAAATGTTAAGGATTGGGATAGAAATACCTGAGAAGACAGCTGTAACCTGAAAACGTTTAGGCCCATCAGAATGGAAATGTGCCTAGACCTCTTTTATCAGTATTTTCTATAAAGATCCTCAAGCAATTAATGTAAGTGATATTAGATATCACAAACAATCAGAATATTTGGTTTGCTTTTCTGTAACAGATGTGGCTATAAATAGACCACAGGGGTAAGTTTGCATGCAGTATTGTAGCATATTCTTTGTTCTGGAAGCTTGGTGTCTGGCATTGAATATTTGGTGGGCAGCAACTCTTTCTTGCCATCAGGTAGAAGTTGTAAATAAAAAAAATGTGTGATTTCTTGAGTTAATTTGCTTATAAATTTTTTTGAATCTTTCCTAACCCGTGCTTACTAAAGATGACGGCAAAACTGTGGGTCAGCTCCGTCTGAATTGGGCCCCACTGTTATTTTCTTCTACTTTTTATAACATTCCTCTTTCATAGAAACAAGTCTAGTTTGAAATCTACTTTTTAAACAGCAAGTTTAGATATATGAAAGATATATAAGTATATAGAGTTAAAAAATGTGATATTGTTAAATAAGTCAATTTCCACCTCTTAGGAAAAAAATGTAGTGATGAAAGTATTAATAAGTGGTTTAAAATGTTTAACTCATAAGTATATGTTTTGATATTAATTTAGAACAATATAAAGCAGATTTTAAAAATCTGTTTCTATCAGATTATGCACATTTAAACAATAAGTGGCTCAGGCAAAATAAGTCATTTTAATGTCATCTGTGATAGATTTTCCTTGACAGCTACTGTAAATTACAATTACACTGCTTCTCTCTGCACTTGAAAGTAAGCATTGCAATAAATTATCTTTTATTTCAATCCATCATGTCTGCTTTCAGAAACAGAGAACCTCAAATAAAAGTTCAGCACTATTGTAAGAAAAATACAGTAATTTATGTTCCAGTTTGAAACTAAAACGTACCTTTCTTTCAAAAAACAATTGTTGGCTTTCTAAAATATTACTAATTATACCTCAACATTTATTGTCATTATAGGGAATCCCTGAACTTGTGCATTCCCTCAGTCTAAGATTACTATTTAAGAGAAAAGTACTTTCCCAACAGAATTTTCAAATTTCTCAAATTAGATAATACGGTAGCATTCAGAATAAATATTTTTATTGTGAGTGTTTCTAGGGTAGGTTCACACTGTTTTCAGGAATCAAAGGGAAGCAAAGTGCCATTCAGCGGTCATTTTGGTGGCAGTATTTATGAGGATGTGATCACGTTTACATGAGCGGATGGGGCCGTCCCTGAGATCCCCGAGTAAGCGCCCTTCTCGGAGCCCTGTTGTCTCTCTTGTGCTTCCCGAGCCTTTTTCCTGCCTGCACGCCTAAGTCTGACACGCGCAGCACCTCTGGCTGTTCTTGTCCCGCCGCTGTCTAAAACCATCCCTGAGGAGGTTCTCACGGTGGGCACCTAGACCCACCGCCAGGACCTGCTGCACCTAGGTGCCCACCGGGACGGTGGGCACCTAGACCCACCCTCCCGTCGCCAGGACCTGCTGCCCNCACGTTTACATGAGCGGATGGGGCCGTCCCTGAGATCCCCGAGTAAGCGCCCTTCTCGGAGCCCTGTTGTCTCTCTTGTGCTTCCCGAGCCTTTTTCCTGCCTGCACGCCTAAGTCTGACACGCGCAGCACCTCTGGCTGTTCTTGTCCCGCCGCTGTCTAAAACCATCCCTGAGGAGGTTCTCACGGTGGGCACCTAGAGGTGAGGGAGGAGAAGGTCCGTCGCCAGGAGCTGCTGCCCTGGTGCCTTCAGCCCGGCCTACGCGGCCCTCAGTGCCATCTCGTGCTCGGCTGGGCTGCAGTGCTGCGGGCCGCGGTGCTGCGGGCTGGGACGCGGCTTCACGTTACGTTGTGTGGTGTGGTGTGTCCTCACCGCGCGGCGCGGTGGGACTTGTCTCGCTTTGCTTCGAGGCTGAAGGCTGGCAGTACTGGATCAGACCTGCTGTGAGGAGAAAGCACTGGGATCAGAGATTGGATCAAAATAAAGTAGAGAAGGCATAAATGCACAGCCCAGGGTTGGGCAGTGCAGCCCCAAGGCCGGCACGCTGTGTTTGCCCCATCCCTGTGGGGCTCGCCAGCCCCAGGCGCTTCCTGGCACGAGGGGCTTCTCCAGCTGGGCCCGCTCCTCCTGCAGCCGTCCCCACGCCTTGCCAGGCTCCTCCAGCCCCAGCGCAGTGTCCCGAGCGGGAGCCCGGCCCTGGCGCAGCGCCCGCCTCACTGCGGGCTGCGGGCTGCGGTCAGGGATGCGCAGGGACCGAGCTGGNCCCCACGCCTTGCCAGGCTCCTCCAGCCCCAGTGCAGTGTCCCGAGCGGGAGCCCGGCCCTGGCGCGGCGCCCGCCTCACAGAGCTGGGAGAGGGGCTGCCGCAGCGGGCAGGGACGCGCAGGGGCCGAGCTGGTGTCAGCTGCAAGCAGCAAACTTCATACGGAAAACACTAAATTGCTCTGTTATGTCCAGAAATTTTTTTCCAAATTCTCCAGGCTGGGAATCCTGGAGGCTGGAGAGGCTGGCCAGGACCAACCCTCATCCTCACTCTCCTCAGAAGGGGATTCTTCCCCCGTGAGCATCCCCACCTTCGTTTACCACTGCAGATTTGCAAGTAGTCACAGGTATTGGTAGTAGGTTTTGGGTTGGTTGGGGGTTTTTTTGTTTTTCGGAAATCTGAGAATTTTATTATGACTTGACATGGATGAAACAGAGCTCACTGGGGTTTGTGGAATACTCTAAAGCTGATACTTGGGCTTTGAAATTCACCGCAAGGTGCCTTCGAAGCACGTGCAGATATTAAAACCAGATTGAATGTAGCTGGGTTTCATACCTGCAGCTTATTTTCCGCACAGATTTTGTGTGTGTCATTTCAGGTTCATTGGCCACATTACGTTTTATGTAAGGAATACCCAATCCCCGTGTGCAGGCGCTGGTGAGCGTGAGGGAGGGGGTGAGGGAGCCTGTCAGTGCAGATGTCAAAGCCATGTCAGCTCCAAGCTCCCCTATTTTGATCGCAGACAGTAACCAGTGAGGTACTGATGCCAATAGAGCTGCTACTTTCACCAGATGAGGCAGGAATACTGTTTTAATGGCATCCTATCTATGCCCCTGTACTTGTACCTGTGGTGCCCGGGAGCAGCCAGCACCGCTGTCCTGTTCACTAGCAGAGCGGCAAGCGAGGGAGCTTCCCAGGCCGGGTGGAGCAGCCGGCACCGCTGCTTGGCGGAGTAGCTCCAGCAGAGAAAAGCTGTGTGTCTGGTCACAGCGAGAGATTTTTTTTTTTTTGGGGGGGGGCAGAAATTATATATATGTATATATTAAAATAGGACAGCTCAAAAAAATGACTGCTCTCTAGGTGGTCTGGAACACTGTATAACAGCACAAACAAAAATGATCAATCTGTGGGCTAGTGTTTGCTTTTGCCAAAAGGCTTATAGAATAAGAATAAGCCAGCTTGACCCATGCTGCACGTATGACTTCTCTCATCTGTCTTGAGATGCACGTGGAAAAGCAGCTCACGGAGTGGGGAGCATTGTTGGCGTTTTTCTGGCTTTGGTCACTGAGGATGTCCCATTTGGGTTTGTGCGCGTTTCCTAGTATCTGGGCTCCCTGGCTTCACGTCCAGGGCTTCCTCCTTGGTCTGCAGCAGCCTGCCAGCCAGCGGGACAAGGAGGGGGTGACACGCTATGGAAAGGCTTTTTCATCTCTGGTAGGACTCCTCAGTGCATGAACTTGCACCGTACCTTTCCTCATAACTGGTGTAGAAGATAACACTGTATCATGAATATGACCAAATGAAGCTCAATTTCTAGCTCTGTTAGTCACCCTCTTTGCCAATAATTAGAAGTTTGTGGACAGCTAATATTGAAATTTCCATTCTTCTCCCAAATTAATGAAAGAAATAAAATGGGTCTTTGCACCAGGGCAATGGGTTGGTAAAAGCTAATATACAAGTCCTGTTAAAACAGGCTCTTAAGGTTCGAACACTGCAACACTATTAACCATTGACCCGGCCGACGTTCTGGTGCCCGTTCCTGGTGGCAGAGCACCATGCACTTCAGTTGCAGCAGCATTAAATTCTTGGGTTGTGACATACGGGTACTGGAGCGGGCACCGCAGGGTCCATAAAGCCTCATATGCAAAAGGATTACTGTTTACAGCAATCTAAGTGATCTGAGGCCACTTTGGACCTGAATAGGAGCCTCAGGACAGCTCATAACATGCTTTAATTTCTGTGAGAGGATTTTGCACCTTTATTTGAGTTTCTTAACTTTCCTGCTCATCCTCTGGAAGTCCTCTGGAAGGCAAGGAAGCCTTTGCAAGGTGTAGGTATGCACAGGCCTGAAGGGCTGGCGTCCAGCCTTGCTCTAAGACAAACAGTCTGGAAAGGTCCCAGTCATGGGCAGGCTGTCTGGAGCGGCAGCCCACTGCTGCACTGGAGGCTGCCAGTGTTTTGGAAGGGGACACAGCGTGCAGCTGCGTGGCGAGTGGGCTGCCCCACACTGAAGCAAGTTGCCCTGTGATAGGGAGAGGTTTGAGCTGCTTCCACCTTGCCCAGGCCACTGCACGCTGCCTGCTTCTGCAGGTACGTTAACTCTGAAGCTTAACAATGGCACCTCACTGCCAGCCCTGCTGGCCACTTCCTTTCGGAGGGGAGACATGGCTGAGGGGGCAGCAGGAGCCGGGGGGCACAGGGGCCAGCTCAGGGGGGATCCCTCACAGTGTCCTCTTTCCGCAGCTCCATAGCACAGCGGGGTGGCTTCCACGTGTGTCCCGGCTTCGTCGGCCACGGCATCGGCTCCTACTTCCACGGGCACCCCGAGGTGTGGCACCACGGTAAGCACGGCCCTGCTTTCTGGTGTTCTTCACGAGGGTCGCCAAGCATGGCACCTGCGGGGCAAAGCGGGATGCAGCCAAGTGCTGGGAACAGTTACCAGAAACAACAACAAAGTAAAGCTACTCTCCACACAACTGTAAGAGCGTTTTTATTTTCTTTTGCAGCCAATGACAGTGATTTGTTAATGGAAGAGGGAATGGCGTTCACAATAGGTCAGTACCCGTCTGACATGTTTTGCTTTAAGAAAACACCCGAAGCAGCCCGGGCCGTGCCATGCCTTTATTAGACTCAAGAAATTCCCATTCAGCTGTGGGGATGTGGCTGCACGAAGCCCGTAGGAAGCAGATTAAAACGTCACGTTAAATTGCAGCGAGGGAGTAATTGGACGAGTGAGCTGCCAAGTGCTAAGATTTCCAGAAGGAAAGACCTCCGATAAATCTTGCTGAACGAGGCATACCTGGGTAAGGCAGAGCCCGGGCCAGCTTGCTCCGGACGGGCTGCGCAGAAGCAGAGGTCTCTGTCACCGAGGCGCTGCTTTAGCTCCGAGGGATCCGATGCCGTGTATGTCACTTAGCGGTGACAGAGCTGCTGTCGGGTCCGGGGGGCTGGGGGCGGGCGGGCCCGGGCCGGGAAGGCGCTAAATGCCAATCAGGGCAGGGCTGCGAGAGCCGCGTCCTCCCGGCGCGCTCGACGGCGCGGCAATTAGGGGGAAAATAAGAAAATTGGTGTTTTGCTGATTTAATGAACATTTTAAGCCTGTTTTTTTTTAAAAAAAAAATCGGATATTTCAAACTATTTGCTGTTCAGAAGAGTGGTTGGTGCTTCGGTTTTTATCCGTGGGGTCTTAATTAAGACTTGATTAAAATTCCCTGAGAGGATCAAAAAAAAAAAAAAAAAGAAAAGAAAAAAAAAAGGCAAACGGGCAACTTCCTACCTTAATAGTTCGTCTTCCTCTTTAGTTCAGATTTGAGTTTTACGAGACAGCTGCCCGGCGAGGAGGGAGAGCTCCGAAGGGGAGATCCCCGCTTTCCCCACACACACCTTTTCTTCCTTGCTTCCCAGCTTGGGCAGGAGTACGACTAAGTTTGGAAAGCACTTTTTCTCCATGTTACAGAGCCAATAATAATGGAAGGATCCCCCGAGTTTCAGATTCTGGAGGACAAGTGGACGGCGGTCTCTGTAGACAATAAGAGGTGCCCGGCTTCGCTCGCGGAGGGGATCCCAGCGCCGGGATCGCGGGTGAGTTGGGCGGGCGCTGCCGGTCGCCTCTGCCCCGCTGACGGTGGCCAAACGTGCGTTTCAGATCGGCGCAGTTTGAGCACACCGTTGTGATCACGCCGGAGGGAGCGGAGATCCTCTCGATGGTGGAGGGAGAAGGCTGAGGACTGCGGTTCCGCTGGAATTCCCGGGGCGGGGATGGGATTCCTCTGATTGCCCTAGGGAGCTGGGGCTGCCGCTGAAGCAGCTCCCGGGCTCGGCTGCCAAGGGCTTAGTCCTCCCTGTGTGTGACTGGTGAGTAGTTAATAAAAGTCCCTTGGCTTTTCCTGTGACTGCTGGCACAACCCGCCGGTGCGCGGGTCTTGGGGGTTATTTGGGTGAGGGGCAGAGGGGCGCGCTCCGATCCGCAGCCCCATGCGGGGCACGCGCGTCCCGCGTGCGACTTGGGGGGCGGGGGGACACGGAGGATTTTGGTTTTAGAGCTGAGCTGTGGAGTCAAATTTTCTCCACTGCGACCAGCACGATACTGCGATTTCTGTAAGAAGGGTTAAAAATAAAATAAAACAAGCCCGAAGTTCCATCGCAAGCGCGGCGGCGGCAGCAGCTGATGCCCTCGCAGCCCCGGCGGCTGCCCCCTCGCTGCCCGCCTCCCTTGCTCCGGGCAGGGCAGAGGGGGCCGCGCTCTGCAGGGAGCCGCTCGCTGCGCAGCTCGCCGGGCTGGTGCTGGAGCCAGGGCCGCAGCTGCGGGGCCCCAGCCCCGCACGTCGGAGCCCACTCGGGCCGGGCGCCTGCGTCGCCTCCCCCCGGCTCCTCCGCGTTTGTTTGCACTCGAACTGTCACCTCCAATAGCTCCTAACATCGCCCTTCGGAAAAGCAGGAGCGCCCTGAACGTTTCTAGCCCCGTCGGGCAGGCACTCGTCCCTGAGATTGGTGTGGAAGGTTTTAAAAACGTAAAAATAAACGATGCATCAAGCAAGTTTGCAAATACACAGAGGTCAAAGAGTGTGTTATTGGCCCTAGGACGGCCAGGAGCCCGCGGCGCTGCCTTGCTGGAACAAGCCTTTCCTTACGCCGACGGCTGCCTGCGGAGCCGGGCTGCCCGGGCCGCTGCCCCTCCGCGGGTGCGCGCCGGCCGCGGGGCCGTTTTGCGCGCTCTATTCCCGGGACGGGGACACAACACGCAGGAGCCGGGGGACAACGGGAGAGGTGGCAGTGCCAGGAGCCCCCGCACGTCCCTGTCTCTTTGCATACCGCCTGACCCCTCGGATCGCCTCTTGCGAGCGGGTCCGTGCTGCGATCGCGGAGCAGGACGGCGGCTCAGCCTGCCCAGCAGTGCCCAGCGTTGCTCAATATTGCACAGCACAGCCCAGCGCTGCCCCGTTCCTCCGGGCCCATCAAGTGCCGAGGAGAGCGCCCCCCCTTCCGCCCCAGCCCCGGCGGAGGGGGCTCCAGGACGGGCCGAGCATTCCCGTGCTTCTCCCTTCTCTCCGACGTCCCCCCGAGGGCACTTTCGTTAGCGCGGGAGGGTTTTACCAGCTGCTGCGGGCGCGAGCGTTGGCGGCGGCATTTCTGGAGCGCGCTGGTGACCCGAATTATAGAGTAAACTTACAAAAAAAAAATCAGTTGCCGCTGAAGTCCCGCTCCCAGGACGTCTCTCCGCGCCCGCGAGAAACGAGCCTCAGGGGCCAGTTCGGCTCCTGGCGGCGGCTCCACGAGCAGCCTCGCTGCGACCGTCTGGGCCCGGTGCTCGCTGACACGGGCCGGGCCAGAGCCAGAGCCGCGCGCCGGGGCAGACGAATACATACTACATATATAAAAGTAAAGCCCGGAGCAGAGGGGCTCGCTGTTGTCAGCTCTGCGCACATCACTTCAGAAGCTGAGTGCTTCAAGGACCGTCGCTGCCCAGCGAAGTGGCAGTACCCGTCAAGGCAGTCGGGTCCCCCTTGCGCGGCCGCGGAGCGGCCACCGGGCCAGCAGCTCGCTGGAGTCTCCAGCGAGAGCAGCGGCGCGATTTGTTTTGAATGTTCATTGTTATTGGTGATCTCCCTTTGCCAAAATGCGCTTGATTACATAGATTTAGTACCGTGATAACTGCGCACCAGAGACAGCCTAGGTGTAACCGGGAAAGTTCAGCCCAGGCCAGATCAAATCCCAGGCTGTTTAATGCTGAAAGGCTGCATGTTGCTATTAGTGTTAAATATATGGCTAATTATGCGTATGAAAATTAAACATCAGTGTTATGCTAATGGGGCCGCCTTCAGCTGTGGATCAGAGCACTTGAGACTAGCATTTAATCAAATGAATCAGTAACTAATACATCTGCACGTGTGAACTTTCACGAGATCATTTTCCTGTTACAGTCACACCGCTAAATTATGAAAGAAATAATTACCAACACTTTCTAATTATCTACCAAAGTAATTTGGGACGCAGCGCGGGTTTTCCGGGCAGGATCTCCCGAGTCCCCCCCTCCAGGGAGTCATCCCGCGGAAGTTTGGGGCTAAGCTCAGAGGTGCTGAGGGGCGATTTGGGTGCAAGGACAGTCCTGAGCTGAGGGAAGCGGCGCGGATCGCCGGCCCGGGGGCGGCGGGAGAGGCAGCGGCTCCGCGGGCCGCAGTGGAGAGCCCGGCGCTCCCGCGGGCTGTGCGCGCCCGCTCGGTCCGCTCTGCGCTGTGTGCGCGGGACTCCTCCGACAGTAAGAGCCGAGGAGCTCGACGGTGCCCTCCGATCCGCACCGCGTGCCCCGGGGGAGGGCAGGAGGGAGGCGCGCTGCCTCCCGCTTCGCGGCGCTCCGGCCCGTCGCCCTCCGAGCCTGGAAAAAGCACGGTGGGAGCGGGCAGCCGCGACTGGGAGCGGGGTGCGCGGGGCCCCGGGCGCTGCCGCCGCCGGGAGAGGCGTCCGCCGGCGCGTGCG